>VDFB02049217.1:76073158-76226012 GCA_007258455.2 Sequoia sempervirens
GTTAGTACTCAATACTTTAGAAATTACATTGCCAGACTCTCTAGAACCCATTGCATACTCAACGCAAAGCAGTTTTGGTACTAGTCCTACTTTGGATTCTCCTATGAAGCAATCAGTCATTACTTATTCAATATCAAAAGGTCCTTCTTGAGAATGCACAACAAGGATTTGTTGAATGTTATTAATAAATAAAAAGAATACCAGAAAAATTAAAAATAAAATTTAATAATACTAATTTTTTTAAAATTATGTAGCATTTTATTAGTTTCTATTTTTCTCTATTCATATAAAAATTCCTACTACTCATTGAAAACTCCCAATTTTTCTGAGGTTTTATTGATTAGATCTTTGATATTTTGTCTCTACTTCTTGTATCTGAATCATATGAATCTGAAGAGTTGCTAGCAGACCTCTTTGAAGATGAGCTCCTCGTGTAGGAATCAAATCCATTGTCTCCCTTTGTAGTCGCATCACTAGTACTTATAAAAATAGATATATGCTTCTTCTTAGAATAATTATTAACCTTAGTTTTCATTACAATGTTTGTTTTTGGACTGATGGTGTTTATACCTATTACCCTAAATTCATAACAACTAGACATCATGAGTTCTCCCTACCATTTGAGGTTTCGCAGGATTACAATCAATGCCATATTCCCCTTCTACATGCTTACTAGATAAATAGACATCATTAACAATCTTCTTTTTACTATGACAACTAACATAATTGTCCTTTTTTCCATTAAGTTCATCTGAACCTTGTGACCGATCATTGTCAGTGACCCAATCAATATCTTCCTTCTTTTCTGAAGATTGAATTGTACCTGCAGTAGAAGAGCTCACTGTTTTCTTTAGATTATGACCACAACTCTCAGCAATATTTTTTGAGAAGTAACTTTATTATTTTCAGGCTGGAGATTTCTCCACATAAGACATGTCATTAGTGTCCAATTTATTTTTTTGTTTATTTCCTTTATACCTTGCATTCTGCTCAGAATTACTATGTTTTGCAACCACTTCATCCATCCCTCTTTCTACAACCTTTCTAATCCTCTCTTGGTTTATTTTGGATGTGATATTCTTTAAGGATTTCACTTTCTCAGTATTACAGTCTTTATTGTGCACCATAGATGTAGTTCCTATCATCTCTGTGATGTTTTCAAGATCTCTAGAAGAATTAAATTTTTTAAATGACTTGCATTCAGATATTTGAATTATGCAAAGTACCATGTAAAACCTAGCTAAATGATCTAGGAAATGAAACTGAAATACAAAATGATAAACTGAGAATGAATAGAGGTGCACCTGGAAGAAGGATGAGGTAAAAAAACTCCAAAACCCTGAAAACTTGTTGTTTAAGGCCCACTAGGACTCATATGGTAGTCTGGGAAATTTAGTCCCACACTAGGGTTTCTGTGCCAAAATTGGAATTTGACAATGTATGATCTAAAACAACTAAAATCTAGAAAATATGTTATATTGGGACTCATATACAACAAGTGTCCTATCAATCCCACTCAACTATTTTAGAGGGTTGAGACCTGAATGTACTCTCCTATCTCTGTTCTTCCTTCCACACCTCATTTTTGGATCTAAAACCTTGATTTGCAACCTGATGGTGACTTTTAGTGAAGATGACAACCTTGTGATGACTTGATGTCTTTTTTCAACCTTGCAAACTAGTCTTCAAAGGATCTTCAAACTCCAAGACACCTAGGTCTACATCACACATGTAGAGATAAAAACGTGTTGATTGTTAGAGAATGGGGGTTTGCCTTGGTCAAACCCTTTTTAGGTAACTAAACCAAATGATGAGATAATGAAATAAGGACATGAAACATGAATAATGATACCTTGAATGATGTCTTGTAAATCAGCAATCTAACATGAAGTGGCCATGAAGGATGTAGATCCAGATCTTGAAATAAGTCTAAAAAAATGATTAATCTTGGATCTTGAATGCAATATCACAACATTAGCTTAACAACATGCTTGATGCTTGATAACCTTGACATGATGATGGATCTTGAATAGCTGCAACAATTGATGAAGAATTTTTCCCTTGAATGCTTTAGAAATTCTCTTATAAACTCTCTTGATGCTCTTGTGAAGTCTTGTAATCATAAAATTGCTATTAGGGATTCTCTCTTGAAATTCTTAGGTGAAAATGAGTGAAATAACCTTGTATTTATACTTGTTTATGCCCAATTTCTTGAAATTACAACACTACAAGCCAACATCAAATCTAGGAGGTTAAAATCTCACCAATAATTTGAATTAAATTTGACTTTGGACAACAAGGGACTCATACTCCAGAATTGGCGTTTGAGTTCCATTAGGCCTAACTATGGGACACATTTTTCAAAAATACTTAGAATGATGCAAAATCTAGATCAGGGCCCAAAAACCTAAGTGGAACTCATACGCCCAAGGTGGCGTATGACTCCCAGATCACTAAATTTGGGCCACACAACCTAAAAACTCTTGAACTATAATTGGATGTTGGTTTATGTCAAGATTATCCTCTAAAAGATGCATTAAATGAGGAATGTGGATGCAAAATAAGGCCAAATAAGGCATAAAGAAGCCCAATTATTTAGTGACACCCTAGATTAGTATTGATAATATGATGGCAAAGTAAACACGAAAGCTGAGATGAAGTATAGATCACTTCAAGTCAAAAGTAGAGAACCTTGGTGCCAACTTCATTTGAGAACCAATGAATGTATGAAATCAAGGCCAAATGAAGTTTCCCACAGAGAAAAGAAAATGAAAGAAAAACAAAAAAAATGAATCCGAATTTTTTTGTGATGTTTATCGCACATGGACTTGGATGCTCCTGCATTAGACATGCTGAGTAAGATTTTTTTTGGATGGACTCACAAAGGTGGAGCTAGGTGATAGGGTCACCCTTTGAGACTGCAATGATCTCCATCAAACTCCATCACTGAAAACCTAACCTCCTCCACCAAATAGCTCGACCTCCTCCACCAAATACTCTACCTCTTCTTCCCTCCATGCCCTCATCTGGCATGTCCTTGCTACATCTCTTCCCTTGAAACCTCCATGTTGCAATCGTACCTCAATCCTGATGAAGATTCCACTCCATCTACTATAATCTATCACAATACTTTCCTCTACGCTTTCCATTCTCAACTTTTCAAGACTCAACACACCTTCAATGATACTTTTGAGCTTCTCACGCGTGCTTCCAACTCTACACTTTCCAACCCTCAATCATTCAGGACTCTACACACCTGCAATGATACTTTTGGGCTTCACTCATGCTTCCCTAATCCATTGGTTCTATCACAAGTTGCCTCACATTCAATAATTTTCTTGTTCCCCCAAAACCTCTTTTCACTTCCCTCTCCACCTATAGGTCCTGGTGTGAACAACCTCTTATTCAGTGCTCTAACTGCATGCTTAGAACCTCTGGCTTTGATACCATTTGATGAAAAAGAAAAAAAACAACACTTCAATTTTTTACCCAATTTTTGCATTCCTAGATTACATAGACAGTAAAATGATTAACTCCATAAATCAAAAAATTCATACGTCGATTTAAAAATTGATTACAATTGCACAATTACACATTCAAATTGTAAATAAAAAAAAAGAACTTTATTCAATCAAGTATTTCATGAACATTTGCAATACTTTCCAAGCATCTCTAATTCCTATTCATATTCCTTCTCTCGCTACCTTTGTTGTCCCATCATCATGGTATGTTCTCTAAAATATTATATGCACCATTCTCTATGCATGAGGTGTCCCTCTTCCTCTCTAAAAGAATGCACCATTCTGACTTGATTAATCTCTCACCAAAGTGCCATGGCTTGCCTCCCTCAACCATGCCTTATGTTTTTCTAAATTTTATTTCATCAATCCCAATGCAAATTTAACTGGTCGACCCCTCTGTTATCCAAACTGCATCACATATTTACACTCAAATATCTTAGCTCTAGGCTCATTGTATGTCACAAAGTATTCCACTCTCCTTCTATAATCCCCATGCACCCTTAATAGATTTCAATATGCTTGACTTTAAATATGTTTTATCTCTCTTATACTTTTGTACCACATTACCTATGCCCAATCAAACACCTTGATCTCTTTGCAAATTGAATTCACCAATCTAGCAAATTTCCTAGGTCTAATTCTATAATGACTATCCTCCCAAGCATCTTGATGACATGGTCTTGTCTCCTGCTCACTTCCTTGTGTGGATTCTACATCACTTTCCCTGATCAACCTGATCAAACTCACTTTTGATTCTTTTCACACCATTTTTAGCATTACCATGTCATCTTTTGTGGCATGGTTCCTTGTGCAAATCCTTTTGACTATGTTGGGTTTCTTATTTTTAAATCTCTTTTTCTTTAGCACAACCACCATACCTTCCCTTTGTCACCCCCTTCCTACTTCCATAGGAAAAACACCATCAATATTATCCTTCCATGGAGGTGGGAAATATTATTTTTATTTTTAGTTTCTCTTGGGGCGCCCCCTCTATCTTGTTTGCATGTTGTTTTTAATAACAATCAAGAACCTCAATCCTATAGTGCCCCTTCATTTCTTCAATCGACCGTTAATCTCCCACACCCATTCACATTATTTAAATTGTAATTTTTAATATTCCCTTTTATTTCATATTCATGTCCTTCCATCTTCTCACACTGATTAGCCTTTTTTTGTTAATGTTATTTTATTTCATACCTCTTGTTTTTAAATAAAACCATTAATATCGATAATGTGATGGCGAAGCAAACATGAAAGTGTGAGATGATGTACAGATCACTTCAAGTAAAAAGAAGAGAACCTCAGTGCAAAATTAATTTGGACACCAATGAATGTATAAAACCAAATCCAAATGGAGTTTCCCATAGACAAAAGAAAACGAAAACAAAACAACAAAAATTGAACCGAATTTTTTTTGGTGATGTCGATCGCACGTGGATCCGCATGCTCTTGCATCACTTAGAGACCCAAAAAAGGTTTGGACTAGGGTGCTAGCACCCTTGTCTCACCTATTCTTTCCCCAATTTAAATGTCATTGTTGGTAATTTAAAATTTACAGATTTAAATTTACTTCTCAACTTTTGATAATTAATTTTGTAGGAAAATGAATTAATGTATGTAAATATAAGTCTTTTTCACCATTTTGAAATCCTAAGAAATACTAGAAATTTGGAATCACAATTGATCATCCTGAAAAGTAGTCAAGAGAATAATTAATAGATTTTATAACATTTTTTATTAGTTAAGATTCCTATTAGCAATGAATCAATTTTATATGTGAGTTTTCTCATTTTTTATGTTCATTTTTTTTGGGAGGACTAACACTTGTAGGAATTTCAGTCAAACAATTGATTCTTCTTGGATGAGATGAGTACAATGACTTCAATCCATCAAGAAAAGTGATGTGAGTAATAATTTGCAACATCTATCCCTTTATTATTCACTTTTATCTATTTTCCTTTGCCCAACTGAGGGTAAGCACTCTTTACATCATTATAGCCATTATGGAGGTGGAAACACCTTGAAATGGGGTTTGAATTAGGAAACCCCTATAAGGCACAACCCTTTCTCTTGTCTCTTATGTGCAGGTGATAAATTTGAAGCAGATTTGGGAAAGGATTTAAGACCTAATTACGAGATCAAGAATTCAAGACTTTTATGTCAACAAGTTAGGGAAAGTGTAATTAATCATCAATAGATGAAGTTTCAAAGTTGAGTCCAAAAAAGAACACATAGATGGTAATCATATGAGATCTAGTTTATGATTTATGAGATTTGTACTTTCTAGTCTAGGGTGCTAGTTCCCCTATCTATCCAATTTCAATCTAAATTGATATGCCAAGTTCCTCTACCTCTACACTTTGTTTTTTTGTAACTCATTCTTGCGTTCTTTTTATTAGTTTATATATGATTGCATGATTTGGTTGTAGCTTAATAGTTGACCTAAATGTACACATTTACATAATAAAATAAAATTAATCATCAATCAATCAATCATCCCCCAACAAAGAACCAAAATCCTAATCCATTATTCTAGCTCTTCTATAGAGGTTAGTTGATCCAGGAGGATCTCCACAGGGAAAATTCCTACTTTGCACACCATGGGATAAATCATTAAAAATTTGATGATAGGTGACAAAGTTTAAAGTAAATGATTAATGCTTCAAATGGGTTGGAAGAAAACTCATGTGTTATTCATTTAAAATTGTAAAATGATTAATACTTGAAATGAATGTGGGAAGCTCATGTATTATTCATTCAAATTGGAAAAGTGATTAATACTTGAAGTGAGTGGAATTCTCATGTATTATTCATTTAAATTGTAAAAGGGGAAAATAGTTTTGTGTGAGAATCCACCTCACAACGATTTTCCCATTCTCAATGAGGATTTGAGAGACTTGGGGGATTTTCTCTCATCTTATCCCTTAAGTTGTTGTAAACCCTATTTTGTGGATCTGGGGAGTTATCCTCTCCTTAGATTGTGGATTTAGGAGAATTATAAATTAGTTATGTAAGCTCTTGTTAAGGGAAGGGAGAGAGGAATTGGAGACTATGAGGAGGATTTTCTTGAAGAGGAGTAAGCCATACGATGAAGAATTATTCTAAGGAGATTATGAGAGAGTTGTGTAGACTTTTCTGTTGTAGATTTTTATGTTGTAATTCTGCTCTGTTTGTAAGCCTTTGTAGGCCTTTGTGAGCCTTTTGGGAGGTGATAGAGTTTATATTTTTGTTACAATTTTCTATTGTAGGTTGAAATCTATTCTTCTTAGAATTTGTACTAAATCATCCAGGCCATTGTTAATGGATTGGTCACTCAATTGAGATAGACCTGGAGACATAGTCCTATTTGGATGAACTTCGTTATCAAGACTATGTCTTCTCCTCTCCTCTTCCTTTTGTCTTATAATTCCCCCTCTTGGTTTATTATTTCTATGCTCTAACTCTTTAATGTCTTTTCAAGAACTTTAAATTAAGTTAACGTATTGAATTTTGTTCACATTCATGAGCATTCACTTAATGCAATTAAAGTCATAGACCGTTTACAGATCATTAGTAGCCAAGTGGGTGTTTGTGATCATTTTTTTGGTCATTTACAATATGATGTAGGAGAAAATGTGACTTATACCCTAGATCCCTCTTTCCCACATCACAGACTAGTGAACCCAATGCTTGTTACATTTTAAAAACCTTCTAAAATACTAGATTGATCATTTTAAAGTCTAAATGGAATCTTAGATTGTTTAATTTTTTTATTTTTGCATGCATATTTTGGTGAACATATTAAAAAAAAAAAAAAATCATAGTGTTTGTCATTTCAAAAGATAAAAAGTATTGATTTTCAGCCTTATTCAAAATAGATGTAGTCAATTACTGCATTTTATAATATGAAAATTATCTTTTAAGCATATTGCATTACTTCAAAAATATTAAATTTTATGCATGATTATGTATTTCACATAGAAAAATCAAGGTTTTCTGCATTTCCAAAAAATTGTCTACATCCAAACGTGAACCTCTACAACTAAGTTATATCTTTAGACACTATAGTTTTTTGTCCATTATGAAACCTTTCGGGTTTTTGTCCCTCAGGTGAGAAATCTAGCCACAAGCACAAATCCACAAAATAGAAATTAACAATCTTCTAAATATCCCAAATGACCTTACAAAACTCTTTTTATAACATTTCTGGAAGCTTTCCAAAATTATAATAAAAATTTACTTTATTAATTAAATATGTCTTATTACTACAAAAAGTGATTTATATTATTATTTAAACATTTATGACACCAAGAATCATGTTAGTAGCATCCAACATTGAAAAATTCTAATTCTCATTCCAATGAGCTATTATACTAAGGTTCCAATTAAACTATTTTAATAAAACTAGTAACTTTAGTAAAAATAATTAAAATCTAGCTCATTAATACATTCAATTTGTGAAAAATCATAAAACACATAAAAATTGAAAACTAATTAGACTGGAGTGACAATAATGATGAATGATGAATGATGAGAATCAAATATGATCAAGTGATTTATTATAAATAGACACTCTCTCTAAAAATCTTGGAGAGTACACCAAAAGCTGAAAATACCTTTGAAAGTGTCATATGAGTCCTCAAGATAATTGGAACTCACTGGTAACATCAAATAACCCCTCTGATAAGGCTTGCACACACTGAGAAGGTTGGAGCCAAATACAATGCAAGAGAACCCAAAAATGAGAACATTACATAATTAATCACATTTTAAAATCATTCAAGAGAGAATTTGTGTATAAATTCTTCTTACATGAGTTTTTTGTGAAGGCTAAGGTAATAGGAAGTGGCCCTTGCAATTTTAACATTGGATAGAAATATCTTTTCAATTACACTTTGATGGAGTCCATGCCCTCTTCCTAAGTCACAATTTGAATGTAGACGAACAAGATGTCAATTTGCATTTAATTTTTTTCTAAGACCTTTTTCAACAAACCCATTTAGAACGAATTATATTACCATGGATTTCTCTAAGGTCATATTTCTTTAGGTCATTTAATCAAATACTCATGTGTCACATGTCTAAGATTTTAATAATTAGGATATCATTTGGACTTCAAACACATTCACTAATTTTCTATGAATTAAAAATTTCTTTAGAAGATAAATATGAGAATATGTGACTATAGGTCTAAACTTACAAATCCCAATGCGATGAGAGAGAAGTTACAAAGTCATAAGTCAGAGCATGATTTAGACTGATAATTTAAATATGGAGTTTCCAAAGGAAAGGAAATTTAGTGGTGTGGATTAACATCTAGAAAGAAGAAGAGACAAGGAATTGTAATTAAGAAATAGGCTAACATCCAATGCTTAGACTTTTAGTTTTAAATCTATTTGCAACATTTTCCCATTCCCAAACTTTAGTTTCCAAATGTCTCTTCCTCTCACCCAAACCTAGTAAGCTCTTCCCACTCATCTCTCTATTTTATTTTCTTCCTTATTGTGAAATTTTACTGCCCTCTTCTCACATTATACCCTCTATTATTCCCTTCGCACCATTTTCTGCCTCTTCCTCAAAACAAATCCATCCCAATGCAAGTAAGGAGGATGTTGTCAAATGTTGTGTGCATATATTTTATTTACTCTCTTCTTCTTTTTTCCTGCAGTGTTGTTTTCTCCTTGGCACGCCAACTTTCCTCTCCTTTGTATCTCAAGAAATTGCTAGCTTTGATGGGTTTCCATAACCATTACCTCCTCCTCTCTTTGCAACCCTTGAAATTCTCTTTCCCTTTATACACTAGCCTTCATGTATAGTTACATTTTTTTCTTGTTGTTCTTCGCCTATTCCCCAAACTTCCTCTATCATTTATGCTCGATAAGAGTCCCTAACCTTTTTGAAAGCTCTCATTATGGCATGAAAGAAAGAGAATATGGTCAAAGGTTGTTGAGTTTGGCATTTATACATGTCAAACGCCTTAATGAATGTCCATACTCTTTTCTTCTACACATCTAATTTTGGCCCATCTCTTCATGTAAATACTTGATGAAATAGTAAGGGTGTTATTTCTCTATTAAATGTGTGGCAATGCCTAAGTTTATTTGTGCCTTTCCTCATAATTAAGAAACAACAAAGTTCCCTCAAACCCATTGTGTCTTTCCTCATAATTAAGAAACAACAAAGTTCCCTCAAATCCTACCTAGACAATCCAACCTTATTCAAATTAAATTTATATTATATAGTTATATAATTAATTGTAAATTATTAAAATATCAATTCTTAATATTTATAAGATAACTAAAATAATACATTTAAATGTTATCTTAAATTTTCTCACCCTATGCCTTAAACGCCGTATAAATAGAAGTTCTAATATATTATAAATTAAATAATAAAAATATGATTTCTTATAACAAATAGTTACAATTTATTTATTTATTTTATGGCAAGGGTGTCCCTACGACTCAACCCAGTGGCCCAGCAACTCATACAAGCCCACTGGTCAACCGCAAGAGCAGGGGGTTGAACCCAAGACCTATGGGGAGAAAACCCATAGCTCAAGCCAACTCTGCTACCCCGGTGGGCTTAATAAATTCTTACAATTTATTATTAATTTAAAATAATCAAAAAATGTTTAATAAATTCTGTAAGACAACTTCAAGAAAATTCCACAATAAGGTTCCCTATAAGAACCACTGATTCAATCGACAAAATTCCACAATAAGGTTCACTATAAGCACCAATGATTCAATCGAAAAAATTCCACGATAAGGTTCACTATAAGCACTGCTTATTCAGTCAACAAAAGTCCATGATAATGATCTTTGTAAGTGTAAGGAAATTAGAGTAGCAGAAACAATTTCCTACGCCAATTTTGAGGAGAAACACTATGAAAAACTTTAAAACTAATCTAATAGTTATAGAGAATCAAAAAACACATTCATAACATGAAATAAACAGTGCAAACACAAAACACTAGATATACGTGGGGAAAACCCTTTCGGGTGAAAAATCCCACACTCCAAAGCCTGCTCAATGTATTCCAAATCCAAAACCAAGATTACATACACTTGCAGAGCAAGTCTTTTACAAGAGTATCACCAATAAACAACTCTAGAAGAATTCTGGCAACATTTTAGCAGCATAATAGTATTTGCAAACTTCCACTCAATCTACTCCTCAAGCCTTCAATTTATAGACTTCTGGCAATACAAGAAACTACCAGCAGTCTACAAAACCATGTGCTTGGCTTCTCTACCAAGATTTCAGTCTAAAATAAGCTCTCACGTCCAAAATGAAATCCCCTATTTTTGACCCTTACATATGTCATAAAAATTGTCATAGAATCTCTAAAAATAGTCCTTCCATGATATACTATCACATGGGCATCTTATGACAACTAATAAACCAATTTTTAATGCACCAACAATGTGGAACAACTGTAGGAAAATATTAAACAAAAATAGCTATTACGGGAAATATGTAGCAAGGTTGAGACACCTCATTTCCCAGCATTCTCCCACTTGTCGAATACCTTGCAGGGCCATGGGAAAAATACCATGGATCAACTGCTAAGGGCCAAAAGGCTGATAGACTCGAAACACCACCTAAATTTCGATGTGCTCACGGGCTTAGTTAATGCATCTGCAACATTCACCATTGTCTCTACCTTTTCCAGTTTCATCCTACCATCCTCAACCATATCTCTCACAAAGTGATACTGAACATCAATGTGTTTGGTCCTAGCATGAAAAATTGGGTTCCTCGCAAGGAAGATTGCACTCTGACTATCGCAATAAAGTGTAATTGCACCCTGTTTAAATCCAATATTTGAACACAAACACTTCAGCCAAATGGCTTCTTTATAGGCATGAGTAGTTGCCATATACTCTGCCTCAGTAGTGGACAAAGCGACCACAGCCTGCTGCTTGCTCATCCAACTAATTGCACCACCATTAAGAGTAAACACATATGCACTGGTGGATCTTCTGCTATCGACATCACCAGCTCAATTTGAATCCACAAAACCACAAATACTCAAGGAATGCTGATCTCCTATACCATGAAAACATATAGAGTACTTTGTTGTACCTCGCAAATATCTAAAGACCCTCTTAATTGCATCCCAATGCACTCTTCCAGGATTAGACATAAAATGAGAAAGAACTCCCACTACTTGGGCAATGTCTGGTCTTGTACAGACCATAGCATACATTAAGCTTCCTACTACACTCTGATAAGGAACTCTGCTCATGTCTTCCATCTCTAATGGGGATGTTGGACATTGTGAAATAGAGAGCTTTGTTCCCAATCCAACAAGAACACAAAGTGGTTTGCAATCATGCATGTTAAACCTTTGCAAAACTGATCAAACATACTTATTCTGGCTAAGCCATAGATTTCTGTTCTCGTGATCTCTTCTAATCTCCATCCCAAGTATGTGTTTTGCTACACCAAGATCTTTCATTTCAAATTTCACAGAGAGCTGAGATTTCAATTGTGTAATCAAACCGTTGTCTTTCCCAGTATACATGTCATCAACATATAACACAATTACTAGGAAACAATCACCATTAGATTTAAAATATACACAGTGATCAGATTTAGACCGCACAAATCCCAAACTCAACACATATGTATCGAACTTCTGGTACCACATCCTAAGACTTTGTTTAAGGCCATACAAAATTTTCTTTAACCTACAAACCAACTTTCTTTTACCTTTTGCCACATAGTGCTCTAGATGTGTCATATAAATTTCTTCCTCCAAATCACCATGAAGGAACACAATTTTCACATCCATTTTTTCCACCTCTAGATCATAAGCTACTGCAATAGATAATAAAAACCGAATGGATCTCATTTTAGCAACAAGAGAAAAAATCTCACCATAGTCAATACCCTCAACCTGAAAGTATCCCTTCACAACCAATTGTGCCTTGTACTTTTCAACATTTCCATCTAAACCAATCTTTTTCTTAAACACCCATTTACACCCAACAGGTTTTCGATCTTCAGGCAATGGTACAAGGTCCCATGTTTCATTCCTTTTAAGAGTTGCCATCTCTTCATCCATGGCTAATTTCCAGGACTCTGCATCATTCATATCCAATGCCTCTTGCACAGATCTCAGTTCATGAACATTACTACTCAAAGCAAATATACACTTCCAATCGTCAGGTGAATACCCACACCTTTGAGGTGGTTGCCTTTGCCTTGTAGACCTTCGAACAAGTTGAGGTGGAGGTTCTTCCACTTCTTCCTCCTCTTTAGAGCTTAATGAGCTCTCCTCAACTTCTTGTCTATTTTGGGGTATCGATTCAACTTCCTTAGGCATAGAAGGAATTTGAACCGCATCCTTTTCCTGTTCAATTTCTTTATGCTGTTCTAGCTGAAAAGTAACAGGAGAAGATTTAGTCTCTCTATAAATAACACTTCTAGAATAAATTACCTATTGTGCAATAGGGTCCTAAAGCTTGTATCCTTTCACACCATAGTTGTAGCCGATGAAGATACACTTGACATCCTTAGAGTCCAATTTTGTTCTCTTCTCCTTAGGCACATTTGCATATGCCTCACAACCAAAAACTCTCAGATGTCTTAGAAGTGAAGGCTTTTTCCCTGACCACGCCTCCATTGGCGTTTTATCAACAAGCACTAATGTAGGAGATCTATTTATCAAATAACAAGTAGTGGCAATAGCTTCAGCCCAAAAATTTTGTTCTAGATCAGCTCCACTCAACATACTCCTAGCCTTCTCCATCAACATTCTATTCATTCTTTCTACAACTCCATTCTACTGCGGAGAATACAGAGTTGACTTTTGTCTTTTAATCCCACAATATGTACAGAATCTGTCAAAGTCTGTAGAACAGTACTCACCACCATTGTTAGTTCTCAAACATTTAATTTTCTTTCCAGTCTAAGTTTCTACCATAGCCTTGAACTCCTTAAAATGACTGAAAACTTTAGATTTACTCTTTAAAAAATATACCCATTTTCTCCTATTAAAATCATCAATGAAAGTAACATAATAAGCTGATTTACCAATAGAAGAAACATCAACAAGACCAAATACATTAGAATGAATCAGATCCAAGATACATGAAGACTTATGAGAAGACGAGTAAAACTAAATGTGGTTCTGTTTGCCATAAATACAATGTTCACAGAAATAAAACTCTAGATTGCAATCATTCAACCCCTCAATGAGGTTCTTATTTTTCAGGACATTTAAACCCTTCTCTCCAATCTGGCCAAGTCTTTGGTGCCATAACATAGTCTTCTCTACAGGAAACTTTGATTCAGTAGATAGAGCACCGTTGGGTACCCAAAAGCCACGACCATTTGCAGAAGAGGAAACCTTCTCTTTTTTTAGCGAAGTAGTTTTTGGCTTAATCTTATCAGAAGTGCTATTGCACTCAACTGTGCATGCATCAAGCTGGTACAATGTACCCAATCTGCTTTCTTTTGCTATCACCATAGCACCTCTCACCATTTTCACACCTACTTCAGAAAACTGTACATGCACACCTACATCTATTAGCTTGCTAATAGTTAATAAATTTCTTGTTAGTCCTGGGATATGCAAGACACCATCAAATCGTCTAACTCTACCATCAGTAAACTTCACATGAATACTACCACGGCCAACAATATCAAGGAAAGAATCATCACCCAAATACACCTTACCACTGTCATAATTTTCATACTTATTAAACCAGTTTTTGTTAGGAGTCATGTGGAAAGATACACCTGAGCCTATTAACCATACATTATCACCTACACGAGTGGCCAAGGCTGCAATAAAGGAACCTCCATCTTCCTTTTCAGACTCAGAATCAGAATCTTGCTTCTTCTTCTTTTTCTTCTCTTCTTTACAGTCCTTTCAGAAGTGTCTGGGTTTGCCACAGTTAAAGCATATTACCTTGGACTTACCAAGAGATTTTGATCTCCCCTTATTTTTGGACTTAGAATGGCCATGCTGCTTCTCATCATTGCCTCGTTCTTTTTGTCTTCCTTGAACACTCAAAGCCTCTTTGGCGTTCAAAGAGACCTTTCTTCTCATCTTTTCAGAGAGTAGAGAACCAACAACATCCTCCATCTTCAAGATGACAGAAGTGCTCCCAATGGCCATAACAAGGTTGTCCCATGAGTCTAGCAGCGAACATAGCAAAGTTTGGCACCTTTCTTCTTCATCCATCTTAACCCCAACAGAGGTCAACTGAGTCATCAGCATATTGAATGTTTCAAGATGCTTAGAAATTTGTCCACCTTCTTCCATTCTCAAGGAATACAACTTCTTCCTCAAGAAAATCTTATTTACTAGAGATTTGGCTTGGTATATCTCACCTAACTTCTTCCAAAGATCCTTCGAAGTGGGTTCTTCGTGGACATTTATCAAGATTGAATCTACAAGACATAGTTTAATGAGACCTTTAGCTTTTCTATCCATTACATCATATTTTGCAGCCAAAGCTGCATCCGTAGGCCTCTGCATATTTGCATCCACTGCATCCTATAGATCCTAATCAATCAATAGATCTTCCATTTTCAGATTCCACATTTCAAAGTTTGTACCAAAAAACTTCTCTACCTCAATCCTCCCAGATTTGTTTGCCATTTGAAAAATATATCTGCAACAAGATCACAAAGTATCCTCTACACAAGCTCCCACTCAAAACCTTGATTAGCTCAAAAAACCTAACAAACCCACAATTGAAACCAAAGGTGATCAAACTCTGATACCAATTGTAAAGAAATTAGAGTAGCGAAAACAATTTCCTATGCCAATCTTGAGGAGAAACACTATACAAAACTTTAAAACTGATCTAATAGTTACAGAGAATCAAGAAACACATTCATAACATGAAATAAATAGTACAAACACAAAACATTAGATATACGTGGGGAAAACCCTTTCGGGTGAAAAACCCCACACTCTAAAGCCTGCTCAATGTATTCCAAATCCAAAACCAAGATTACATACACTTGCAGAGCAAGTCTTTTATAAGAGTATCACCAGTAAACAACTTTGGAAGAATTCTAGCAGCATTCCAGCAGCATAACAGTACTTGCAAACTCTCACTCAAACTATTCCTCAAACTTTCAATTTATAGACTTCTGGCAATACAAAAAACCACCAGCAGTTTACAAAACCATGTGCTTGGCTTCTCTACCAAGATTTCAGTCTAAAATTAGCTCTCACGTCCAAAATGAAATCCCCTATTTTTTACCCCTACAAATGTCATAAAAACTGTCATAAAATCTCTAAAAATAGTCCTTCCATGATATACTATCACATGGGCATGTTATAACAACTAATAAACCAATTTTTAATGCACCAACCATGTGAAACCGCTGTAGGAAAATATTAAATAAAAATAACTATTATGAGAAATATACAGAAAAGTTGAGATACCTCATTTCCCAACCGTAAGCACAGTCAATTATTCAGTCAAGGACAAAGAGAAGAGTGAAGCAACATCTAATTGACTCCCCAATTATTGAAGTGCAGAGACGAAATGAAGATGAAGAGGGCAATGAAGGATGTAGGCTTGTTCTCGCTGTACCTGGGATGCCCAAAAGGAACTTCCATTATCTTTATGGATCTTTCCATTGGTTTGTAGCTGTTGGCCCAGCTCTCGCTTATGCTACACTATCACATCGCACATTTCAAGGTACGATTATGAAAGAATTCAATCTCTTGCAAAATTGTGATTTCTGTTATTTTGTAGTGGCGTCACTTCTGTAAATTGTAAACCATGCGAACCGATTGGAAATTCTTCTGTAAATTCCAAAGACATGTTTGTTTGACCTGTTGCGTCATATTGTAAACTTCCATATACAAAATTTGCTGTAAGAAAATTACAATAGCAAATAGATGGCCCATATATATGTTGCATTACAGTGCGTAAAATTTTACCAGTAAGGAAAAAGAGGCAGGTTGAGAATTTCTCAGTATTAAATTATCATTTCTTTATTCTTTTATTAAGAAATGTTTAATTAGTGATAGGTTATATATAGTCAGAATGTTGTCTCACATCGGTAAACAAATTTATTTCTTCTGGTAAGCAACTTTCTATCAGAACTGTTAAAGATTATTTAAAAATAATATATGATTTGAAATAAAATCTGATTTTGTTTGGAAGACCTGATTTCATTTGACGGACTACGAGACTTTTATATTTCTACAGATTAAAAAGAAATGATGGCATTGATCCAGGGGTTACATTTACTTTCTTTCACGACCATAATGTGTATCGCCTCGGCACAGATTTCTTTCACACCTTCGAACTCAGAAATTATAACCGACTCTTCCAACTATTCAGAAACAGCTATAAATGGTGAGTGATCATGACTTACCAAGTTTTCTGTTCACATTAACCTGGTGTTACAAGTCTACAATTTATTCTGTTAAGCTGAAACAAAGCAGTCCCAAGTGAGTTATACTAGCATTTGGCAGGAATGGCAATTTTTTTATTTTTTTTAAATATTATCTGGAATAGAAACAGTTTAATTTTGGCAACGAAAAATTGTGTGATCTCAGTTTTAACAATTAATTTATGTATTTATCTTTTAATATTTCAGCATAATGATCAGTGAGGTGTGAAATTCTTCTTTTTTTTTTTATTTATTTTTTTAAAAAAAGCGTCGTGTTTAAAAGTTTACCAGGTGCACTGCAGTTTATAGGGGGTTGCACTCCACTCATACTCATGGCATCAAGATTGGTTCACTCAGCAGACTCTGAATTTCTTGTTTAGGTAACTCATATGAAATCATATTAATTTCTTTAATAAGATCCACCAATTAATCGATTTAAGATGAACCACCTAAACAAATCAAAACATAAAATATACTTTTTAAACCAAACCAAACTACCACCTGACCCAACTGCTCCTTCTCTTCTGTAGAGATGCTATATGCAAGTAATTTCTGCTCACAATGCTTCTATTGCTACATAGAATTTTTACCTGTTTTCACACGTTAGCAGATACAAGCATAGAACGTGTAATAACTCCCACGTGGTAGCTAACATTCATCAGACAAATCCACACCAAGACTGTAAATCACATACACTAGCATATTGAAAGAGCACAGTTTTTAAATACAGATTATATTGATCAAAGTACATTTCTTTATGCATATTGTTCTCTGGATACAAGGCTGGACAGAAAAAGAGTTCCCCTGTTTGCCCTTAATAATCCCCTGTTTCCCCTAAATAATCCCCTGTTTCAACAGTCCTGCCCTGCTCTCACCTGAATTATACGGCCTCACACAAAGGTAAGGTTTCCTCTTTTCCTCTCAATTTACTAAACTCTCCTTAAATCCTTTTCTAAGAATTTACTTCTATGTAGACTTATCTTTTAGTGTTGAAAATCAGAATAAAATTTTACGGTGAAAATATGCAGATAAGAAATCTTTGTCCAAAAAAATTTCAATTACTTGAATATCTCATGATTTCAATCCTATAAATTAAAGTGTTTTTCCTTCAAATTCAAGCACAAAATATATAGACATTAGAGAAAACACAAATCAAGAATGGTTTCTAAAACTATTTAGGCATAAATCACCTCTTCCAACTTGCCATTTTATCCACCTTTTAATAATGTGCTCATGCAAACTAAAAAATATTCCTTATCTTCTCCAAGTTCACATTTAGTTTCTCATTTTTCATGCTCTTTCTAATTTGACAACTACATTTTTTTTTGCAAATTGTCATAGTTACATTTAATAACTTCATGACAACTAAAAGATAATTACAAATTGTCAATTAATAATTAAATACAAAGCAAGGTTGAGACATTTTCTCAACATCTAGAACATAAAGATAAAATAGAGATCTCTTGAAAGGATAGCAGTTTGCCTATCAATACATTTATTGTCTTCTAGTTCTCTCTTCCCCACTCAACCTGTTTGAATCATTTACCACACAGCCTCTCGTATTGTTTTGGTTTGCTTTGATTCTTATACATGACTTGCTTACTGTTTCTTGTTTCTATTTTGTGCTCCTCAATTCTCTTCTATCTCTTTTTTTCATCAAACATCAAGTATTCAAAATTATATTAAGGTTGAAGTCTTGCTAAATGCAAGGTCCTAATACTATAAAAAATAAGACATGGATCATATTTCAAACAATTTTTGATAGAATGAATATCTGTCAATCCTAGACTCTCAATCAAAAAGATTTCAACTTAAGATTTGTAACAAAATAATGAAACAATTCTATAAATTTGATATAAAACCCTTAAAAAACCACACACAAAATCCCAATTATAGGCCTGTTCAAAAACCCCCAAATTGGGCACATTCAATGCCAGACGTGCCAGTCTCTGAGTTTCAACCTAATCTCCCACTCTAATCTCTCTCATTTGAGCCGGCAATATCAATCTGAATAAATTTTTGAAGCAGTCCCTCGGAGAAATTCGATTTCACCTAATTTCACGTACTTGTCCTGGCCGACTTGAAATGGTTTTTAAGCCCCAACGGTTGGTCCGCAGACTTTTAAATTTTAAAAAAATCACAGTAGGGAATGAGGCTACTCGCTGGTCGTGTACCGGTACTCATGTATCACAGTACAAACCTGCTGCTTTCTGATTTGGACTCGAATAAAAAAATATATATATAAAATAACTAAGATCTTTTTTTTTATTTGTACCCATTTTTATTATCAGTAATGGATATTTTCCCTACAACATTAGTCTCACTTAAACCAGATCTGTTTCTTTTATTTACTTTGTATTGAAGCAATTAGGTTATTTTATTTGTTTTGGGATTTCTTTTTAAAGTTAAAAGAGAAGAATCAATGATAATAATGTCAACGAACTGCACAACCATAAAAAGACTATTATATGGAAAAAGTATTTGTATCTTTACAATAAAAATTTAATTCATGATTATGCACTGTATCATATTGTATTTTTGCAAGATTTTCGCTTGCTGTATTTATTGTGGCATGGGTTACACAACTTAGTTTGCGGATTCTTTTTGTCCTCTTTATATGGCCTCGACCTTTCTTTTCTCCATAATTGTTGTTGCTAGAGTTGAAGGCTTGATAGCAACATCCAATGGCTCCCCCACTCAAATGCCCTCGGAAGTTTGTATCCAAGGTGCTCCATGAGGCACATCCCATGAAACACCACTAAATGTAATTCTTCTCATTCTTGAATTTGATAATGCTTGCAAATGGTTAGAAAGATCCACTCTAGTTCGCTATTTTGTGGGTAGGGTCCACCCTAAAAGCATATTCAAAGACTAGGTTGACAAAGCTTGGACCCCACATGGGATCCAACTCACTATTGTGCAAAACCTCACCAAGGAGATTTTTCTCTTTCATTTCACCAAGGCCAATCACATTGAGGCTATCCTCAAGCAGGGCCCTGGCTTGTTCATTCTTCCCTTATGGTGTTCAAACCTTGGACTCATGACTTTGTCGTCTCAAATGACAAGTCTCTTTGAATCCCTCTTTGGATCAAGTTTCTCGATCTCCCTTTGCCTTGTTGGAATTTTTGCTCCAAATAGCGTTCTCAATAGGCACTATGGTTTGTGTCAACTCTAAACGACTTGGCTTGTCCTCACCAATGAGTTTTGGTGGAGATAGACCTCTCCAAGGACCTCAAAGATGATGTTGATATTCAAGATGGTCAAACCCACTATTCCTAAGGGATGCAGTATATCATTCTACCCAATATTTTCTATCATGGCCAATCCTCCGAGCACAAGATTTGAGATTGCCCACTAGCATCTTTGTGCCCAAAGCCTTTGGCTCAACCCTTGTCCAAGCCAACACCTCCTAGAAAAGAAGAAAGTTGTTCCATTGTGGTTAAATGATGACATAAGAGCTCAAATGCTTCAAATTCAACTCCCAAATCCTTTGGTTCAAGAGGTTCAACATCACAGGCAACTTCAAAGCCCACTAATGGTGGGACATCTCCCATCTCCCCTCTTGGGTTGTCATCTAGTTAAATGAGGAACAACCCAATTGTTACATAGCCTATCAAAGCCCATTTCTCTTCCTCTCCTCCTACAAGATAGAGGAGGTCTCATAGCCCAATGAGACGCTTGGAAGGAGAAGAGTTTGTGCCACCAAGACGACCTATTGCTCAAGGTGGGTTCCAAATTGGGAGCTATATGACAAATGATGCATTATTCCAAAACAATTATTCAGCTTTGGATGAGTTGAATATTTAAGAGATAACTCTCAATAATCATTAATAAATTGGATTTTGTGGAATGTTCAATATCTAGCAAACCTCCCATAGAAGTATTCCATTCATGATGCTTGACATTTGCATCCAAATTGAGACTTTATTTTCCTTCAAGAGGTCAAAGCGTCTAGGTTTTTTCTTATAGCGGCATGTCATGTCATGGGTGGTGGACTCATACAAATTTGGTCAAAGAGGGGGTTGTTACCTTACTCTCTCCTGCATATCAATTATTGGTTGATCATGGTTGTGATGATACCAATCATGTTTTATGGGCCCTTTTCAATGCCAATAATCATTTCTTTTGGCATTATTAATGTTTATGCTCCCAATGACATTGTGGAGAGATCTTCTCTTTGGAAGTGGATCACTCATTCACTGTCGACTGCCACTTGGTGTTTGTGCATAGATTTTAAAATGGGAAAACAAGCATATGATAAATGTGGTTCCTTGCCTATGTGGTGCACAATTGGCGAGAGAGCATCTTGGTTTATTATGCGTAGTAAATTGGGCTTTTTTGACCCCAATATTGGTCGTTGCCAAGATCATTCACCATGGTACACTTAGAGAAATTTAAGAGCAAGCCTTTGAAGAACCTTAAAGAGGCTTGATTGTGTCATGATTTCAGCCCAATGTTTCTTCTCAGTTTCCAACTATTACTCTCTACCTATGGAACCATTGGTTGATCTTGTCCTTTTGATCATTTCCCAATATGATTTTGCATTGACTGGACTCTTTCCAAGCCCAAAGCTATGAGGACTCAATTCGTTCTTAACACATCACTTGTCCTCCACAAGGCCACTTCAACACACATCCAATGTGTCTCAAACTTAGAGCCTCACCCCAAAGGTAGTTGGATAACATGGTGGAATGGCACCACCATTCACACGTCGTAATTCCTTTGCATTTATGGTTGACAACTTGCCTATTTCAATTATCACACATATGAGTTTGCCACCCATGAGCTCCACTTGGCCACCGCTACTTTGAAAGCTCAACCATTTGATCCTACAACCCAACTCCAACAATAGAAGTAGATTGTCAATGCCCATACAACTCAAGAAGCTCAAATTAAAGCTCGACTATATTGGCTCAAGATTGGTGACAAAGTGGCAAATTTTTTTAAACCTTATGAGCCCACCATACTTCCCAATCCATCCAATGGATTTATGAGGGATAATAGTTCTTGCATGATTTACCAAACATTTTGCAAGCCTTTGTTCGCCACTATGAATAGGTCTTGTCAGCACAAGAATTATCTCTAGCTAGGGAATCTACTTTGCAATAATGTCTTGATGTTGCCCCTTGCTGAGTGCCCAATGCTCAACACACCTTGTGCAATCAACTACACACTCAAGATGACCTCAAGGAGACTTTTTGTCAATGGCCAATGACAAAACCCATAAGCCTGGATAACTTTCCTTGCAAATTTTATAATGCCTTTTGGGACACAATGGACAATGACTCGCATAATGTCTATATTGAAGGCATGCAAATTAGAACATTGGGAAACATTATCAATAAAGGAAATATCAAATTCATACCTATGTTTGGAGATCCTAAAGAAATATACAATTGGAGACCTATCACTTGCTTAATGTTTCCTACAAAATAATTGCTAAAACCTTGTCCATCAAGATTTGAATCATGCTCGGGCCCCTAATTGTTTTCCTTGAATAAACATGATTCATTAGATCTAGGTTCATTTTAGATGACATCATTATTGTTTGGGAAGGAATAGAATGCACTTGCCCCTCCCAATATCTTGCTCTATTCATCAAAATTGATTTCGCCAAAGCTTACAATCAAATTGAATGGCCTTTCATTTTGACCATGTTGTAAAGCCTTGAATTTGTCTCACACTTCATCTAGACCATCAAAATGTTGTTTTTTGATGGTTTTGATTGCATCACCGTTGCCGACCAACAATCTAACACTTTTGGGCTTCATAGGTCCATCCACCAAGGATTCCCTCTTGCTCTGGCTCTTTATGTTTTGGTGACTGAGGGGTTTGGTACCTACTTACTAGCTCAAGAAATTTACCAATCCCATGTTAGAGGGATTTCTCTTCCCCACTCTTCTCAATAGCTCATCAATGGGCACTTTGTCGATGACTCTTTCCTCACTATCCTCGAGGAGGAGGATAATGTTATCAAGCTCTACACTACCCATATGCCTTCTATCAGGTTTTAGGATCTAGCATCCAATGGGAAAATACCCAATGTTATTGCCAATCCTTCCTTTCCAAACCAATTTGACTTAATTATTTTGGGTGGAAATGGATTGATCATGGGGAAGTCTTTTGACTCTTGGGGATTCTCTTTGCATTCTAGGCTTCAACCACCAAGCTTTGGCAAGCAGTTATCACTCAAATTGAAAAAAAAATTTAGTATTGGATTACCAAGCCTCTCTCACTAGTTGAAAATTTCAAATTTGCATGAAAATTCTTGCAACCACACATTTCTACTATTGCTCATTGTGGATCCCTTCTAAGGCATCCTACTTAAATATTGTTAAACTCCTCCACAATTTCCTTTGGGCTTCCAATGAAAAGAATCAAAGCTTTTATCATGTTTCTTGGGATTTTTACTACCTTCCCCATGACATTGAGGGACTTGGTATCATTTACATTTACCGACAAGGCATTTCCCTATGCACCAAATGGAATGGATCATTTGTGTGCTTGAGGACAATGAAGCTTGGATAATTCTTGTTTGTCACTGCATTAGCTCTAGTTTCCCATTTGGGCACCCTTCTCACTATGTAAGATCCAATTACTATTTAGGGAACCTTTGTCATAAAAAGCATTTGGAAAGCTTGAGAAGCCATTAAACCCTAGCTAAAATGGGTTGGTAATGACTTTCACAATGGGTTATCCTCAACCAACAATCCATCTATTGGTCTCTTGTTCTCGAGTCTCAAGGCTGACCTCTAGCCAAGCTATCTTGGATCTACACTCTTTTCTTTTTCAAGCATGGAGTACAGACTATTTCAGACCTTATTCATAGCGCCACCAAGATATTTCTTTCACAACTTGAATTCAAACTTAAGTTCAAGCTCGCTAATTAGGACCAAGAAACTTTTCAAACTATTATTGCTTCTATCCCCCCTCAGATGCTTCATAAGGTTGGGGTTCTTTCCCTCAAGTCCTAGTGGAAGGATTGGAAGTAGCACCCAAATATCTCACTTTGATACTATAGACCTTGTATAGGCTACTCATGGCTCTCTCTGCATCTACCCATGGTTGAACAATTCAATTATTGTTGGCAACTACAATCTTCTCTTGGAATTTGGTATCAGTGATTTCAATGCATTTGACTTGTCGTGCTCGAGCCTAAGTTGGCTCACTCTGCATGTTGCATTCTCTATAAAGGCTTCCCAATGGGAAAGTGGTTAATTTATATGGGCATCCCTTGGCCTTGTTGTCCTTTTTGTAAACATATGGATAATCTCAAGAACCTTTTCTTGTTTTTCCCTCGGGCTCAAGAAGCCTAGAATTGGACTCGTGATCTCTTTAAACCATTTTGTCCTTCTCCATTCTCTCAAGACATTTGGTTTTGCTAAGAGATGGTCCTAGTCTTCCAATCAAATAAATTCAACTCTATCATGTTTTTAGGGTGGAGATTTTTTTTTTGCATTTGGAAGGATAGGAATGTCGCTTTGTTTCCCAATTGCAGTGCACATATTTGTTTCTCTTTGTACACCAAAGCTATGATCTACTCCAATGTTTTCACACAAATTCAAGTGCAATCTCGCAAGTTGCACTGAAGATTGCTCACCTCTAAGAGTTGTTGGACCACAAGGGAAATACCCCTTGTACAATTGTCAAATTTCCTTTGGACTCTTCCTCTCCTTTAAGGGGTTGCATGTGTGGCAACAATCAATCTATTGGGAGAGGTTGTTGCTTTAATCCTAAGGCAATTTGCATGGATCTATTACTCGTGGTTGGTCCCAACCTCCTAAGCCACCTTCCCAACAACCTTCTCTACTTTAATTTTTGTCTTCGTTCTGAATTTTGTCTCATTAGACTTTGTAAGTGTGCCTTTTGACCACCCTATCCCTCTTTTAATTATTACACTATTCTTATTTTAATATAAATTAAAGTAATAATATTTAAATAAAAAAATCAATTCATGAGTGAATGAAAAAGAAAATTATAATTTTAAAATAGAATCATACCATAATAATATTATTATATCATCAAAACTGATTGAATAATTAATGATAAACATTTATGTCAAATATTAAGATTAATAGAAAACAACACTATTATTTTTCCTCACATAAACACCATAATTAATTTTTCAAAAGAATAAGAGATCAGATATGTTAAGGTCATGTTCTTATTTTTGCTCTCTCTCAATACATCAAATGGTATTAATGAAGTTAAAAGGTCACGTGGAAGATTGAAGATTAGGTGGTTGTTGTAGTGTGGAAGGAAAAATCGTAGAGAAGGCAAATATAGAAGACTATTTGTTGGGCTTTGAGGTTCTTTATTGGTTGCACGCCAAGAGTTAAAATAAATAGCTGTTGTAGTGTTAAAAGCCAAATTTAGACATGATTTCCTCGTGCAGGCGTTCGATGATCCATCCTAGTGCGTTAGTTATTGAAATTGTCTTTTAAGTGTTTTATGGTCAAGAAGAATGGGTTAATATATATTGATTCCAAGATGAAAGTTTTTATTTACAAAGTCAAATATATATGTGGAGAAGGAATTTAGTAATGAATGATATATTTTGGATAAAATTTTAATCACATTTGACAAAATCAACATTTGTTTGATGAGTAGTTCAATTTGCTAAAGCTGTTAAGGGAGATATAAGTAGTTATTTTTGGAAGGTAAAAATGTTTGAATATATTTAAGGGATTTATCTTATTTATCTTTTTATATAAAAAAAATTGGGAGAAATAAGTGAATGAAGGTGTATTTACAAATTATTATAAGTAGTTATTTTTTTAAAGTGATAAGATGGTATGGTGTGTACATGAGTTACAAGATGTATATCCATGAAATTAATAAAAAAAAAAATTTAGCATTATTGGTTGAGCCTATATCATGGGATCTATTTTACATGGAGATGAAATTTTATCATTACACTTTAAAATTAGCAACTCATAAAAAGCTAATCAAATAGAAATGTTGGAGGCAATTTCAGCCTACCTTTATACTTTTTTGTGGTCAATATATTTTGCTACGACAAGAGATAGATAGGTTACAAGATCAAACATCCAATGTCTTAGCACTAAGCAAGATGTTAAGTAGAATATGCCTTCTAGCACTTCTACAAACAAGCAAGTGAAAAAGAGAAAAATATTGTATTAAGAAACAAGCAAACATATGTTTCATCTTCTCTTGTGCCACATAAGAAAAATGTTGTGTCTAAGTCAAACAATGTTTTGTCAAAACTTGTTTCTAAATCTAGCAAACTGTTTAGTTCTATTGTTTCCCAATCAAAACCCATTGTGAGAGTTTGGGAGTCTCAAAAAACAAAGGAAAATGCGGTCTCATGTATAAGGGTTTTATTGGATCTTATGTACCAAAATATTCAAAACCTATCAAAATTGTATCTAGATGGATTATGAATATATGTAAAGAAGAATCTTCTTCTATTAGTGTCAAATTGGTCCACCAAAATTGTGTTCCTATTGTGGTCATGGTCATACATCAATTTATTGTTTTGACCTACACCCCATGTTCTTCATGTGGTCATCATACTCATGATTCTTTCCATTTTTTTCTAAAGCAAGTGTTGATCTGTTAGGATCTATGACAATTGTTTGGTGAATGTTAATTTAAGTAAACACAATTTAATGTCTTTAAACTTAATTTTAAGTGCATTCAAAAAGACGTTAAAATGATAACATCCATAGAAATATGAAAACATGAAAGAGAAGACGAAGACAACAAATTGATAATGGAGTTCACCAAAGGCTACATCTCCGGGTCTATCTCCAACATAGTGAGTGATCAGTAATTATGCTTCAATTGCTTAATTACAAGACACCTTCAATCTGCTCCAAAGTCTTTACAAAGTCTCCTCGGATGATGATGAAGTGAATAAAATTTCCCTCCTTGAAATAAAAATAAACTTGGCTTAAAGCCCTGATTGCATAGAATAGAATATCCTCACGATCAAATTCCCAATACCTCCTATGTCTTACATACCCCTTTAAATACAACTTCACATGCCAAATAGGGGTTAACAATGAGATTTTCCCATATATTTTTACCACCTAAACTCGGATCCCTATCTGCTAGAAATCGGGCTCCATTACCAAAGTTGACAGTTTATGGTTTAGCATTTCTTACATAGGCTTGCGGATTAAAATATATAACAAAAATCATCCTTACCTATATATAATCAGCACTGGATATATGGCTCAATGACAATTCGAGTGTTGGCTATTTGGGGGTCGCTGGTTCAAATCACCCACCTCTCATTTTAATATAAAAACTGGCGGATTTACTAATTAAATAGAACCATCAACGATTAAATTTCAAACATGCCCACTTCGCGTGTTCGTGGAAGGTGCGAGTTTGAAGGGAAGGGTTGGCGGTTCAAAGCCCCGTCCCCTCAACATAGAGTTTTGCAATTTAAATATAGAGTTCGCTATTGAATGAATAAAAACTATTGCACATGTCATCCCGCGGATTGCGCGTGCTCCAATGGTGGCGAGTAAGAGTAGCATGGGGGAGGTCATTTGTTTGAACCCCCCTAACAAATTTTATCATACCAACTTCTAGTGATTTGGCCACGTGGCACCATTTCATTCGCTATTTTGTTGTGACATGTGTCACCACATCGAATGCTACATGTCACAATATGATTGGTCTATGTCTTTCCACATCACCTGCGCTTGCCACGTCAGCATGCTGATGTCATCATTGCCCTGCCATGTCATCATGTTGACGTGATCGTGGTCAACCTTTTTACCACAAACTTTGACTAGCCATAACTTTTGCATACAGACTTCGTTTAACGCGAAACAAGCGGCGTTGGAATCGTCTTGATGAGCTATTTGATTTGATGCCATCGCTATAAGATTTTGAGATGAACAATTTTTTGACCCTAGCATCCTTCATCTAGAACCCCTATTTTGACTGAATTTTGACTAAGCATAACTTGGAAATACAAAATCCTTTCGACACTATTCAAGTTAGATTGGTTTCGTATTGATGAGCTCTTTGACATGGTGTTGACTCTTAGAGCATCTAGTATAATGAAAATATCAACCTAGATCAGTCCTCTCCATTGGAGAGCTTTTGGACCTCTGAAAACTTGATTACATAGAAAGTAAGTGAGGGTATAGTTCCCTCACTTTTCCAACCTCCATCCAATTAGATTTGCTAGGATTCATTCCTTTCAGTCCCACTCTGAGGTACTCAGCAGCTCCTCTTCGTGAAGTTCTAACATTTATGTCCAAGATGGCATCTTCTTGCAACTTGTTCATGTACTCAAGTGATAAATCATCAACAAAAAGAATCTGAACATCAACCTCGTCATCTAGTATCATTGGAGGTTCTTACAACTTCAAATTCTCCACATTGACCACTAAGTAGATATGCATACAGGGAGGTAGATTTAGGCGAAAAGCATTGGTACTGATCTTTTCTAAGATCTCAAAGGGACCATACTTGTCCAACTTGAACTTTTTACCTTCACCTTACATTCTTTCTTTACTAATGTGTAACCAAACTCTGTCACCAACCTAAAATTGATGATCAACATGATGCTTATCATGTCGGGATTTGTACTTTGCCTGGCTCTTCTCCAGTTGTTCTTCAACTTCCTGATGAACTGCTTGGATCTTCTAGATGAACTTCAAGGCCTTTTCTACATCATGATTTCCATCTTTAAAATCTTCCTTCCTAAAAGAAAAATCCATAGGTTTCCTTGGCAGATAATTGAAACAAGTCTCAAAAGGAGATCTTTGAGTAGAAGAGGGTGTTGCATGGTTGTAAGCATGTTGTATGTAATGTAGACTCTCATCCCACAACTTATGATGCTTACTACAGTAACCTCTAAGAAGATGCACAACTGTCCTAATTACTACCTTTGTCTATCCATTAGTCTGCGGATGGAATGATGTACTCTTTTTTAGTCTAGTGTCCATGAGTTCCCATAATGCTGACCAAAATTCTCCCAAGAATCGAGAATCTTGATCCGATACAATAGAAGTAGGAAGCCCAAAATGAACCCATACAAATTGAAAGTACAAATGTGTTGTTAGTTCAGTTGTGACCTATTTTTTACAAGGCATTAAAATGAACATTTTATTGAACCTATCCATTACCACAAACAGATAATCATGCCCTTTCCTAGACATGGGTAGTCCCTTGACAAAATCCATTGAAACACTTCCCATGGATGGGATGGTACAAGAAGAGGTGTGTACAACCCTAATTTCCTATTGTTAGGTTTTCTTGTTGCACACATTACACATCCTCTAATGTATTTAGAAATAGTTTCTTGCATACGAGGCCAATAACAATGTTTCTGCAGTTGTGACATTGTTTTGCTTACCCCAAAGTGTCCAACAATCAATGATGTGTGTGCTTCTCTAATTACCTGTGCTTGTTCATCTTGTGGAATACATAATTTCCCTAAATGATACAGTAATTTTTCTTGCACATAGTAGTCTATCTCTTCTACATGTTTTCCTTGGATTAATGCTACATAAATATCCTTAAAGTATTTTTCCTTAGCATATTGTTCTTGATAATTTTCATGTGCCATTGAACTACTTTGAAGAATAATTGTAGCATTTGTTATAGGAGGCCTAGACAACATATCTTCTACTTTGTTTTGAACCCCTTTCTTATATTTTATAACCAAATGAAAGTGCTTTAGAAAACCCATCCACCTAAAGTTCTTGCTTTGTTGCAATTTAGATTGTGATTGCAAATATTGAAGTGTTGATGATCTATGTGTATTATCGTTTCCTTACCCATTAGATAATGTTTCCACTTCTTTACACTTTGAACTAATGCATACAAGTCTTTATCATATGTGGGATAGTTACTTACCGCAGTTGTGAAAGTTTTAGAATGAAAGTAGATAGGTTTACCTCCTTGCATGAGTACTACTCACATGACAAACCCACTAGCATCTGTTACAATTTTGAACGATTGTTGTAGATCCGGTAGAGCCAGAATTGGTGCAATGCTTAGATTTTCCTTTAAAGTATCAAAGGACTTTTGCTATGGACCTCCCCACTGGAAATATTTCTTCACACTTGTGAGTGCGTGCAATGGAGATTCTATGTAGGAGATGTTATCTATGAACTTTCTCTAATATTGTACTACACCTAGAAAACTTCTGACTTTTGTAACTGTACTTGGCTTTGGCTAGTTTACAATGACTGTGACCTTTGCAGGATCCACTTTCAAGTGACCTCCTCCTACAATATATCCCAAGTACACTAGTTATGTCTTTGCAAATTCACACTTTGACATCTTTACATACAATTTTCTTTTCTCAATACATCCAACACTTTTCTCACATGCTCTACATGCTCTTGAACCCAAGTTTGACTAAATACAAGTATATCATCCAAATAAACTATGATAAAATCATCTATGAATGGAAAGAATACATCATTCATGACTCTCATAAAGGTAACTAGTTCATTACAAAGGCCAAAGGGCATGACCAACCACTCATACAATCCCTATTTTTTCTTAAATGTAGTTTTCCATATATCATTATCTGTAATTCTTATTTGATGATATCTGCTATGCAAGTCCAACTTAGTAAAATAAATTACATGTTTCAATTGATCAAGTTAATAATCTATTCAGGTAAGAGGATACTTGTTCTTTACTATTATCTTGTTAAGGGCTTTGTAGCCAATGCACATTCTCTGTGACCCATCCGTCTTTGGCACCAAGACAATTGGATAACCACAAGGAGAGGTACTTGGATGAATAACTTCTTTCTCAACCAACTCCTAAACCTACTTCTTGATTTCCTCATTATGCATAACTAATAAACAGTACATGCCAATGTTTGGAAGAGGCACATCCTGTTGTAACTAGATTTCATGTTGTATCTCTCTCTTTGGTGGCAATCCGTTGGGCTCCTAAAATAAATCATCATAGGTAGAAACTACTTTGAATAATTCAACTTTGTGCTTTGGATCACACCCTTTGAATGGCTTGGATTTATCATCTCCTTTGGCTTTTACAATCATCAATACAAAGTTCTTACTAGCATTGACTAACCTCTTCATTTTTCCAGTATTCACCAAATGTTAGATTAATTTCTTGATCTTATGTGCATGTACAATGAATTCTTTACCATCCTTAAAAAGGTGATATTTATTTTCTCCCCTATAAAAGATTGATTCTTGATCATAAAGTTAGGAACTCCCTAGTACAAGACCACAAATATTTAAAGGAACCGTGCATCAATTTATATCTCATCTATAAAGTTTGCAATGATGGTAAATCTTAACTTACATTGCTTTGCTACCTGTAATTGTGCATCATTGCAAACCCATCCAAGTGGGTACAACTTTAGATGAGGTGTTGTAGCCAAGTTTTCTTAACAACTTTAGATATTATATTTACTTGAGATCCTATATCAAACAAAGTATCAACCTTAGAATGCTTTGTTACAACTCGAATATGAAATAAGTCATTTTGATCTTTATCAACCTTAGGCGAAGAAGATTCTTTACTTGCACTTGCAATTGCATTTGAAAAAGATGTATTAGCAATAAGAGATATACCTTTTCCTTTACCTTGGATCTTGGTAGCAACAATCTTTGTCTCATCCCAGGAGTCAGATCCAAGATCCTATTGTACTACAACATCAGTCTTTTGTTTTCCTTTATTTCCTCCATACTTCTTCGGCCTTAGTTCCAAATGTAGATTTTAACAATTTGAGTTATCATGCCCCTCCTTCTTGCAATGGGGGCATGTGGGCTTATCACTCTCCTTCTTGACGGTTCCTATCTTTTCCCCCTTTTCTTTGCCTTTGGATTTACATTCAGGCTTAGATGGCTTCATGTCAAGCTTTTCATTGAAAGTATTCTTACCTCTTGACTCCAAATGTGTGGCTTGCACACATATTTCATCCAAATTATTAGGATTTAAAACCAAAATTGTATGCCTTAAGTAAGAGTAAAGACTGCCTATATACTTGAGCAATGTATCTTGGGTTTATAATGGAACATTAAGTGCAATAGCCCGCTTCCTAAATTAATGAGTATAGTCTTGGATAGATTGACCCTTACCCTGCCTAAAATTTTACTAGTTCATAGTCAACTGTTGCATATGGCCTAAGGGATAAAACTACTTTTTAAGGGAAACTTTAAAGTCCATCCAAGTTAAATTGACACTACCATGTCGAGCAATTTTTACTTGAGTTTTACTCTTCCAAAAGGTGAGAGCAGTTCCTCCAAACTAAAGAGTAGCTAATTGGATTTTAGAAGCATTATCTAAGATACCTTGAATTCTACAATATAATTCTACTTGTTGAATCCAATCATCTAGTTCTCAATATTTATCTCTCCACAATATTTAAGTAGTTCAAATTTTACATCCAACTTGATTATAGGCTTATGTGCACTTTTGAAAGGATTGGAAAAAGAAGTAGAAATAGCAGGAGATGGAGAAGATGGGGAAGATGGAGATGAAGGAGTTTTTGGTGGCTCATCATTACCTTCTTCTATTTTCCCTTTATCCTTTCGATCTTCATCGTCCTCACACTTTTCTCACTTCGACAATCCTCCTTTTTCATGCTTCTTTCGTTCCTAATAGAGCTCTTCCACCATAGGCTTCATGTTGACAAAGGCTTGTCAAAAACTTTTCTTATCGAGCTCAAAAAAATTTCCAGCTTCTATCTCTTCCATCTTTGGTGGTGGAAAAGTTCTTTGTTTACTGATCTCAGGATTAAAATATGCAAGAGTTCCTTCACCTCGTCAGCTCCTGGATCGCGTTAACATCAACTTCTACAAACACTCGCCAAACATAGCTCTGATACCAAATTGATTTGTTAGGATCAATGACAATTGCTTGGTGAATGCTAATTTAAGTAAACAAAATTTAAAGTCTTGAAACTTAATTTTAAGTGCATTTAAAAATACATTAAAATTATAAAATCTATAGAAATATGGAAACATAAAAGAGAAGAGGAAGACAAAAAACTGATAATAGAGTTTGCCAATGGCTATGTCTCAGAGTCCCTCTCCAATAGAGTGACCAATCCTTGATTATGCTCCAATTTATTAATTACAAGGCACCTTCAATCTGCTCCAAAGTCTTTACAAAGTCTCCTCGAATGATGATGAAGTGAAGAAAATTCCCCCTCCTTCAAGTACAAATAAACTTGGCTAAAAGCCCTGATTGCAAAGAGTAGAATATCCTCACAATCAAATTCCCAATACCTCCTATGTCTTACATACCCCTTTAAATACAACTTCACATGCCAAATATGGGTTAACAATGATATTTGGGTATGTGCAGGATCATCATGGAAAAAACAAGCCTTTAAGTGGTAAAAAATTTAGAAAAATCAGAGTTAGGCAACTTGATGTAAACAATTGAATAAGTTATGATCTATATTATTTAAAAAATATATAAGAATAGAATTTGTAGTAAATTGAATGTATTTTCTCAACTACTAGGTTTTTTTTTTTTTTAAATCTATTTGGTGAAAATTTGAAATTTCAATGCAATAGTACCTAAATTTCAGGGAAAAAATAAGTAGGCGTCTATTTGACCACCCTAACCACAATAAAATGATAATATTTTTTTAAGATTTTAGACATAAGTAGAGGACTCATGTCATGTGATGCATAATTTTTGTATTTTTTTCCAAGTAAATAATTAATTATGATTTTCTTATTACAACTTTTTAAAAATATAAAAACTCATATGTCTGACCACCTTAACTTGGTCAAAACCTCATGAAATTCATTTTTTCTTTTTTTAATCTTATACTATGTAAAGAATAGAATGTGATGCATGTTTTGGATTCAAAAAATGTGATACCGTTTGAAAGCCATAGATGTTTTTCAATTAGCCTATCAATCAAGACTTTAGTCGTAATTCAAATAGAAAATGAATAATAATTATTTATTAAATTCAAAGTAAAACATAATCTATATTGGTGGAAAGCTTAGAATCTCCTTTAAAAACCTTTTTCATTTCATCAATTTTGGTTGAAAAAAAATTCGTCAACCACATACCCTACAAATACCCATCATATCGCCGCTTTTTGGCCTATCATGATCCTGCACATACCCATTTTCCCATATATTTTTTAGCACCTAAACTCAGATCCTTATTTCCTAGAAATCAGGCTCCATTACAAAAGTTGATAGTTTACAGTTTAGCATGTCTTACACAAGCTTGCATATTAAAATATATAACAAAAGTCATCCTTACCTATTCCCTGACCGGTATTGAATATATGGCTCAATGGTGATCTTAGAGTGTTGGCTATTTGGGGGTTGGCCCAGTTCAAACTGCCCACCTCCCCATTTTAATATAAAAAAAAAACAAATTTACTAATTAAATAGAACCATCGCCACTTTAATCTCAAACATGCACACTTGGCGCTTGTGTGGAAGGTGCAAGTTGCAAGGAAGGAGTTGGTGGTTCAAATCCCCGCCTCCTCAATATAGAGTTTTGCTATTTAATGAATAGAAACTGCTACATATAGTGTCCTGAGGATTGCACGTGCTCCAATGGTGGCGAGAGTAGTATGGGGGAGGTCATTGGTTGGATTTCCCCTAACAAGTTTTATCATACCAACTACTCACCTGAGGTAAGAATGGGTGCCATGCGACACCCAGTGATTGGGCCACGTGGCACCATTTCATTTGTTATTTTTCCAACACATTTCACCACGTCACTTGCCACATCAGATGTTATGTGTCAAAACATGCTTGATCCATGTCTTTACCATGTCACCTACCCTTGTCATGTCAGCATGTTGATCTTATCATTGTCCTACCATGTCATCATGCCGACATCAACATGGTTAACCTTTTTACCAAAATTTTTGACCGGTCGTAACTTTTACGTACATACTCCATTTGATGTGAAATAAGTAGTGTCAGAATCATCTCAAAGAGCCCTTCAATTTGATGCCATCCTTTTCCAATTTTGAACTAAGCTGTATAGAATAGGAAATAATAACTAAACTAATTACTCTAAAGAATGGATTACTCACCAAGAGGGCCCCCTTGGATGAGTATCCACTAAGACTAATACAAACTCAAATGCTTAAACTTAGAATATCATCTCATTAATTGAAAAATGTGTAAACAGAGTAGCAGCATGGCTGTATTGAAAAATGGAGAATGCTTAATACATCATCAATATCGGCTAACAACAACAATAAAAAACTAACCCCTAAGAAGAAGATTCAAAGCTTTATTTATACTACCAGCTAAACAGGGTGGTCAACTCCCACTAATTAAGAGGAGGTCATTTAGGGAAAATGAGGAAAAGAGTGGCAAAGTGGTTATGTCTATAGGGAATCTAGTCAGACATGCATTCCAAAACATGGACTCAACACTGCAGTAACGCCCATGATTGCTCAATGCCATAAATACAAGGCAATTACAATTGACTATCGTGGGGAATCCACTGCCATTTTCCTTTAGTTGACTCCTTTGAATGATTCCCATGCATGACCATCTAACGGTTTCCTTTCTTAACTTAGCATCCACAAATCGTGTCTTGCATAGCAATGCCAGTACGCATAATAATTGCACATCTATAATCACCTTAAAGAACATTCATCAACTATACAAAAAATCAATATAGATAATCCACATAATATGCCAATGTCATTAAAACTTCACAGAGATAGGGTTAAACCCAATTTCAATGGTTTGAGGGAAACATTATGCAAATATTAACACTCAACTAGTAAAGTTTGTGATACTTCCAGCAAATAGACTATACATTCTACCAAAATTTGACCAAAAACTAAGCTTATCATTCCCCCCCAACATAACATCTTGTTGGTCCTCCAACAATGGAAGGGATTTTCTTTTGTTTGGTCAAAGCTTTGAAGTTTGCAATTGCTAGCTAGCCAACATCTGTCTCAGTAGAGCATGAGCCTGGATCCCAATAAAATCCTCCCAATCTATCAAATTTGTTCCATCTTTGCCTTTCTGCAGTAATATCATATTGGTAGAATCTGTAGTTCGGTATTGGCCACATAAGAATGGGTGGATGGAAAGTCAAAGGAAGCCAAAATCTCCCCTTTGTTCTATCAATTTGGATATACCTATCAATTCATTTCAATGTTGTAGCATAATTGTGAATAGAATGGGGCTCATATTGTTTTAGCTCATCTGTTAAACTATTCCATTGTTGGGCTAGGTATCCTCTTACAAGCTCCTCTTTTGTTGCTTCTTTGACCTCATATTCAATGTAGACAACTTCAATCCAGGGCATGATTTTGTCACCATAGCTTGGTCTAAGAAGTATCATGAGCCATTCTTTGTGAATATCCCTTAGGTGGCTTGACACAGCCCTAATGGCTAAGGGGATGTTAGATTCCATTTTCTTATAAGAATTGTTCTGCTCACCCCAATTAATCTCATTTTGTACCCAAGACATAAATGCTCTCAGCTAAATATCCCCAACATATAGCAACGGGTTCCAATCATGATCCCGCGTGACAGCATAATTGTGCAAATAGAATTCACATAACAAAATTTTTCATCTCAGGGGAAGCAATCCTATAGGCATTGAAGAATTCGGTAGGAGTTTCAATGGAGGGGTTTAAATCTGAAACATTTTTTGACAACTTGAAAGAGAGATGTTTCTCTCTCAAGTGTAGGGCATAAACCCTTAGAGGAGCTCTACATTCTAGAATTTGTGGCACCAGGATCACAATGTTATCTACTTTTTTCTTCAAAGTAGCAATCTCCTCATTTTTCTCCTTAATAACCTCATCCCTCTTTTGGATTTCCTTTTTCAGTCTCTTCCACTCCTATTTCCATTCTTCCTCCCTCCTTTCTATTTCTTTCCATAAATTTAAAATTGCTACATGAATCATAAAACCAGGAGGGTTATGAATTCCTACTACTTTTTTTGTCGATGGCTACTCCCCATTCGGTACTATCTGCATGAACTCGGGCTGTCCAGTTGTCTTTGGCTATGAGGGTATTATTTCTTTGCCCCCTTCTTGTTGTAGGACCTCTTGTTCATGTTCCTATTTTTGCTCTAGCTCTTGGTATGCTTCTTGCTATGGCTACAAGAACTCCTACTCTTATTCTTGGTTGTGTTGCAGGAACCCCTGCTCATCCTCAAACTCCTCTACGATACTAGCAAGGTCTACCAATGTTATTTTTGCTAATCTCTCAAGTATATCGTCTTCTTTTTCTTCAACATGCTCTTGTTCCATTGGAGCTTCAATGTCCCCATGTGATGTCTCACCATGCCCAAGGCTTTCTTGTGAAGGCATACAAAAAGCCGACCTAGCTGGTTTTGAATTCCTAGGGGTGCTCTTACGTTTTCCTTTGGTTGTAGGATGAATAGGGTCAGCCTTTCTATTCCTAGCACTCGACACCTCTTTCTCTATAGGCTGTGTTTGGGCTTTTTCTTTTTCTTTTCTTGTTTTAGCCTCTTTCCTCCATGCCCTAGTTCTTATTAGGGTTTCTAGGGGGACATCATCATCAAAATCAGATGAAGAGCTTGCTTTTTCTGAATGCTCTATTTCAGAGGAACTAATGTTTATGGCTTCTTCTGCTACTGCAGGAGGCTTCATACTAGAACTAGCACCATAAGTTGAAGCACCATGAGTGGCTTCAACTATGCTTAATCTTCTACTAACCCTATAGGGTTAGGGTAAAACCTTAGGTTGCAGTTCCTCAGGTCTAAATTGATCAACATTTAAAAATTATTCCCAAGACATCTTAGATACACTATACAAAGATTTCTTAACCAACAATTTTATCAAGCAATGGTGGGAGATAGAGTTGTCCCTACCTTTTTGTGTTTCAACTGCCATGATGGAGAGAAGACTGTATAGAACATTGGGAACATTCATCCTCCTTTCATGCCTCATGTGGCTCAAGAGCTTGAAATGTATCGAATGCAGGTTTGACAAATGTCCCTCAAGTGATATACCTTATAATGTAGACAACTTCTTGCTTCCATGGTTCAGGAAAAGATGTCCTCTTTGCATCTTGTTTATCTATGCTAATTGGTGGGTCACCATGTACTGTAAATTCTACTTTGGCTGACCTAGCATCCCTAGAGGTAGGGTAATGCTCACCATCAGTAGGTAACCCTGAAACTTCTACAATTCTCTCCTCAGTTGCCACAGCTTCTAACCCTTTTACTGTGGATTTTCCTTCAAAGAATGTTTGAGAAAATTTGAGTGCAATGCCTTCATCAAAGACTTCTAGCTTCATGAAATAATCAAACCATCCACAACATTGAAATTCTTCTAGGCATTGTGCATCTTGCAACAAAATGTCATGAACTAAGGGCTCATTCCAAATTAAGCCACCTCCCGTTGTCTGAAATCACTGTCACTCTACAAAATTTCTTTCCTCTACAATTCTTGTCTAAAAGCCAACACCTTTATGCTAAATTTTCACTGCCAGTGTTGACTGAATTTCCTTCTTTGTCTTTGTTTTCACCATTTACTGCTTATAACTCAAGACTACGATAGGGAAATTAAGGCGAGAAAAAGAGTGATAAATGAGAGCGATGATGGAAAGAATTGGTGGCTTAGTTAACATCACCTCACACATGCGATCCAAATTTTCAAATCGGCTTATTTAAATTTTTTGATGTAGCCAAATTATGATTTGACACATGAGCAATATATTTGCATTTTTTATTCCCCCCCCAACCTAAATTTGGACATGTGTCCACACATGTGAGAAGGGAGTGGTGAATTGATAGGAAGTAATGACATATTATGTAATCACCTATAGTAACATGCCATGATTAAATAAATTCACTTAAAAGGTAATTAAGAGATGAGAATTACTGTGTACATACCTGAGCGTGTGAAGGATGCGTTACAAAGATCATGGAGAGAAAGTACCATTTTTCCTTTTTTTAGAAATAATTGAGCAATTAATGAAAGTGAAGCGAAGTGAAGTGAGGAAGAATGCAATGATGGAAGAGAGAGAAAGGTGATATAGATGGATAGATGGGCGGATGGGTGAAGAAATGGATTTCCACTAAAGTGGAAATCTTTATTATGAAAAGTATGTACCTTAATTTAGCCAAAAGGTGGGATGCTAGGTCCACCAATTTTGGCTGCAGGAAGCTCGTGTGCTAAACGTTGGGTGAATTGCTGCAAGAACTCTTCCTTGGAGGTTGGCTTATGAGATAATTTAGGATGATGACCATTGAAAAGTAACTTGAATCTGACAAGGTCAATGGTGGTGAGCTGAACAACTCCATTAGGAAAGACCTCAGTAACTTCGTATGGTCCTAGCCACCTTGTCTACAATTTTCTTGCATTGTCCTGATACTTTGAGTCATATAATAATGCCCAATCACCTAGCTGAAATTTCTTCTCTTTGATAAATTTATCATGCCATCTCATCCTTTGATTTTGCACTACTTCAGTGTGGTGCAAGGCTGCTTTTCTCATCTCATCCAAAGTATTTAGCTGCATGAATCTCTCTTTCTATGCCTCAGTAATATCCATCCCCAGGTCAACTGCAATCTAAAGAGTCCTGTGCTTGAATTCAATAGAAATCATAGTTTTCTTCGCATACAACAACTCCAAGTGAGTGAAGCCTGCAGTGGTTTTCTAAGTGGTCCTATAGGCCCACACAACTTTTGGTAATATGCTCTCCCAATCCTTTTTATGGATGGCTATTGTCTTGGCCAGAATGGCTTCAATTTTTCTATTGGTTACCTCAACTTGACCATTGGCATGAGGGTGATAAGGGGTAGAATTCCTATGCCTAATGTTGTACTCATTAACCAAGGCAGTAACAAGAGTTGAAGTGAACTAAGCTCCTTGGTCAGTTACTATTTCTTTGGGGACTCTATACCAAGTGAAAATATCTTCATAAAGAAATTATGCAACCTTATTATCCCTTGCATGCTTCATGGCCTTAACCTCTACCCACTTAGTTACATAATCAGTTCATACTAGGATATAAGACTTACCATTTGATAGAGGGTCAATGGGTCCTACAAAATCCAATCCCCACTTTTCAAAAGGAGTGATCACTATTTGGGGATAAAGCAACATCTCATCAGATCTGGTTGGCCATCTCATCCTTTGACACCTATCACATTTTCTTGTGTATCTTCTTGCATCCTTGTGGAGTGCAGACCAATAGTATCATGTTTTTATAATCTTCATTGTTATCCTTTTTGCTGCAAAATTCCCTCCACAAGGTTCATCATAGCATGCATGCAGGATGTCATAGGTCTTAGCTTCCCTCACACATCTTCTCATAACATGATATGGTCCAGTGTAAAACAAGCATCCAACAATCCATGAAAAAGGAAAAGATTTTTCAATGAGCACTCCTCTCTTTTGTTGAGAAATGAGGAGGAACTCTTCCTGTTACAAGATAATTAGCTATGTCAGCATACCAAGGTGTTTGAACATGGATGGAAAATATATTCTCATCAGGAAAGGAGTCATTTATGGCTTGGTTTTCCTCTGACGTAGTCAACCTTGAAAGAAAATCTGCAACAACATTGGCCTTCCCTAGTTTATCCACAATGGTTATGTCAAACTCCTACATCAACAATAACCATCTTGCTAATCTTCCTGAGATCAGACGTTTGTTCATAAGGTATCTAATGGTTGCATTATTAGTGTGCACAAAAATATGATAGCCTATGATGTAGTGCCTAAATTTTTTCAAGGCATAAATTACTGCTAGCATTTTTTTCTTTGTCACAATGTAGTTGAGTTTAGTTCCTTGCAGATTTTTGCTGACAAAATAAATGGAATTTTCAATGGCTCCATCATTCTATCCTAAGACTACTCCTATGGCATAATCTGAGGCATTTGTATGAATGTGAAAATGGATCTCCCAATTAGGTCCTTTCAAAATAGGAGCATGGGTCAAGGTTGCCTTTAAATCAAAAAATGCTTTGTCATAGTCTTTTGTCCATTGGAATTCAACATCTTTTGTTAGGAGAGTGTACAATGGTGCTGCCATTTTGCTAAAGTCTTTGATAAACCACCTATAATATCTTTCACGTCACAAGAAACTCCTAACATCCTTTTGTTTTTCAAGTGTAGGAAGATCAATAATTACCTCAATTTTTGTAGGGTCGACTTGGATTCCTTTGTGAGAAATGTAGTGGCCAAGAACTACACTTTCCTGCATCATCATGAAGCACTTTTCACTATTCAAGGATAGGTTTTGGTATTCAAATCTCTATAGGACCTTCTTGAGATTCTCCAATGCTTCATTAAAATCAACACCATAGGTAGTAAAGTCATCCATATAGATCTCCATGCAATAAAGGGAGATGTCTACAAATATGCTAATAACTCCTCTTTGGAAAGTTGCAGGTGCATTGCATAGGCCAAAAGGAAGTACTGAATAGGCATACATTCCCCATGGGTAGGTGAAGGTTGTCTTCTCCTAGTCCTTATGTGCAATTTAAATTTGGTTGTAGCCACTGAATCCGTCTAGGAAAGAAAAGTGCCATTTTCCTGCAAGTGAGTCCAAAAATTGATCTACAAAAGGCAAGGGGAAATGGTCTTTCTTAGTGGCAATGTTGAGTTCTCTTTTATCAACACAAACTCGCCATTTTCATCCCTTCTTTAGAAAGATCACTAATGGAGACACCCATTGGCTGTCTGAAATAGGATACATAAATCTAGCATCTAACAATTTTTGTAGTTTTGTTTTAACAATTTCTCTCAATGCAGGGTTGATTCTTCGTTGAGGCTACCTTATTGGTTGACAATCAACTCTGATGTAGATCCTATGAGTGCAGAGCTTAGGATCTAGTCCCTTCATATCATGATAGTCCTATGCAAATGCATGCTGATAAGACTTCAGTAAGTCTACCAATTGCAATTGTTCTTCTTCACTTAACTTGTTAATATTCAAATATCTTCCTTTAGACACCTGTACTTGAGTAGTCAATTCTATCATAGCTACTTCATTAACACACAGTACCTTGAGTTCATATGGAAGCATGGTATGGAACATACTTGTTGCCATGGGAAGTTTATTTGCAGACATAGCGGTTGCAAGAAGAGTGGTAGCAAGAAGTTTGTCCACATGAAGAGTGGCTACAAGAAGAGCAGGTGAAACAGGCAAAAGTGTTTTCACAGGATTAGTCGAACCAGATGCGTAAGAGGATGATGCTTCCCCAACTTCACAATGGTTTTGAATTATGCTAGATAACACTTCATCTTCATCTTGAAGCTGCAAGAAAGGACTTCTACCTAACATCATGAGTTGTGCCACTGAGTTAACTTCCTCATCTTCTTCACCAACATGTGGCCATACAAAATCCTCTTCATAATGGGTCGGCTGAGCAGAAGGATAAAGAATAAGATTTTTAGTATTTCTGCCATTAGAAATAGTCATGCCACTTGACCGACACCCAATATAAGTGTCTGTTGTTGCTAACCATGGCCTTCCAAGAATGATAGGATATCCTCCTAGGGTGGCCATAGGAGAGAGAATCATGGAGTCTACTGGATACTTCCAAGAGTCTCTAGAATTGCCACAAGGTCTTCTACTATACCATCAAGCTTCACAGTAGAACTATCAGCAAGTTGTAGGACAATAGGAGTAGATCTCATGCTTGCAACATTTAGTTGTTGCAGGATGTCCTTATTTATCACATTGATTGCTGCCCCCAAATCAATCAGGGCATTCTTTATTTGGATCCTGTTGATAACAATTGCTACTACAAGACTACCTAGATCATTGTAGTTGGGAATAGTCATTTTTCCAAGCATGATGTCAGTGAGTTGTCCCACCACATGGACTGTAGTTGGGTCTTTCTTCTTTCAACCTAGCTTCTTGAGGCATGCTTCCTTGATTGCCTTGCGATATATAGGAACATCTTTTATGGCATGAAATAGGGGTATCTAGACACATATGTATTTCAACTGCTCTAAGATGTCAAAATTTGTATCTTCCTTGTCTTCCTTATGCTTGGAAACTTCCAATCTCTAAGGAAATGGTGGCTCTTGTGTAGTCTTCCTAGCTAGAACCGGTTCAGGACTTTTAGGTGCAATTGGCTGAATGAGATCATTTAGAGGTTCCTCTTCCATAGGTAGCTCAGTGATGATGGGTATGGAATGAGTTGGTAAAGTGGTTCCTGAACACGTAGATGAATGTCACTCACACTCACAACACATGTAGGAAATTGATTTAGATCAACATAATATACTAGCTACTGCTGTGGTTTGTTATTTGGGTTTGGTGTCGGATGAGCTAGTAACTGAGTAGGTTTGGGTGTATTGTAGCTTGAATTAGCAGGTGAAGGAATTACAATAGGCTACTGGGGTTGAGAAGGTGGTTGCATGCAACTGGCTATCTAGTTTGGCCATTGCTAACCTCTCCATTGGGATGTTTGTTGCCAGTTTCTTGGAGATGGTTGCCAAGGTCCTTGATACTATTGCCAACTCCCCTAAGGTTGCTGCCATTAGGGTGAGGAATTTTGATAGTTGGGCCAAGCATTTGAAGGGTTACCCCAAGACTGTGGTGGATATCCCCCAAAGTTGGGTGGATATGGAGGTTGCCATTGGTTACTGGATGAATAAGAATTGAAATATGGCCTAGAAAAATATAGTGGATTTGGTGGCATACCTTGTCTTGGAGCCCGTGGTTTCATTTGTGCAACAAAGTAGTCTTGATCTTCCTTAGTCTGAATTGGTTTGAACTCATGTGGAATCTTGCCGTCAATGTTAGCTACCATCTTGCATCTGGAGTCCCTCTTCTTTTGTTTGCAATGAGGGAAATATTCTATCAACATTTCCTCTACCTCCTCATGTTTCTTTTTGGCCTGAAGTGTATCCAACTGAATAGCTAGATTGTTTATAATATCCTGCTTGAAATCTTCCAACAAATCAGTAATCTCCATCCTTGACTCCACTGGTAGATGACTTATGCACAAAAGATTGGTAAGCTCTCCCTTTCTTTGAAGCTACTCTAGAATAGGTCTAACATATTTTCTTGATATCTTCCCAAGGAACTTGAGTGATATCTCCTCCTGCCATCATGTCCAAAGCATCAGTGCAACTCTCATTGATTCCTCTCAAGAAAAGCAGCTTTTGTGATTCTTCATTGAGTGTATGATGTGGAGATTTCTGCAAGCAAAATATAAACCTTGAAATTTAATCTTCCAAGCTCTCATCTTCCTTTTGTTGCATCCTAAAGATATCAACTCCTCTCATATCACTGCCCCTAAAAAATTCCTTTTATTTTTCAAGGAACTTTGTCTTCATGTCCTCCCAAGTCTCCATAGTCTCTCTACCTAGAATCATAAAACATCTTAGTGCAAATTATTTTAAAGTGGTAGGAAATAGCTTAAGCCTATGAGCATCAGTGGTATAGTCATAACTTTTGCAGAGTATGTTAAAGTCAAACAAGAAGGTATCAAGGTCTTCTATAACAAGTCCATAGAACTTAGGGAGTGTTGAAGCAAGGATATTTTTATGTTGTCAACCTCATTCTGATGGGAAATGGGGAAAGGAAAAGCTCATTGGTTAGGTCTATTTCTTTTGCATCACCCATGTCTTCTTGATGGAATCCCACTTGGCAAAGGGGTTATCATATGGTTTTGGTCTTCAGTGGAGGCTTTAGAACTAGTCAGATCAGGATATGCGTCAGCAAAGGGAAATGGTTCTTCTTCTTCTTCTTCATTTCTGGGAAGATTTGGAAGCTCAACTAGTTGAAATGGATTACGATCATTAGGAAGAAATCTACCATAAGCATCTCTTCTTCTTCTATGCATGCGGTATCAACTCAACATCAACTAACTCACACAAAGAATGAGCAAAAGAATATCAAATCATTACTTTTCTAAGCAAGGGATATTCTAAGAACAACTCAAGAGAAGTGCTATAGCAGAGAAACTATCAATGACTCCAAAGAACTTCCTAGCTTGACACCATCCTTGGCAACGGCCCCAAAAATGTTGGCCTCCTATAATGATTCAATAACTAAGCCTTGACAACCATGATTTAGAGATTGAACATCTAACCTGAATAGCTATCTCAATCATCATGAAGGTGCATTTAACTTGTCAACCAAGGGACGTAAACTGGAAATGGGTCAACACTGTATGTGCACTAGGAACTCAAAGTAGCTATGTCTACACTACAACTAAGAAAAATGTAATACTAGAAAGTAAACTACTTCGAAAGAAATAAATCAAGACTAAGCATCAATTAACAACTATGCTAAGCTGAAATGCATAACAAGAATAAAGATCTGGGTGAACAAACAGGAAACTACTCTGTCTGCTTTAGCTGTAGGAACAATCACATAATAGAATTCTAGTGGTTGTAGAAACAATCGATGCCAGATTTTGAACTAAGTATAGAACATGAAATAATAACTAAACTAATTACTCTAAAGAATGGATTAATCACCAAGTTGGTCCCCTTGGATGAGTATCCGCTACTTCTAATACAAACTCAAATGCTTAAACTCAAACTATCATCTCATTGATTGAAAATTGTCTAAACAAAGTAGCAACATGGCTGTATTGAAAAATGGAGAATGCTTAATACATCATCAACATCATCTAACAACAACAATCAAGAACTAAGAACCCCAAAGAAGAAGATTCAAATCCTTATTTCTACTACCAGCTAAACAGGGCGATCAACTCCCACTAACAAAGAGGACGCCATTTAGGGAAAATGAGGAAAAGAGTGGCAAAGTGGTTACATCTATAGGGAATCCAATCAAACATGCATGCCCAAACATGGACTTACTGTTGCAGTAATGCCCGTGATTGCTCAATGCCATAAATACAAGGTGATTACAATTGACTGTCGTGGGGAATCCGCTGCCGTCGTCCTTCAGTTAACTCCTTTGAATGATTCCCCTACATGACCATCTGACAATTTCCTTTCTCAACTTAGCATCCACAAATTGTGTCATGCATAGCAATTTTAGTACACAATAATTGCACATCTATAATCACCTTAAAGAACATTCATCAACCATATGCAAAATCAATATAGATAATCCACATAATATGCCAATGTCATTAAAATTTCACATAGATAGGGTTAAACCCAATGTCAATGGTTTCAGGGAAACATTATGCAAATATTAACACTCAACTACTAAAGTTCATGACACTGCCAACAAATGGACTATAGATTCTACCAAAATTTGACCAAAAACTAGGCTTATCAGAGATACTCAAAAATATCTTTAGGAAGATCCTTCATAAATATGTCAAAAATCTGATCCTTTGTAGGTATGTACTCAAGCTTTAATCATTCTCCATAACCTTCTCTCTCAAAAAGTGATACCTGATAGATATATGCTTTTTCCTTGAGTGCATCACTAGATTCTTTGAAATGTTAATTGCACTTGTATTATCACAATAAATAGAAATGGGATCATCATACATTACTCTGATATCTTTTAATGTCTATTTCATCCATAAAAATTATGTACAACAAGATGCAATAGAAATATACTCAGTTTTAGCAGTGGTTAAGGAAACTGAATCTTTCTTTTTTCTTAACCATGACACCAATCTGCAACCAAGAAAGAATGCACCACCACTTGCACATTTTTTTTCATCAACACAACCTACCCAATCTGCATCTATATAAGCACTTAGTGTAAAGTCAGTATCCCTACAATACCACAAGCCATAATTCAAAGTTCCTTTCAACTATCTAAATTTCCTGTTAACATCTTAGCAACATATGTTTCTTTAGGATCTTCTTGAAATCTAGCCATAAGACAAACTGCATGCATAATATATGGTCTATTAGTAGTTAAATACAAAAGTCCTCCAATCATAGATCTGTATTTTCTCTAATTAGCCTTAGGTGAATCATCATCTTTACTCAATTTACCACCAACCACCATAGGAGTGCATACCGTTTTGGAACCATCCATTCCAATCTTCCTCAACATCTCTTTTAAATATTTAATCTATGAAATAAAAATCCCTTTTTGTGTTTGATTGATTTCCAGCCTAAGAAGGAAATTCATTTCACCAAATATAGACATCTCAAACCCTTTTTTAATTTCTTCAAAAAACATCTTGTACATTTTTTCATTTCCTCCAAAGACAATATCATCAACATATACAACTACTATTAATATTTTGTCATTTTCAATTTTGAAGTACAAATTGCTATCTGTCGTACCTTTATTGAAACATTGTTGAATCAAATATCTGTCAAATATTGCATACCAAGCTCTAGGAGCTTGCTTTAATCCATATAAATCCTTCTTCAACCTACAAACCATATCTGGTTGATTTGATAACTAAAATCCTTCCAGTTGTTCCATGTAGACTTCTTCTATCTCACCAATAAAAAATGTATACTTTACATCCATCTAATAAACTTTAAAATCTTTATGTGCAACAAATGCAAAAAAAAATTCCGATAGCTTCCATCCTTTCCACTGGAGAAAAAGTCTCCTGAAAATATATACCTTCTACTTGTGAGTAGCCCTTACACACAAGTCTTGGTTTATTTCTGACTACTCCATTCTCATTCAACTTGTTTTTGAATACCCATTTTGATCCAATTATATTCTTATTTACTAGTCTAGGGACCAATTTCAAAGTTTGATTCTTCTCAATCATCATGAGTTCTTCCATATATTTTGTCCAATGCTCATCATTACATGCTTCACTCACTATTTTAGGTTCAACTCAGAAAGTAAACACAAATTTATTTCACCAACAGTAGCCACTCTACTTCTTGTCAATACTCCTTTTCTCTTGTCTCCAATGATTTTATTTTTTGAATGTTTCATTTGCACATATTTAGGTGTCTTTGGGAACACCACTTAATCCTCCTCTTCAATATTATTTTCTTGTTATTCAACAACTTTTTCAATTCCTATGCAATTAGGTTCATCTAATACATAACCATCAACTTCAGTTAAATTCTTCAATGCATCATCCACCTTGACATTTGTGCTCTCTACAATCTTTCTTAGCCTTTTATTGAAACATTTGTAAACTTTGCTTCTAGTAGAGTAAGTCCAAGGAAAATACCTTCATCATATCTAGCATCAAATTTCCCTAAATTTTCTTCATCGGGCTTCTACTATAAATTTGCTTCCAAATACCTTGAAATACTTAACAGTAGGAATTCTTCCACACCATAGCTCATAGGGGGTCTTAGTATTGTTACCTTTTTCTTGAACTCAATTGAACAAATAAACAATAATATGAATGGCTTCTCTCTAGTAAACTTCCAGTAGACTTGCTTTTGTAATCATTGATCTAGCAACTTCTTGGATCATTCTGTTCTTCCTTTCAACAACTCCATTTTGTTGAGGAGTTCTAGGAGAAAATAATTTCCTTTTTATTCCATGAACTTCATAAAACATATTAAACTCATTGGAGGTGAATTCACCACCTCTATCATACCTCAAACATTTTATTCTCAAGTTTACTTCATTCTCAACCATAACCTTGAATGCTTTGAATCTATCTAATGCATCATATTTCTCTCTAAGAAAAGTAACCCATGTATATCTAGAGTAATCATCAATCAAAATCATAAATTACCTATCACCTTGTAGAATTATTACTATTTTAAGACCACAAAGATTTGTATGAATCAAATCTAGAAGTCTAGTAGTAGATTGTTCCTTTGATTCGAAGTTATTTCTAGCTTGCTTTCCAAACTGATAATTTTCACAAATAGCATTATCAAGCTTTGCAATCCTCGATAAATCTCTCACAACCTATGTTGAACTAATCCTTTGCAATTTATCAAAATTGATATGACACATCCTTCAGTTCCATAACCAACTGTCATTAATCCAAGTCATAAAGAAGTGTCTATCAACACCCTTAAGTTGATAAATATTTCCTTCAGATTTCTTTCCTACAGAAATCACTGTTCTGGATCCTTTCCTGATTTCACATTTCTCATCCTAAATACAAGATTATATCCTTTAACACATCTATCAAACACTCAAGATATTATTCCTTAAAACCTTAACATAGTAGATTTCATCAGTATTATGCTTGCCATCAAAATTGATTGAACCTATTCCACAAATCTTAGCACTAGTATCATCTCCAAACTTAACTAAGCCACCATCATATTTTTCAAGTTTAACAATCTTACTTTTATCACCAGTCATGTGATGTGAACAACCACTATCAAAAACCTAGTAGTTCTTTTCCTATTTAGCATGAAGAGCATAAATTACAATATCTTCAACTTTCTCTAGAGCTCTTTCCTTTACATGTCTTTTATTATTAGCAGAAGTGGATTCATCTTTTATAGCCAAGAACAAGTATTCATTGTCATCAAAATCTCCATAATGAGATTCTTCATTAGAAATACCAACATATTCATTCACATAGTATGTTTTCCTAATCGTCTTCCCTTTGTTTTCTTTGCTTAATCTGTGTTTATTCTTCTTAGCTCTTTTCAAACACCTTGAAGCATAATGACCTATTCCACCACAACTAAAGCATTTAAAAGGTAACTTACCTTCATACTTACCAGAGCCCTTCTTCATCCTTCTTACAAGGTTAGCTTCTACTTCATCAAGGCTCTTTTCATCTGAATCTTTAGTTTTTGTAGCCTGGAAAGTAGTTTCTATCTTGGATCCATTCCTTAAGCTAGGCTTTCTCATTTCAAATGATGTTAGAGTACCCAATAACTGGTCTTTAGTATAAGTCTTGTAATCTATAAATTCCTCAATAACAGATACCCTTTCACTATATGTATTAGGGAGAGTTTAGAGAGTCTTCTTTCCAATCCTAGATTCATCTACTATAGCGCCAAGTCCTCACATTCCACCTACCAGTTCATCCACTCTCTATACATAGGATTTAATGTTCTCATCTTCAGACATATGTAGGATCTCAAACTGTGCCTCCAAGTTCTACAAATTTGATTTTTTGACCTTTTCATCTGCTTCATGAATCTTTTCCAATGCATCCCATACCTCTTTAGCAGTCTTTAGATTTTGAACTTTAAGCAAATTGTTATGTGAAAGACTATTCTTTAGAATGAACTTTGCTTCATGCACCTTGATTTCATTAGTTGTACTTGGGCCATTAGAAGGAGGAGTGTAGTCAATCTTATAAGCCATCTCAATATCATATCCACAATATTCCAAATATCCTGCCATCTTAATTTTCCAGAGAGAATAATTAGTCCCATCAAACCTAGGACACTAAATAGTGATCTTGCTCGCCATCTTGGACCTTCCTCAAGTGGTTAAGCTCTTCTCCAAGGAACTAATCTCTAATACCAATTCTTGAACAAGACAACTAAGAGGGGGGGTGAATTAGTTGTAACAAGTTTAACTCTTAAATACTTTTACCAGAGATCATATCAATTATCATTCACAAATTTATTAAATGTAAAAATAGAAACTGAAAGAAGTAAAATCATTCACACAATAAAACCAAATTTATGTGGAAAACACAATAAGGGAAAAACCACAGTGAGGATTAGCTCACAATATAAAGAATATCAAAACCAAATACAAAGGCTTATTTCCTAAATAGGCTCACTGCCAAAACAAGACTCACTATCTGAAATAGGACTCATTGTCCAACTAGGGTTAACCACCCAGAGGGCTCACTACCACAAAATTACAAAATAAGATAGAAGAGATTTATTACAGAGAGAAAAAAATCTCAATGCAATGGATATTTCCACCACAATTCACTCACACACTTGTAGATATGATTGAATGATAGAGTACACCTTTAGCTCACTACTTCCGGAAACTCGCAACTTGAATTTCACATAGATCTACACAAAATCACATCACACACTCTCTCTCTTATTTATCTCCCATATATATTTCTCTTGAATTCATCCACACACTTTCTCAATCATCTCAGCTTATATTTATACCATCTTCAACTTTGAAACTCATCCAAAGTTGGCCATGCACCATTTGTATTTGCAAATTCAAAATAGGTCAGTGCCAAAACATTCTACAATGGAATTAGAATTAGGGCAACCCAAACACACTTAATGAGGACCTAAATAAGTCCCAACATGCCCCAAAAGGATTCCATGAATTTCGTAAGTAGTGTTAAAGACAAGGTCAACCAATTGATACCAGTGTAAAACACATAAATTGATTAAGAAAACTCATCCTTAACAAGACCCAATATTTCCAATTAGCAAATTTCATGTAAGCACAACCTCATCAACTTATTCTGAGAAGTGCAAGTCATAAAACTTGAACAAGAGGAAATTTAGAGCAACTAAATTTCTCCCTGACCTCATCCAATATACACATTTAAAAGAATGATTCATAATTGGTGAACATAACTCATACTGTACAATGATCCAAAACCCCAAAATATAGATATAGCAGCTTCCAACAATCATGAACGATACTTCAGATCCTCAATAGCATAGCAATAAATCCCAAAGAAAAACTTGAAGCAAACACTAAATACCTGCAACCTTGCTTTATTATATTTTTCTCGATATCCTTGACATATTCAACCAATAGCCAACATACATGACATCAACAACTAGATGACTAGTTAACCAATTGAAATCAATGACAACACCTTCATACTTGCAACACCAAGACCCAACAAAATATATTTTCCAACAAACAAAGGAACCAAGGTTGCACCCTCTAGAAACCACTCAAAACCCATGTCCCCCAAAATAACACTATACTAATCCCCCCACGCCTGCAACTCTAGAAAAAAGAAAAGAAAAGGAAATGGCTATAACTAGAGTCTGAACCCTAGCTTGCATAACCCAAAATACCCACGCTAACAACTTTTCCCATCACCATTCAAAATATTATATAAAAATTCAACCTAGTTTGAATTTGTAAATTTAATTATATCAATTGGATAATTTCAAGCAAAGTTTTGTTTCAATCAAAACCATTTTGTTAGTTGAAAGTGTGACATTATTTAAAATTTTACTTGGTTAAAAAGTGATCCCTTCTCCCCTTATGTTTCAAATCTTATGGTTAAGGGTTTGGAAAGCTTCCTTAGTCACCGTAGAAATAATGAAATTATTCAAGGTTGGAAAGCGGCTAGGGATCTTGATTCTATTAGTGTGAATATTAAAGTCTTGTACCTAGTAATTTATTCCACTAGGTAATTAGGGGGCACATTCACATGTTAAGTTTACTTAGGATATAAGATTCCTTCTAAAAGTCTTTGTTGGATTTTCTAGAAGCCTTATCTTATCTATGCATCATTTCCTAGGTAGTTAGTTAGTTGTCACATGTGATAGGATTAGGACACTTGTCATGATCTTTTCTAATCCTATCTCACTCCTTGCCTATATAAGCAAGGTTTCATGTGTACATTTGCATAAAAAAAACTTAGAAGCTCTTAATGCATTCTATCATATTGACATTGCATAATCTCTCAGAGTTATAGTGTGCATTCTTTATGCTTTTCTAGTTTATGTAGCTTTGATTTTCTCTTAAAAAGTTCCTTGGGTTATTCAATCGATTTTAGATTTCTAATAGATTCTCATTCTCATCTTTAATTTCTAGATGATACTACCTTAATGGGTGTTGCTGAAATCAAGGAGGTTATTAGTTTTAGAAGTGCTTTGGATATGTTTTTTTTATAAATTCTAGTCGTTAGATTAATCCCAGGTAAGTCGAATATTTATTTACTTAGTACTCCTTTAGCCATCCAATTGAGAATTTCTCTTATTTTATATTTGATCATATGTCAGCTTCCTTTGGATTATCTTAATTTTCCTTTCTCATTTGATCTTCCTAATCAATTTCAATGGAAGAGGATTCTTGATAGATTTAGAGTGTGGGTTTCTCATTGGACCTAGATTGATGCTTTTATTTTGCACGGTGTCTTATGATTTTAAATTTAATGTTGTAAGGTCTTCCTATTTAGAAATTTATAATGCTTTTATGCTCTTAAAATTTTTCTATGAAGAGTTTGATTCTCCTTTTATAAAATTTCTTTGGAGAAGGAATATGAAATTTAAAAAATGGAGTCTTATTATTTGGGCCCAAGTTTGTAGGCCTAAACAAAATGGTGGTATTGGTCTTAAGAATCATGAGTTGAATAGTCAAGCCGTAGCTACTAAAATGTATTAGAGATGGTGTGAGTGGTGGGATTAATTTTGGGTTAAAATTTTATACTATAAATATTAATGACATGTTACTACTACTAAGGTTTTGAGTTCATGAGTTTGACTTATCGAAGGCAGCACCACTTTTAAGTTGGGCCTTTTTTGAATTGTTAATTCTAGCAAAAAATGTCCAGGATTTTCTTCCTTTGATTAACATCTTTTTGGATACTAGTTGGTCTAAAGTGTTAGGCTTCAAAACTTCTTAGTTGGTAGAATCTTGCATTTATCATTGGAAGGATCTAAGTCACTATCCTTTGAGGGAAGATCTAGATGCTCAAGCAACACTATCTTCTATTTTGGGAATCTAACCATGTTGTTCTCTAGAGGAGGTTGATGTTCTTACTTGGGGCTATGATCCCTAAAGGGTTTATTTAGTTTCTTGTGGATATCAAAACTTAGAACATACAAAGATGCTTACTATCACAATTCTGTCAGGAGGACCATTTCATATAGGGTATTAATGGGCAAACTACTACTCCTTACAACCAATGACAACCTAAACTCAATGAGCATGTTGTAGATAAAACAAAATGAGGACCACATCATTAATACGACATGGAATTCCTACCCTCAAGTAGTTAGATGTGCAGGTCATGAGAAAAATCAAGCATGAAATGTTGAGCAAGAGGAGGCAACTTTAACTAAATGAGAATGGGCTCAAGTATGGTGGGGATGTAACAAGGCATGGCATCCCAATCCCCTGAGTTGATGACAAGACATGCAAGAAAAACAAAATAAAATGCAAGAAAACTTTTAACCCTCAGACCTCCCTATTAGTTTATTATTCAAGCCTTGTTGTAAGGCAAGGGAGGCAGAAAATGATATAGGAGAGAAATTATGTAGGAAGTGTTTAGAGAAGAGTAAGGCGAGAAGAAGGAGAGAAGGTGTGAATGGAGGTAATGGGGGATGTGCACATAGATTGGTCAAAAGAAACGTAGAGAGGGAGAGAGAAAGGGGAAAGCATAGAGGGTAGATGGGCATGAAGAGAAGGGATGTGAAATTGTGTGAAAGAAAAAGATGAAGGAATACATGAACAAAAAAAGCTGTGGTTGACATCAGTTGCAGAGTAATTTTGGGAGAAAGAGATCATGAAATGGGAAAGAGATAGGATGTGAGGGAATGAATAGGAGGAGCAAGGGTCGGAAAAATGGATTCGTTGAAAAGGGTATGTGCAAGATCATGATGGGCCAAAAAGTGGCAATATTATAGGTATTTGTAGGGTATGTGGCTGACAACTTTTTTTTTTATCCAAAACTGATGAAACGAAAAGGGTTTTTAGAGGAGATTCTCAGCTTTCCACCAATATAAATTATTCTTTAGTTTTAATTTAATAAATAATTACTATTCATTTTCTATTAGAATTATGACTAAAGTCTTGATCAATAGGCTGATTAAAAACATCTATAACTTTCAAACACATCACGCTTTTTGAATCTAAAACATGTGTCACATTCTATGCTTCACATACTATAGGATTAAAAAAAAAAAAAAATTTCATGAAGTTTTGACCAAGTTAAGGTGGTAAGACATATGAGTTTTTATATTTTTTAAAAGTTGTAATAACAAATTCATAATTAATTATTTCCTTGGAAAAAAATTACAAAAAAATATGCATCACATCCTGACATGAGTCCTCTACTTATATATAAAATCTTATAAAAAATATTATCATTTTATTATGGTTATGGTGGTTAGACACCTACTTCTTATTTTTTCCCTAAAATTTAAGTACTACTTCATTGAAATTTCAAATTTTCACCAAATAGATTTTATTTATTTTTAAATAAACCTAGTAGTTTAGAAACTAAATTCAATTTTCTACAGATTCTATTCTTACATATTTTTGAAATAATATAGAAAACTTATTCAAATTTTTACATCAAGTTGCCTAACACTAATTTTTATGAATTTTTTGCTACTTAAGGGCCTATTTTTTCCATGATGATCCAGCACATACCCAAAAGGCTTTATAAAATTTCAAGCAGATACAGTGAGCAGGTGTAAATCTAGAGTTCACAATCTTTGAAGACATATTTTCTTCTAGACTGCACTTGAGGGAGAGATTACAAACAAGCAAGGACATCTATAAATGCATATAGGACAATGGGATTTTGTGAGACGCGATGTGGCAAAGAGGAGAGCTTTCTTTGAGGTGTTCAATTAATGTTCTTTGGATATTTTTGAATTTATTTCTTGCAATGAGACTGGAAGTCTAGGAGCTGAAGGGAAACCACCACATCCACCTACCCAATTGCTCAACATAATTTGTACCCAAAAAGTTTGTAGTGACCGTGGGCCTATTATTAACAAGACTTTGTTGAGGGAAACAATTGATAAAGTGAAGGAGGTCTTTGGCCAGACAAAGTGGGATGGCAAGGTATTAAAGTAGAGGAGTGTATCTACAAAAGCATGGAGTTTGGTGAGCTAGATGCCATGAGAGGAGTCAATCTTAATGCCTACATCAGAAATATCTCCCATATCCATATAGCTAAGTATACACATCCTTGATATTACTTTCAAAGAACATAAATAAGTAAACCTTGATTTTGTGATATTCTTTCTATTGCTAAAATGGTGGGGAAGGTTTAGAAAAGTAGTTATCTAAGATTTTCTTGTTTATAAAGGTAATGATGGATTAACCTTTTTAAGGTTAAAATTATTTATCTTTTAAAGGTTGAACTATCTTGGTAGATGATGAACTAATGAATATAGTGTTTCATCTATCTTGAGTATGACTTGTTCATTAATTATACTTAAAACAATTTTATAATTATCGTTGTATGCCCCTTAGAATCAAATGATTAATATGTAACCTTGATGACACTGTGACAATTTGACAGGATTATAATACCTCCTTAAATCCTATTGTAGCCTTTCATCCGTAGGAATAAGGTGTAAAGGTGTTATAAAGAACTAGTTTGACTCCTGATATATCTTACCATGTGTATGTGAGGAATTGGTTTGGAGATTATTTCGACAATCTAAATAGTGGGAGCTATACAATAATGGTCTCCATACAACCATGCAAAAAAACATAAATTCTAGTTAATAAGTTATCACCCTAGCCTTTGTGTCAATAATATGGTACCATAAGAGACTTATGATGCTACTATAGAATTATGAATAATAAGGTGGAAAGGTCTAATTAGAGATTTCAATGCACTTATACAAAAGTGTTACAATTATGGCTTATGAAATTGGGACTCAGATATAATTAATATGCACCTTGGTTCTTGGTTGCATAATAATATAAGGAATGATGCCATCATTTAGTGGCACTACCACCACACTTTACTAAACATGCCTTTAACGTTGAAACTTGACACTTTTGATAAACTATTGATACTATGGTAAATGATTTATATGACTACATGATGTTTATCAACCTCTTAAATAAAAGAACCCTTGATATTGGAATTATTATATGTAAATGAAAGATATTATAGCTATAGTAAGTTCCATGATGTGATTGCATGCTAGGTGGAGGGTGGCAATTGTTTAGGTTGACAATGTTGTTGAGATTGTGAACTATGAGATAAATCTTGCATAACATCTCTTGATACCATATTGATGACCATTAAGATTGGGTTTAACTTAGAGGGAAGGTATGAATAAGCTATCTACTCTAAAACTAGACTACTATAAGAATATGGAGTATCACGATAGGGTAAAGGAAATTAGAACAAGAATGTTATTAGTAATATTATCAATGGGTTTACATTTTCATATGTTGGTCCATTGGATTTACTGTTGCCAACTTCCTTAAGTAAGACTAAGGAATTAATTGTACTTAAAACAAGATTATAAATACTATCGGATGTCCTTCAAAGATATCTATTGACCTCTTGAGTATGTGAACCTCAATATTGAATCTAATATGCAAATTTTAAATGGAAATGCTTTCCTATGGGGTTGTGTGAATCAAGGTAATTTTTTGTTGAGTAATAAGCCTAGCCCTATGTCAGTATAATGAAACCTTAGGATGTAAGTTGGATTAGGAATAATAATGGTGGCAATTTTTAATCTTAACTTGCTTGGATGAAAGTGTCAAGGTATAGGTTTGCTAAATTGCGAACTAGTGCATAGGTATCCTTGAGAGATCTTGTAAGGAGAACTACATGTGACTTTGATCCATTTGGAAGCAGAAACATAGGCGGTTCTTGGGTGAAGGATGTCCCTATGACCTCAAGTCTGTAGGGGGTAGGTCTAGGGGGAATAACTCCCAGATGTTGGGATTGATCCTCAATGGTTTGATCTTGCCTCCTCTGTAATCTCTAGTTGAGGCTAAAATGGGTATTGAATGGGTATGATCAAGTTAAGGAAATTTAATAACTTATATTTAATACATAATAGGCTCTATTAAATAGAATGAAGTGATTTTACACTTAAATTAATCTCCCTTGGTAGAAAAAAAAATTAGAATAAATATTTTTAGCTTAAATATAATTTATTTCTCTAACTTTGTCAAAATAAATGTCTTACCTAAGACAAAATAAGAACTTGGAGGATTACAAGGTCCTTCTAAATGTGTTTTCTATGAGGTTAGTGAAGATTGTGTGGCTCATGTTTTATTTCAATGCTCCTTTTCAAGGTTTTTAAAGGTAATGGTAGCATATATCTTTAACCAAAATCTAGTTTATACTTCTTCTCTCTTTGATTTTTGGGCTAATTTGGGATGCCTTAATTTTTCCTCTTTACTTTTGGTTGCGTAGAGTACTAGTCTTGTCTTTATTCTTTGGAAAATTTGGTTGGAAACTAAGGATATTAAAGTCTTATTAGGTATGCTTGGAAAGATATTTTGGACTTGATAAAAGAAACTTTTGTGACTAAGTGTTTTGTAGATAAATTCTTAGCTCCATGTGATAAATTAATACTTTGAGGAAATTAGATTTAGTTGTTTTGGTTTGCCTTGCTCATTCTTTCTCTAGGATCAACTCTTAAAATAAAGTGAATAGAACATGTATGTATTTTTCAAAATCAACACTGATGACTTTTCTTATGCCAATCTAGGTTCAATAGGGATTGGTGGAGCTCAACATGGGATAGTGTTGGTTTCATTTATATTTTTTTCCTCTTTACAGTATGATGTGTGGCACTAATAATTAGATAGAGGCTTGGGCCATCCTTGTGGCTTTAGAGAAGCCTTGTGAGATAGGTTAGAAGAAAATAATTTGTGAAATGGGTTCTATGATTTTGGTCTCCCTTCTGAATAGTGAAGTGTTCCATGATTCTTCTTAGAGGTTGGCATCATATGTGGGGTAGATTCTTTGCCTTTCACAAAATTTTTATTTTATCTCCTTTATTCACATTCCTAGATAATGGATAGTTATTATGGATTGTTTGGCCAAATGGGCCTCCAATGTTAATTACAAATGGAAGATCATGAATTGGGAGTCCATCTCTTTTGCTCAATCTTTGTAGATTCTATCAGTGTATACATTAATTCATGCATACGCATAAGTTGACCTAAGCCTACTTAGGCATTTATTGTGCAGGTTGATATTTCCTTGATATTTTGCTTAGCTAGTTTATAGATTGTTGAGGTGTTGAAAGACCTCAACACCTCCTACTTGGATATTTCTCCTTTATAAGGAGATCCCTGACTGTCTAATAAATAGGTTGATTGCATATAGTTTGGTGTGTTCACTGTGCTTGATTTATATCTCTGTGATTGTTGGTTTCTTCATGGTATCAAAGCCAAAGGAGGTAATTGCAAGTCTTTTAAGTTGAACGATTTTTATTGTATTTGGCTAGTTTCTTTCCTTTGTGCTATTTAAAATTCACAGGAAGATGGTTAAGCATCTGTAAAGAAATTTGAGAGGCTGTTTGGAGTCAACCTGCACACAGCAAGAAAGAATCGATCCACGCCTATGACATACTCTGCTCAAAAAGTTTGTGACACTTCTACTCACACAATTTGTTGCAGATCATTGGAGTTTGTGGCTATTTTCTTCATCAAACTGACACCCACATACAACAGGAAGGAGAAATTTTTGGCATAGCATGGGTGTGAGATCTTGTGACCAGAGCAATGATTGATCTGGACGCAACCTCTCATAAATTTGTAGCCTCAGCTGGCATTTGACCTGAGACCTGCACGCCTTCACCATGGGCGCCTTGTCATCTGCAAAAGGGGCTTCCACATAATCCACACCCCCACACACTCACAGAGGCACATTTTGCATCGAATGAATTTGAAGATCATGTAGCTATTATCCAGCATGAAGGAGAAGGGCAACAGATAGGTACAATAAATTCAACAAATAGGAAATTTATATCTGCAGATCATCTAGCCCATAGATCACCGCCATCTAGTTTATACGACATCCATTCGACTTGTGTTGAATATGCAAATTTGGCTTTTTGTGTTGAATTTGGAGTCTCTCATCTGAATTTGGATATTTAATTTGTAGGTGCAACAGTTTGGGGAAGGCCACAGATTTGATAAAGAGGCATTTTGACTACTCCCAATTTGCACTACTAACAATTTGGTGTGAAAATTTGGCGTGGAGATCTAAACTTTGGATTTTGCATGTAATGGTTTTCTCCTCCTCTATAGGAATTTTCTAATCATTGTAACTAAACAATATTTGCTTATGCACAATGATAAAATGTCAAAAATCAAGGGGGATTTATTAAAAATTCATGCACTCAATTTATAAAGTGTCAAAATGGGGGGGACTCATCTAATCTGGAAGGGTTCTTAATGTGCTGATTTTCTATTTTCTTAAGGAATTAACCTATTTGTAATCATGGGATATGAAACCCACTCTTTTGTAATTAACCTAAAACCAAGAAACTATAAGTCTTGGTGTGAAGGCATCCTGAAACATCTCAGGTTCCATAATCTCATGCCATATCTATATCGACTTATCCCTGAACAAGGTAAACAATCTCAAAAGGATAAATGGTTTAATATTCATGATCATATTCATGGATTAATCAGTTTACATATTCTAGATGACTTTTTGTATGTCATCATGGATATTGAATGTCCACATGCATTATGGATCAAAATTTGGGAAATACATGGAGACTCCAATATTTCTCCATTCCCACATGATCCTACTATGATCACAAATCACATCCCGCATCATGATTTAGATACAGAGCATCTAGTTGACATAGAGGAAATCATAATTCCTCTACCTCCTCCTGTTGCTTCATCTAATTTCAGAGTCGTTTCTTCGGGAGCTTCCAGCACTTCTTTGCAATAGGATATTAGTCTTCCTAGAATTGCTGATTGGGATGCATATCTACTTGACATTTCATGTCTTTTCATAGAGTTCCACATTGCTGACATGGAAGCACCCATTGAGGACATCAGTCTTCTTTTCGATGAGAACTTCAATGAAGCTACATCAGCCTTGTCTTCTTTAGATATGATTGCTCTTCCCATGTAACATGTTAGCATTGACTTGGAGATTCTTGAGCAACATTTGAAGACATCATGGGCACCATCATCATCATTCTTGGATGAACTTTAACTCTATTCAAGTTCATACATACATCTTTTGACATCTGCATCTGCATCCTTTGTCAACTATCCAACCTTAATGTAGTAGGACATGTATTATGGGGGGGTCTCATAGACCTATCATTTTCTCTCTTGTGGAGGAAATCATATGTTGTACTTAGTGAAAGAAGTAGTACTTCTTCACGTGTATAATTTTCATGCATCTTTTCTCTCTTTTGGAGGGTAGTTTTTTCCCACAGGGTTTTCTAATTTTCTCCACTTCATGAGAGATTACTTTGTGCATGGATATCTAACATGGCTAGTAGCTGGGACCCATTTTTCCATGCCCACCTAAGTTATGCTTAAAGGGGGGTGTTAGTGTATACAATAATGCTTGCATACACATAAGTTGACCTAAGCCTACTTAGGCATTTATTGTGCAGGTTGATATTTTCCTGATATTTTGCTTAGCTAGTTTATAGACTGTTGAGGTGTTGAAACATATCAACACCTCCTACTTGGATATTTCTCCTTTATAAGGAGACCTCTAACTGTCTAATAAACATGTTGATTGCATATAGTTTGGTGTGTTCATTGTGCTTGATTTATATCTCTGTGATTGTTGGTTTCTTTAGATTCTTTAGCTCCTTTATAATGATTTAGGTTGATCATTCTCATATATTTTTCCATAGGACTTTGTGCAAATGTTAGTTTCATATATTTTTTGATTCTTGAAGGTGGTAGATTTCTCAAAAATATCCTTGAATTTTTATCCTATAAATTTGAATAATACCTATTATTTTTTTTAAATCATTTTATAATCTTTTCTAAATTTTAATTTATTTATTTATCCTTATTTGAAAAAAAATGTTTTAATTTTTGTTAATTATTTCCACCAATATATTCAAAATACAAAAAAATGTTGAATTTCTTATAAAATATATCTCACTAATAAGTAGATGATTAATTTTTAATATTTTATTTTTGCAGGTGAAGGGCGGATGAGATCCATCCTTGCTTCTATAGGTGGCAAATCTTTTAAACTCTAAATATTTTAAAATCGTTGTTGTAGATTATATCCAAACAAGTTTAAATAATTAATTTAAGATAATTTAATTTGATACCACTTGCATAGACGGATTCAAACAAATTTGGATACTTAATTTTAAATAATACTTAAAAATGGTTATTATTGTGACATATTTGCAAGATAATTTTATTTTTGTAGGGTTCATGACACCCCCTTCCCCGAGTGTGATGAAAATCTCGGGTGTGATGGAAAACCCCTTCGTGACATCCCCCATGTCGAGTGCACCTGCTCCAACATAGGGTAAAAGTGCTAAATCTCCATAGAATAATGATATTTACAAAACTTCATTGGATACTTAATTTTAAATAATACTTAAAAATGGTTATTATTTTGACATATTACAAGATAATTTTTTTTTTGTAGGGTTCATGACACCCCCCTTCTTGAGTGTGATGACAATCCCGAGTGTGATGGAAATCCCCATCACGACATCCCCCATGCCGAGTGCACCTGCTCCAACATAGGGTAAAAGTGCTAAATCTCCATAAAATAATGATATTTACAAAACTTTATTTTAACATAGTAGATACAAGCTTCCTGAGAGATTCAAACCAATCGTCAAATTACACATTATATTCAAAGAAATTTAGATAATTAATTTTAAATAATACTTAAAAATGATTACGAATCGCCATTGTACATTATATTCAAAGAAATTTAGATAATTAATTTTAAATAATACTTAAATATGGTTATTATTTTGACATATTGCAAAACAATTTTATTTTTGTAGCGATCATGACATCCCCCAACACAACAACCCCCATCACAACATCCCCCATGGCGAGTGTGCTTGCTCCAGCAAAGGGTAAAAGTGTTAAATCTCCATAGAATAATGATATTAACAAAACTTTATTTTAACATAGTAGATACAAGTTGCCTAAGAGGTTCAAACTAATCGTCATTGCACATTATATTCAAAGAAATTCAGATAATTAATTTTAAATACTACTTAAAAATGAGTAGATACAAGTTGCCTGAGAGGTTCAAACTAATCCTCCTTCCACAATATATTCAAAGAAATTTAGATAATTAATTTTAAATACTACTTTAAAATGATTAGAATTGTCTTTACACATTATATTCAAATAAAAATTTAGATAATTAATCTTAAATAATATTTAAAAATGATTAAGAGTCATCATTGCACATTATTTTCAACAAAATTTTGATAATTAATTAACATCCTCATGGCCAATGCACCTGCTCCAACGTAGGCTAAAAGTGCTAAATCTTCATAGAATAATGATATTTATAAAACATTATTTTAACATAGTAGATCTGAAACGAACTACTCATGGATTCAAAAGAATGGTCATTGCACATTATATTCAAAGAAATTTAGATAATTAATTTTAAATAATACTCAAAGATGGTTATTATTTTGACATATTGACAGATTCAAAAGAATGATCATTGCACACTATATTCAAAGAAATTTAGATAATTAATTTTAAATAATACTCAAAGATGGTTATTATTTTGACATATTGCAAGACAACATCCCCTATGACAAGTGTGCCTGCTCCAACGAAAGGTAAAAGTGCTAAATCTCCATAGAATAATGATATTTACAAAACTTTATTTTAACATAGTAGATCTGGATCAAGCTGCTCTACGGATTCAAACTAAATAACACATTATATTCAAAGAAATTTATATAATTAATTTTTTATTTTTTTTTGGTAAATAAGAGGCCAAGGCCAAAAATATTGATAAATCAAGAATAATACATTAGGAAACATATAATATGCAGTTTATATGTATCTTGCGAATGCTGCACTTAAACACAGTTTCAAAGCATTCTTACCATAAGGCCCTAAAACTATTAACAGCATAAAGATATTAAACAGTCTGTAAAAGAACAACCAAAAATATAAACCCTCCACCATATACTTCTTCTTGCTGCCTAGTAGACTTCGAGCGAGGAGCAACTCAAAGGGGTTTAAGAATAACCGCAATTTCCATCATTATCTAACCACTAGTTTTCTTCGTAGCCTTCCACTGCTAACTTAGATAACTCATCAGCCTCCTTGTTTGCCTCCCTATAGTTAATAGTTAATTAATTTTAAATAATAATTAAAGATGATAATTATTTTGACATATTGCAAGACAATTTTATTTTGCATGGGGCCTTTGACATCCACCCATGCGAAACCTATGCCTACTCCTGCTAAGGGTAAAAGTTTTGTTTTAAAGAAAACTCCCATATAGAAAATCTTAAAATTCTGAAAGTCCTTTTTTTTCCTTTTTTTTTCTCCTAAGACGTTAGGTCAGACAAATAGTTATTGCAGATTATAAACAAAACATATTTAAATAATAAATTAAATTATTTATATGATACTTGAAGGTGCCTATAACTTTGAATTATTGCATGACAATTTTATTTTTATAGGTGAAGGGCCAATTAATAGGAGTTCTAGGCGACCTTCTACCAATGGTAAAATCTTGAAGTTCTAAAGAAAACCTAAAAATCATGTTTTTCATTTTTTCCCATATGGACTACTGATATTTACTTTCTTTCTTTGTCATGGTAGGTCGGGACGGGGCTCCCGTGCCGGTGAAAGTCCCCAGGGTTTTTGAAAAAAAATCTCTAGTTAAATTTGTTATTATTGTACCCGGTAAGTGATCATAACTTTCCAAATTTAATAAGATAATAAAAAACTACTGTAACTAGTCTAGATTGTTGTGCTGAAGCCTGAAGCAAGCAACTGCCATGTGAACTATAGAAGCATTTGGCAATGGTATTATTTTGCTATTTTTAATTTTTCTCTGTTGCAGTTGCAGCTGTGGTATTAGCAATAATCTTCTTGTCCTACAAGATGATGTACAAAACTGAGCCCAAAAAGGAAGGAACAACTACCTCTCTACCTTCATTAGCTGTAAATATATGAAGGCCAGAGGCAGAGGAGGAATTTTCACACACAGTAAATATTAAAACATAAAATATTATTTCCAACACACAGAGCTGCTGCTCGTAATTTTCTGTTCGCTCACATTCACCTTCTTCTCATTCTCCTTAAGTCAAAAGTAAATTACAATTACAAAATATATGCATCAGGTAAAAAGTCACGTGAAAGATTTTCACGGATGAGAAAGCCTGAAAAAACATTTAAATTCAAAATCACCTAACTAACTTTTCCCCCGTCAAAATGCATTTAATACAATGTCCTTTTCATAATATTCAAACTTAAATATAAATTCCCTGGCGGTGGCAGCTTTCTCCATAGTTCCCCGCGGTATCGCGATGGTTAAAATCTTGATTGCGATATTGCGGGCAGCGATTAGTTGACGGCCCGGTAAACTGCGGCGGTTAAAAATAAAACAAACATTTACGGAGTCTCCCGTGATATCGCGATGAATATTTTATTGATTGCGATATAGCGGGCATTGGCTGGAGGTGACGTCAGGCGGTTGAGAAAAAATAAAAAGACTACGGAAGTCTCCCGCAGTATCGCAATGGCTAATTTATTAATTGTGATATAGCGGGCAGTGGTTGGCGGGGACGGCAGCAGTTAGGGTTAATATTCCAACACTCCCCCTTAAGCATAACTGCGCTGTCCACCATGCCCAATCTGTTTCTCTGAAAAATAAAATTATCTCTTCCCAGCGGTTTTGTAAAAATATCTGCACTTTGTTCTTCTGATCTGCAAAACTCTAAAAATATATCACCATTGTTAATTAATTCTCTGATAAAATGATACCTAGTATCAATATGCTTGCTTCTTTTATGAAAGACTGGATTCTTCGAAAGAGCTATGGCTGAATTGTTATCACAGTAAATTTTTGTTGCCTCCAATTGTTCATTTTGCAATTCTTTCAAAATTCTTCTCATCCAGACTGCTTGACATGCTGCATTTGTGGCTGCCACATACTCTGCTTCTGCTGATGAAAGACAAACTATTGGTTGCTTCTTTGAAGACCATGAGACAACCCCTGTCCCAAAATTAAATACATAACCAGACGTTCTTTTTCTGTCATCAATACTGCCAGCACAGTCACTGTCTGTGTATCCTATGAGTTTGAACTCATCTGAACTTGAATACTTAATGCCAAAATTCCTTGTTCCACTTACATACCTTAAAATTCTCTTCCCTGCTTTCCAATGGGTGTCTTTTGGTGTTTCCATAAACCTAGAAATTAAACTTACTCCATACATAATGTTTGGCCTTGTGGCTGTGAGATACATGAGACTTCCAACAAGCCTCTTAAACAAAGTTGGATCAACATTAGACCCTCTATCATCCTTGCTTAGTTTCAAACCTGTCACTGTAGGTGTTGGTGCTAGTTTGCACTTCATCATATTAAACCTCTTCAAAATGTCATTTGCATATTTTGACTGTGAAATAAAAATACCACTTTCATTTTGATTCACTTCAATGCCCAAGAAATACATCATCAGACCTAAGTATGTCATTTCAAATTATTTCTTCATGTCTGCCTTGAATAGATCAATTGACAAATTGCCAGTGAAAATTAAATCATCAACATATAAGCATACTATCAATATTTCACCTTCTTCATTCATTTTTGTATACAGTGTGGGCTCACTGCTACATCTATTAAATCCATTCATCAAAAGATAACTGTCTATTCTGCTGTACCAAGCTCTTGGGGCTTGCTTCAATCCATACAGTGCCTTTTTCAATTTGTAAACTTTGTCTTCCTGACCTAGAATTTCATATCCAGGTGGCTGATCCACATAAACTTCTTCTTCTAAATAACCATTTAAAAAAGATGACTTCACATCCATTTGAGATACAGACCACTTATTATGAGCTGCTAATGCTAAAATCATCCTTATAGTATCCAATCATGCTACAGGTGCAAATGTTTCATTGTAATCGATTCTAGGATGTTGTGAATAGCCCTTTACAACCAATCTTGCTTTAAGCTTCTGAACTTCATCTTTTTCATTCAATTTGGTTTTATAAACCCATTTCACTCCAATTACATTTTTGCCTTTTGGAAGACTGACTAGTTCCCATGTCTGATTCTTTTCAATTGCTTCAATTTCTTCATCCATAGCACTTACCCATTTATCATCTTTGACTGCATCTTCAAAATGAACTGGATCTTCTATTTGAGAATAAAATGTACAAAGAGAAATCTGATCTGAATTATTCTCACCTTCATTTTGCTCATATATATCTCTTATGCTTCTGATTTTCTGTCTTCTCAGACTTGCCAATTTTTGTCACTTGAACTTGCCCGATGACTGCCAATGATAGGATTTGACTCTATACTTGAATATGCTATGGCTGGTAGACCTCTTATTGGACTACTTCCTTGAATGATTGAGGCTGTTCTTATAGTCGATGCCGGTGTCACTTGTGGACTACTTTGCTGAGCTTGAATGGGAGTGGGAGGAGTCACAATAGTTGGAATATTTGTTGATGCTGGAACTTCATTCTCCTCTTGAGGTATACTAGCTGAAATATTGACTGTCTTCTCTATACTTCCATCCCATGCTTCATCTTCTACAAATTGTACATCTCTGCTGATTATAACTTTCTTTGTTGTTGGATTATAGAGCTTATAAGCTTTGGATTCTTCACTGTATCCAACAAATATACATTTTTCTCCTTTGTTATCTAGCTTCCTTCTCAATTCATCAGGCACATGTGCATATGCAACACATCCAAATACTCTCATGTGAGTAACACTATGTTTTCTTCCTGTCCATGCTTCTTCAGGTACCATATTCATAACACTTTTTGTTGGACACCTATTCATTATATAGGCTGCACAAGAAATTGCTTCTGCCCAATATTCATTTGACAAATGTTTGGCTTTCAACATACTTCTAGCCATTTCCATGATTGTTCTGTTTTTCCTTTCAGCTACTCCATTTTGTTGAGGTGTGTATCTAGTTGTGAATTGCTTGTGAATTCCATGATCCTTGCAAAAATTAAAAAATTCTCTTGAAATATATTCACCACCTCTATCTGTTCTCAACACTTTGATATAATAACCACTTTGTTTTTCAACCAAATTCTTGAACTGACGAAACAGATCAAACACTTCATTTTTCTGCTTTAGAAAGTAAACCCATGTTTTTCTTGAATAATCATCAATGAATGTCAGAAAATAAAAACTACCACCTATTGAAGGTGTTTGCATAGGTCCACACAAATCTGAATGTATAATTTCCAAAGGGCTTTTGCTCTAGTTGACTTTCCTGCTGGAAATGATTCTCTATGTTGTTTTCCTAAAATGCACCCTTCACATACCCTTTCTGGTTTTTCTATTAAAGGTAGTCCCTTGACCATGCCTTTCCTATGAAGTAAATTTAAACCTCCAAAGTTGAGATGCCCAAATCTCAGGTGCCATAACCAGTTTTCATCTTTTATCTCAGCTTGAAAGATTGTCTACACTACTGCTGTAGTTTCTTCTCTACCCACTTGTGAATTCATTAAGTGTTGTGCTTGAGCATAATTTATATTCAAATCTTGCCTTATCTTTAAGGGAAACATTCTGTTGTTTGTCATTCTGACTTTTGCAATAAGCTGGTTGCTTGATTTGTCTAAAATTGTGCACAGACCATTCTTGAAGGTTACTCTATACCCTTTTTGAACTAGTTTCCCTCATTAAGTTATGTTTCAGACCTACACATCTCTTGAGTTAGAATATTTGACACTTTTTGTCATTACCCAATGTAACATTTTATTCTCATTTAAACTTGATTTCTAGATTCTACACTGAATCTAAAAACCATACATCTTTTTCATTTGCTTGAGCAACATTACAAGCTAAAAACATTGTTCTCTTATCATATTTTTTTGAAAAATTTGCATTTTGTCTATTATTATCATACTGCTTCTTTCTACACTCATTCATATAATGCCCATATTTTTTACAATAGTGACATTGGACTTGAGATTTCTCATACCTTTGATTTTGTGACTGATTCTGTGTTGGGTTTTTGCTTGAGCCTTGATTGCTGCATCTTCCACTTGAGCTTGATAAACTGTATCTTTCACCTCTGTAAGAGTTTCTTCCTCTTCCTCTTGATCTACCTCTGCCTCTTCCTTGACTGACTGAAGCCTGAGTTTTGAAAGCATGATCCAGTGATGTATCTGTTGACCTTTTCAGCCTTTGTTCATAAGAAATTAGAGATGCATACAGCTCATCAACTGAGAACTATGAGAGATCCTTTGTCTCCTCTATAGCAACTACAACCGATAGAAATTTTGTGGGCAAACTCCTTAAAATCTTTTCAACAACTCTGGTATCTTCCAGATTTTCTCCATGAGACCTAATTTGATTAACCACCCCAATGACTTGGGTGTAGAATGAATCTACAGATTCATTGTCCTTCATACATATTATTTCAAAATCTCTTCTCAGCATTTGTAGCTTTGCTATTTTAACTTTTGCCATGCCTTGATAGGCTGTTTGAAGTATTTCCCATGCTTGTTTGGACTTTGTTGCTGCTGAAATCCTTAGAAAAATGCTCTCATATATAGCTTGAAACAGATAAAATAAAGCCTTTGAATCTTTCTTCCTTGTGTCCTTCAATAAGTCTTTCTCTGCTTGTGTTAAAGCATTGTATGCTACTGCATCTGCTAGCTCTACAAATCCATTCTCTACTAAATCCCATATATCCTGTGAGCTAAATAGTGCTTTTATTGTAATTGACCAGTACTCATAATTCTTCCCATTAAACTGTGGAATTTGTGGGTTTGTCAAGCTTGTGCTTGCTGCCATTTTTGAAATTTACCCAAATAATCTTTTTTGATCAAATTGACTCTAATAATCAAACTTGCTCTGATACTCGAACTTGCTCTGATACCACGTGAAGGCCAGAGGCAGAGGAGGAATTTTCACACACAGTAAATATTAAAACATAAAATATTATTTCCAACACACAGAGCTGCTGCTCGTAATTTTCTGTTTGCTCACATTCACCTTCTTCTCATTCTCCTTAAGTCAAAAGTAAATTACAATTACAAAATATATGCAGCAGGTAAAAAGTCACGTGAAAGATTTTCACAGATGAGAAAGCCTGAAAAAACATTTAAATTCAAAATCACCTAACTAACTTTTCCCCCGTCAAAATGCATTTAATACAATGTCCTTTTCATAATATTCAAACTTAAATATAAATTCCCTGGCGGTGGCGGCTTTCTCCATAGTTCCCCGCGGTATCGCGATGGTTAAAATCTTGATTGCGATATTGCGGGCAGCGGTTAGTTGACGGCCCAGTAAACTGCGGTGGTTAAAAATAAAACAAACATTTACGGAGTCTCCCGTGATATCGCGATGAATATTTTATTGATTGCGATATAGCGGGCATTGGCTGGAGGTGACGTCAGGCGGTTGAGAAAAAACAAAAAGACTACCGAAGTCTCCCGCGGTATCGCAATGGCTAATTTATTGATTGCGATATAGCGGGCAGTGGTTGGCGGGGACGGCAGCAGTTAGGGTTAATATTCCAACAATATAGAGGGGAAAGCTGCTGTTCAACGACAGCAGGCTCATTCAGGTTTATCCTCAAAGCTGCGTGTGGTGCCTATTATAGCAGATGAAGAAAAAGGAAGAATTGTAGAGATGCACGCAGGTCTCTCCTCCAACCAGCAATTGTTCCTCGTGCCTACAAGAATTTATACAAACCTCACACTTGATGATATAGTTTATATTAAAAGCTATTGCCATGAGTCTCGTCCAATTGGGGAAGGAAGCTTTGCACGAGTTTACAAGATGATCTTCCAAGGTAAAGTTTTGGCTATGAAGGAAATAAAACATAAAACCCGACACCAAAAGATGGGTGGAGAATGAAGTTGATCTTCTACTGGGAAAGGAGCACATAAACATAAACAAGCTGTATGCTTGGTTTATAGAAGCAAATATATCCTACTTGGCCTACATTTATATAGATGGATGTTCTTTGTATGACTACTTGAGAGGAAATTGTGTAGGATTTACATACAGTTGGGTGAAAAACTTCAGCATGATAATGGGTATAGCCAAGGGAATTGAATTCTTACACTCGAATAAAATCATTCATGTTGATATTAAGCCTTAGAATATTATGGTGGATGCTAATGATAATGAGGCAAAGATTGTTGATTTTGGGTTTTCCAAGCATGTAGATTGGGATGGCACACACAGGTCAACTACTATGGTAGTTGGTACCAGAGGTGAAAGGAAGCAAAGGTGCGGAACGTGCTTCCAACACTAATCTATGTGAGAGAGATTAAGCAGATTCAAACAAATCTTAAACTGTTACAATAAAAGAAACACATTCAAGAACATACATAAAAGATTAACACCAAATTTCCTTGGGGAAAACCTTTCCAGGTAAAAAAACCCCACACCAAAAGCACAGTACTTTGTATTATCTATAACAATGCATTACAATACAATCACAACACTCAGTTTCTTAGATGTCTTCTAACTTCAACAAGATTTTGGGATATTTTTGACAGCATAACAGTGTCTCAGAGAAACTCTCTTACTCTCTATACTCAATACACAATAACATAGTATATTATCTTTTACAACATAAACAAGATAATTATCTCTCATGCAATATTCGTAGCACATAGAAAGTGTAAACTTTGAGTTACAACTTGATCTCAGCAACTGACGGAGATATTTCAATCACCACTCAAGTAGCAAGAAGATAACTACTGGAAATAGTTTAAACCAGTGCAAAAATATCTTCCATACGTCAAATTTGATATTGTTAGTTCTCCACTATTGTCACCTCATCCACTACTAACTACAAGTGATAAAATCTCCTTCATGCGTGATTGATATGAGTTCAATCCTCCACCGCTAACAAGAAGTTAAGACAAATAGTTAACTCAGTTGTTTGATCACCGCTCATGCAGGTTGAGACACAGTTAACTCAACAATCTCCCACTTGTCGAAGACCTGCCATAGGTCATCTATCATCAATTGCTCAGGGCCCCAAGGCCCATGAAAACAACACACCATCTAAACTTATCTGTGTTCACTGGCTTTGTGAGTGCATCTGCAACATTTCTCAAAGTATCAACCTTCTCCAATATTACCTATCCATCTTCTACCATATCACGAACAAAATGAAATTGAACATCAATGTGCTTTGTTCTGGCATGGAAAGTGGGATTCTTTGCTAAGCAAATAGCACTCTGACTGTCGCAACAAATTGTAATTTGTCCTGCATCAAAACCAATATCTGAACACAACCTCTTAAGCCAAATGGCTTCCTTGCAAGCATGAGTAGCTGCCATGTACTCTGCTTCAGTCGTGGACAAAGTGACTACAGCCTGCCGCTTACTCATCCAACTAATCGCACCACCATTCATCGTGAACACATATCCACTGGTGGATCTTCTACTGCCAATGTCACCTGCCCAATCTAAATCCACATATCCACGAATACTTACAGAATGCTGATAACTTGTAGGATAAACATGATAACATAGGAAATACTCAGAAGTACCCCTCAAATATCTAAACACTCTCTTTACCGCATCCCAATGTACTCGTCCAGGATTAGCCATATACCGACTAAGGATTCTCACTGCTTGGGCAATGTCTGGCCTTGTACAAACCATCGCATACATTAAGCTGCCAACAGCTCTTGCATATGGTACTCTGGTCATGTCCTCCATCTGAATAGGAGATTTTGGACAATCCTCCATAGAAAGCTTCGTCCCCTGCATCACTGGAACAACTAACTCCCTGCAATCTACCATGTTGAATCTCTCCAACATTGAATTCACATAGTTGCTCTGGCTTAACCAAAGCTTTCTGCTAGCTCTATCTCTTCTGATCTCCATCCCCAGAATATACCTTGCTGCACCTAGATCCTTCATCTCGAACTGTGATGACAACTGAGACTTCAAATCTGAAATCAAACTCATACCATTCCCAAAAAATAACATATCATCTGCATACAACGCAATTATGAGAATGCGACCATTATCAGATTTGCAATATACACAATGGTCAGATTTAGATCTCAGAAATCCCAAAGACAACACAAAGGTGTCAAATTTCTGGTACCACATTCTAGGAGACTGCTTAAGACCATATAAAGACTTCTTCAACTTGCAAACCAGATTTTCTTTACCTTTTACCATGAAATGCTCTGGTTGTGACATATAGATCTCTTCCTCCAAATCACCATGAAGGAACGCTATCTTCACATCCATCTATTCCACTTCTAAATCATACGCTGCTGCAAGTGATGACAGGAACCGAATAGATGTTAGCTTCACAACATGAGAGAATATCTCACCATAGTCAATTCCCTCCACCTGAGAATACCCCTTTGCAACCAAATGTGCCATGTGCTTTTCAATACTACCATCAAGACCATATTTCTTCTTGAACACCCATTTGCATCCAACAACTTTTTGTCCTTTAGGCAAAGGTTCCAGATCCCATGTACTATTTTTCTTCAATGCAGCCATTTCTTCATCCATGGCTTTCATCCAGGAATTTGTATCACTCATACCCATAGCCTCTATGATAGTCCTAGGCTCATCAGTGTTAGCAATCAAAGCAACAACACAACTGGAATCCAATAGTGAATAACCAAACCTTTCTGGTGAATAATCAAACCTCTCTGGTGGCCTCCTATCACATGTAGACCTCCTGTATAGTTGACGTTGCAGTTCTTCTTCAAAAATTTCAGAGCTTCTAGGGCTCTCATCATTACCAGGTTCAATAGGAGTACGTAGTTCACTTTTCATCGGAGTAAGTGGAACTTGAACTACCTCCTTATTCTACTTCTCCTCTTTCTCTGGCTGCAACTCAACTGTAGAAGGTTTCAACTCTCAAAATATTACACTTTTGCTATGGAGAACCTTCTTTGACACTGGATCCCAAATCTTGTACCCCTTCACACCGACACCATAGCCAATAAGGATACACTTTACTGCCTTGTTCTCCAACTTAGACCTCATTACACTCGGAACATGAGCATAAGCTTCGCAACCAAAAACTCTGAGATGTCTCAATGAAGGCTTCTTACCAGACCACGCCTCCATGGGTGTCTTTTCAGTAAGAGCTGATGTAGGAGATCTATTGATTAGATAACATGTAGTGGCTACAGCTTCAGCCCAAAACTTCTGCTCAAGGCCAACAGCACTCAACATACTCCTAGCCCTCTCCATCAGCATCCTATTCATTCTCTCTGCAACTCCATTTTGTTGTGGAGTGTATGGAGTTGTCTTATGTCTTTCAATCCCGTGCTCCTTACATAACTTATCAAATTCTGCCAAACAAAACTCACCACCGTTGTCAGTTCTCAAACATTTAATCTTTCTATCAGTCTGATTTTCAACCAAAACCTTAAACTCCTTCAACCGATTAAAGACTTCAAATTTACTCCTAAGAAAATAAACAAATGTCCTTCTACTGTAATCATCTATGAAAGACAAAAAATATACAGATTTTCTTAATGAAGGAACATTCACAGGACCAAACACATCTGCATGAATATAGTCCAAAACCCCAGAAGACTTATGAGAAGTGGAACAGAAAGAAACTCGGTTTTGTTTACCATATACACAATGTTCGCAAAAGTCAAACTTGAGATTACAATCATCAAGGCCTTCAACAAGGATTTTATTTTTCAGGGTTCTAAGACCCTTCTCACCAATATGACCGAGTCTTTGGTGCCATAACATTGTCTTTTCTGCTGGAAGCTTCATCTCCAAAGCCTTTGCACCCTTAGGTACCCAGAAAGCATGACCATCAGATGTACAAACAATAGAATTCTTCACTGCTAGATCTAATGGTGAGGATGAAAAATCCAAAGGCCTTTTCTTTGAAATATCAAAAGAACTATTGCACTGAATAGTGCATGCATCCAACTTGTATAGAGTGCCGATCCAAACACCCTTAGCCAACACCATAGATCCTCTTGTCATCTTGCATCCTCCATTTGAGAAAACAACCTGCACACCAATATTACTTAACTTACAGAAAGTAGGTTTTGTGCCAAACACGGGATATGCAATACACTATCAATCCCCTTCACTCTACCATTAGGGAATTTAATCTTGATTATTCCATGGCCAACTATCTTCAGATAAGAGTCATCACCCAGATACACCTTCCCACCATCATACTCTTCATACTTTGAGAACCAACCCCTATGCGAGGTCATGTGGAAAGAGGCACCTGAGTCTATTAACCACACAACTTTTGATGCATGTGTTGTCAAGGCTGCGACAAAAGCATCTACATCATCTTGAGAGGATTTTTCAGAGTCAGAATAAGAAAAATTATTTTTACCTTTCTTTCTTTTCTCCTCCTTGCAATCTTTACGTAAATGACCAGGTTTGCCACAATTCCAACATTTTGCTTTGAACTTTCTAGGAGACTTAGATCTCCCTGAAGATTTTGATCTAAACTTCTTGTCTTTTTTATTGCCTTTGTCTTTAGGTCTTCCACGAATAGCAAGTGCTTCTTTGGCCATCTCTGAAGATTTTCTCCGCATCTCCTCAGAAAAGAGTGATGGAACCACATCATCCATTTTGAAACTGGTGGTGGTACTTCCAATAGCCATAACCAAGTGATCCCATGAGTCTGGCAAAGAACATAATAGAAGCATGCAATGATCCTCATCTTCAATCTTGTCACCAACAGAACCCAACTGAGCAATCAACATGTTAAATGCATTCAGGTGATCTGCAATGGATCCTCCATCTTCCATCTTCAGATAATACAATTTTTTTTGCAGGAATAACTTGTTTACCAGAGATTTAGCCTGATAAACATCTCCAAGCTTCTTCCAAAGAGATTTTGCAGTTTTCTCTTCATGGACATTCAAGAGCACTGAATCAGCCAAACAAAGTCTAACCAAACCCTTGGCTTTTCGATCCTTCAGATCCCACTCTTCTTGAGTCATAGTGGTTGGTTTTGTAATGGATATTGCAGCCCATAGATCTCTATCCACGAGCATATCCTCCATCTTTAACTTCCATAACTCAAAGTTGCTGCCATTAAACTTATCCATCTCAATTCTACTGAATTCTACTGGATGTGCTTGCCATCTTTATTTCTGCAACAAGATTTTAAAAATACTTCTGCAAAGACTCCCACTCAAACAAAGATCAGTACAAAAAACCTGCTACCAAACAACGGGACCCAAACTGGCCAGGCTTTGATACCAACTGAAAGGAAGCAAAGGTGCGGAACGCACTTCCAACACTAATCTATGTGAGAGAGATTAAGCAGATTCAAACAAATCTTAAACTGTTACAATAAAAGAAACACATTCAAGAACATACATAAAAGATTAACACCAAATTTCCTTGGGGAAAACCTTTCCAGATAAAAAACCCCACACCAAAAGCACAGTACTTTGTATTATCTGTAACAATGCATTACAATACAATCACAGCACTCAGCTTCTCAGATGTCTTCTAACTTCAACAAGATTCTGGGATATTTTTGACAGCATAACAGTGTCTCAGAGAAACTCTCTTACTCTCTATACTCAATACACAATAACATAGTATATTATCTTTTACAACATAAACAAGATAATTATCTCTCATGCAATATTCGTAGCACATAGAAAGTGTAAACTTTGAGTTACAACTTGATCTCAGCAACTGATGGAGATATTTCAATCACCACTCAAGTAGCAAGAAGATAACTACTGGCGGTAGTTTAAACCAATGCAAAAATATCTTCCATGCGTCAAATCTGATATTGTTAGTTCTCCACTGTTGTCACCTCATCGACTGCTAACTGCAAGTGATAAAATCTCCTTCATGCGTGATTGATATGAGTTCAGTCCTCCACCGCTAACAGCAAGTTAAGACAAACAGTTAACTCAGTTGTTCGATCACCGCTCATGCAGGTTGAGACACAGTTAACTCAACAAGAGGGTATTGGGCTCCAGAGTATTGCTGGAATAACAAGATCTCTTATAAACATGATGTTTACAGCTTTGGAATTGTTGTGTTAGAGATGATAACAGGGCAGAGGCATGTTGATCAAGCAAGAGGTTCCAGTCAATTCCATATTCCAGGATATGTAAGTCACATGGTAGAGAATAGTCGTTTTGAAGAAGCTGTGGACACTAAGCTCAAAAAGAATGGGTGGAACAGCTTTGCTTTAGAAGAAGCCTTGGCTGTTGCAAAAATAGCCCTGAGATGTGCTCACCCTGATAAGGCCGAGCGACCCGATATGACTGTTGTGGTCACAGAACTCACTTCTATGATGAGCAGCGGCCACAATAACATTACTCGTGGACAGAGAGAATAAGAAATTGTATCTCTTGAAGATGTTAAATATCCAAAAATTGACCCCTAAAATAGTTGCAGTTTTGTTGTAATTTGGATTAATTTGAACTTTATAATAATAATCTAAGTTTCCAATAATACTTCTTAGAAAACATGCAATATCTAATTCTATGGATAATATATAATGATAATTTTTACTTATCTATATAGGGAGTCCCTCTCTTCAAAAGAACTGTCTAAAGTGGCTTCATTTCCTGTCAAACATATTGTACGGGCGCTCTACATGGGCTTTAAGCTCTTTCTGAATCTGCCCCCGAACCGTTTGGAAATTAGAGCACTTCAATAAGCTTGACTTGAGTGGGGTAAAAAAATTAATAAGTAAATAAAGAAGTTTGCTGGTTGCGGACAGGGAGAGGATGTGATGTTAAATGTTGTGGGGAAAAGGGAAAAACAAGAACCAAAGGAGACATCATTCAGAAGAGAGAAAGATATGAATTTCCAGACGTCGGTTGTATTGTGTGAGCAGGAGTCTCGTGTGAGTAAAATATTTTCTGCAATATTCATTTTGTGGTGAATTAGCCCACTGGAATGAATAGATTGATTTTTTTGCCGTTTATAAGTTATGGTCAGGTTTAAACAACATATTTTAAAAATTACTTCATCTGAAGTGCAATTTCAGATAGTAATTTCAAATGAACTACATTCAAAACTTAAAATTTGTTGTTTAAACCAAATCATAATCTATAAATCAATTCTTATCTTCAATACAAAACTTTTATTTAGCATCCATATCAGTTTTGTTTAGATCATCATTATATTTTTTTTATCTAAAATTTGGTTCCTTGCCCATGACATAAATATTCACATAGCATTCATATTTCGCTTGGTTTCACCCCATATGCATCTTGACATGCGCCATTGTTACCAACAACATGTGGAATATTAGATACTTTGATCCTAGTATTGTCCAGGATGCTTAAATACCTCAGTATATTTTAACTGAGCAAGAAAGTAGGATATATTTGTTTGCTTTTTATTTATCCATGTGAAGTAATATTCAGTTCAAGCATGGTTAGAATGAAAGAATAATGAATATTTGTTTTATAGTTATTGTTTAGTTTAGTTAATTGGCAGTTTTTGTTAGTAGGAGTTATTTTTCAATTTGCCTTTGTTTTACAAATGTTATGTTTCTCTCTGAAATAATAATATTGAGAAGATTTGGGTCTTTACATACTTTGCGTTGTGTTGATGATAGACAGAGTATCATTCTTCTAATTGTTCAGTTTATATCGCTACTATTCTTTTATCTGGTACGAGAGCAATATCAATTTTGTGTCTGTGATTGACGAAACTTGGCTGTGAAGAAGAGAGAAACTACTGTAGTGAAGAAAGAAGCGTCTGTGATTGAGAAGAGCATGGCAAAGAGAGGCCGCAAAATTTTTGAAAATTGACCGAAGATGATCCAGAAAAAAACTTCAATGCTAATAAGACAATGTGTCACATAGACCTACTCTTTATTTTCTTATTGTTGCCAATCTATTCCAGTTCTTACTATGCAGAAGAGACAAGCCCGTGAATTCAATCGTTTTTTCTGGAATATTCTGCGGGGTGCGTAAGGATATATCTACTCTGCAAGGACGCGAGGGCGTAAGTTTGTGTCTTTTGCACAAGTATATTTTATTGCCTCATATCTACTGCCACAGTGGCTCATTCAAGACACAATTAGAATATTTGTTGTAGTCCAAGCATCTGTAAGGACACATATTAAGTACCATCACTGAACCAGATTTATTTGATGCAGTCTAAGCATTTGTAGGGACACATATTAGGTGCCATCTAATTTCAATATTTGTTTTCATTTTTTACGGACACTGTATTTTTAAAGATAAGAAAATGTGAATCTTAACTGGTAATCAAAAATTTGAAAGTTGTGAAGTTTTGTGATGGGGGAGTATTTGTTTGCAAAGTATTGTGTTATGATTTTGTGATGGTCAAGGGATATCTAGGTTTTTAATTTTTATTTTGATGGAGATAATTTTATTTATTGGTGCACTAGGATGCAAATTTTCAAGAAGATCGGATCTATGGGACATTGTACACTTTTTTTAATATTGAACAAAGCTAATTTATAATAGAAATAATAGCAATCCACAAAAGAGCTGTGAGAAAAAGAGTAATCAACAACAACAATACAAGGGGATATTGTATAAGTTGAGTAAGTAGAACTAATAGACAGAGATGTAGATGTATTAAGCAACCAACAAATTATAAAACAATTGTAAAAGAAATATGAAGCTTTATTTTTTAATTCTAAATACATTTAGCCAATCTTTCATAGGATTAGTGGTGGTGTTAATTCTAAACAAGTATAGAATATTCTCATCAATGTATATAAAGGTGCACAAACTACAAAATTGCAAACATTGAGAAAGTATTAATAAAACAAGCTAAACTTCTACAAATTTTTGTCCTTTAAAATTATGTGAATTATATTTTTATTAATGCAACATTGAATTACTCATTAAGAGATTTATATGGAAGCAAATAGAAATCAACAAACTATGATAAGTAAACACATAAAATTAGATGTACATGTAGAAAATTTTGAAAGAAAAAACTTCACTATTAAAGAGAGACACAAGGATGTATTAATCTTCAACAAAAGAATACTTATGCAACACACTTTCTTACTTTAGCATTGTAATTGCCTCTATATGTAGGTATGGAATCTTTATAAAACTCCCTATTGCCACTCCTTATGCATGTGTATCTATTAATAGGCACATACAAAAGGTGGTTTTGTAAAACCAAGGATACCAAAATCATGAGCCAAGAAAATAATGCAAAAATATATTTTAAAAAAAGATAAAATGAACAAAAAAACTAGGGGAAACAAGGGACATGGTTGCACTATGTGTGGTTAGGTTGCCCTTCAATCCCAATCATATGCATAGGATTGTAATTAAATATCACACAGTCCTAATATATATATATATATAATTCATATGAATATATAATTTTATTTATTTATTTATTTTTGACAAAAGTGGAAGGTCTAATTAGTAAAATGAATATTTTAGGTAAAAATGGCTAATTGACATGTCATAGATAAAATATTAAGGAGTTTGATAATGTAATTGTTATAATTGAAATTTATAAATATTTTATAATTATTGAAATTGATGAATTGAGTAGCATTTTGCTAACTTCCAAAGAAAGAATGAAAATTACCCAAGAAAACATAAAACAAATACTTTATCTAAAGCAAGTAGTGAGGGTAAAAGAAATATTTTCTTATTTAAGAATCATCATAAGACCAGATATAAAAGTGACTAGCAATAGAAATGAATCTCGAAGTGAATCTAGCAACTTTCAAGGAAGAGGTAGTAATTTTAGAGGTAGAAGTAGCAACTTCAAAGGAAGAGGCTAAGAAAGAAGCATGAATAATAGGAAAATAATAAATATAATAATTATAAAATGGATGCTAAATATTTTTAGTATAATAAGTTTGGTTATTATAAATTAGAATGTTTGAGAAAACAAATAGATTATAATAATATTGAAGATTAACAAAATTTATTTGTTTCCTAATTTAATACAATTGTTAGTAAGAATAATGCATGATAAATTGATTTTATAGTCTTTCTTGGTATCTTTTTTATTTAATAGTATTTTTTGTGGTGTACAACTAACAAAATTTATTTGTTTCCTAATTTAATACAATTGTTAGTAAGAATAATGTATGATAAATTGATTTTATAGTCTTTCTTGGTATATTTTTTATTTAATAGTATTTTTGTGATGTACAACTTTGTTAGATGCATTTAGAATCTAGAATCAAATGCATAGGAAATTTGGTGTCTGATGTTATGGATCTATCTTTAGGGATAGAGAGGTTGAAGCTAATATTTAACTTTACATAAGTCATCAAAGTTGTGTAAGTAGTCTAGCAATACTATGAAATGGATGCTCAAAAGAAGACTCAACAAAACTTAAAGATGAGGAAAATGATAATAAATTATTTTTAATAAATTATTTTAAAATATTAAAAAGTACAATTATTGATCAACCTCAGTTTCAATAATTAATTAATCTATAAAAAAATTGATTAATTTTTGTTGATAGGTTTGATGGCTAAATTATTAAATACTAATTGCTCTAGTTATTCCAAACTACTCGTTTGAGATGAGAAGCAAATGTCTTGAGAGAATGTATGGATTTGAAGTTAATCTCTAACCTAAAAAGAAGAAAAAGAGACATCCGCAAAATATGCAATTAATCAGCTGACAACCAAGGTCGACAATTATAGAGAGGAAAGGAATGAGAATTTATGTTGGAAAGATCTCACATGGCCTGAAAATCTGAAATGAAGAGAACGAGTAAATCTGAACTATATTATGTAATGTTGGATTCATTCCCTGCTTATGAGGAAAGGTATGCTGATTTTGGAGGGAGGCAAAAATTAGGTAGTCATGGAAGAAATGTGATTATAAGCAAGTACTAGAGAAATTGGTAAATGTTGGTGTGAGCTTGCTTTCTGGGAAGATTTGTACAGGATGACTTCCCAAAGCTAACTCTTTCCTATGGATGGCTGTCCCCTACTTAAGAGCCTTGACTTGCAATAGGCTTTTGGCTAAGGTTGGTTTAGGGTCTATTATGGTCAATTGTTGCAGGGAGTCTCCCATTTAGTGATTCCGACTCATATCACTATCGATGCAGCCCTGATGACGCTCAAGGCTTCTGATTCAGTTGCATTAAGGTTTGATGGGTGATCTACATGGCTTGTTTCAAATTAGACCATGGCAAAGGGATCAATTTTCTTTTTTTATGGTTGTGATAGATTCGAGCATGAGAGTGGGTAGTTTTTTTACAGGGTCTTACTTCTCTATCGAGTTCCCACTTTCCCCTTCCCAAGCTTCGCTAAGTCAAGGTCAACCCTATATCTCGAAGTTCTCGGATGGGGTGGAGTTACAAACTAGGGCCAATCATTTTTGTCTAAAGGGGAATGGATTTAAGTTCATTTCTCCCTTGGATGATTCTCACCATTTTTTGGGTAAGATTCATTCCACTCTGAAAATATCCAACATTTCCTTGAAGGTTTTTGATGAAGATGCGGATCGTGCTTCTACTTGCATTGGGAATGCCATCACTAGGCACTTTTATGGATATTGTTCAAAGTTAACATCTAAAAAGATGTGTGGTTGTTCATGCGTCTTCCATGTCAAAAGGATTCTTCCTTTTTTCTTTACAATCTTTTGAAAAAAAAAAACATGAGAATTCTATATGGAGGTCTTTCATACTTGGTAAGTCTATCCTTTTCTTAAAAAAATGGTTTATTGGTTTTGATGTTACAAAGGAGAACCTTGGGTTTCTATATAGGTTAGACTTCTGAACTCCCCTTGGATTTTTGGCATGAAGATGTTTTTCATGGTATCATAAATTATTTTTGTAAGTTTTTATCTATTGACAATGTCACATAGTTAATGAAACACTTAGTCTTTTATTTTTTGTATTAAGTATAGTGGAATCATTACATATGACATGAACAGTCAAGTTCACTTCAAAATCCAACCCATAGGTATATCATCAGATCTTCTCAGCTGTAAACAACTACATTTTGTCCTTGTTGCATGAGGAGAATCAACCCAGCTACAAGTATCATCACTCTATCCTTGTTATATGAGGATTAATATCCTTTACATTATTATTAGCCTATACAAAGCATTTACATCTATGCATACATATATATAGTGATCTCATTTACATCTACATAACAAAAAGTGCAAAAAAGCCATGATGTCCCCTTCTAGAATTACCTTGTCATGCCCGTGTCTTTCAAAGCCACTATTGCCTCTGCTGCAATCACTTTTTCCTCTAATAACCCAGATACCTTGCTCCTCTATCCTTCCATTAGCACATTAGAACCTCCTTGTTCTTGCTCTTCTCAGGTTTGTTGTTCTGATCTTCTTTAAGTTCCTCCTGAAAAGCTTGTAATTTCCTTAGGAAAACTTATGCCCCTAGATGACCCTCTTGCCACATATGCCCATACCTAGCCTCAAGAATATCACTATTTATTTCTCTATTCTCCAGGTATTTCCAAAACTTATCCTTTGTGAGTTCCACTGTGATATAGACCTACATTGCAACATTATAAAACATAAGTCCCTTATAGAACTTATTAAGCAATCTCTTCCTCCCTTGAAACCTGTCTTCATTCTATGCCTTCCATATAGCCCACAAGATGCCAGTTGAAAGACAATGCCAAAATAATGCAACAGTTTTACTCATTTTTTACATTCTGATTAAATAAAATCTTTTTAGGAAGAGGATCACTATTGCTTCCCCATATACTTTGTTTATTGCAAAACATATTCCAGATCTCTTTAGAAAAAATACATTCAAAGAAGATGTGGTTAATTGATATGAAACACTTAGTCTTTGCTATAATTAGTGTTTAATAGAGAGTTACCAAAAGTTATAAAACTTAGTTCCAAATATGGTGTCTAGGAGAAAAAATCCACTGATTCCTCCTCAAAGTTTGCATGCATTGCCACAAAGCTAGGCACTTTTCCCATTGTTGTCAAGGTTCTAAAGATTATTTTAAAAAAAATGGATAGATGATTCCTCTCGTGGTTGAGAATGAAAGGAATAAAAGAAAGTTCTTTGATATTTTGAAGGTGATTCCAATGGAGAAAGTGAAGTGTTTTTGAAAAGGAAAAAACAGGTTTTATAGGGACCTGAAACCGCAGAGTTTAAACAACTTAAGATAACATAAAAAGTTCAAACAAACAAACAGCTGTCCCAAAAAAGAAACGACAGCACCAAGAGACAATAGGGCCCAAAAAAGGACCGCCCAAAAAAACCAGCAACAAACACCACCACGCTACTCCAAGGTGTTCAGTAACTCCTCAGCCTCCTTTTCAACCTCCTGCATGTCCTGTAACCCTTGCTTGAGAATTTGAGCTATATGTGATGAAGTCGGAGTCTTTCTCTTAATGTTAGCCCAGGTACGAGTCGAAATCCCTTCACCAGCCGATCTGCTGCCTCCCCTGTTCGCATCCAAATCCATAACCAGCGAACCCTTTTGGTTTTTTTCAAGCTTTTCCACCATCGCATTGATGATAATGGTGTTATGCCTAGTGATTTTGTGATTGTTCGCAACAGTGGCCCTAATGTTTTGGCCAATCTTGGACATACTGCACTCGATACTTGTCAATCTATCCTCCTGAGATTGCTGTCTTTTCCTCGGTAAGGGAGTTTCCTGTCCTTCATTATCTCTACAATTCCAGCTGATCTTTTGCTCCAAGTCTGTGACCCTATTGCTGAGATCTGTAAAACGGCCTTTCAAATCACAAAATTCTTTCTGGGTCCACTTTAGAACAGTTAAAAGGCCATCCATACTTTTTTTTGCTATACTCACCATGTCCTCAGGCTTGAGCTTATTCAGGGCCGAATTAATTTCATCCTGAATAGGGAACTCATAATGATCATTCCCCAATCTTCTAGACGCAGGGGCACTAGGGGCCGATTCTTTACTGACCATGGGTTTATTAGAGAGGATTTCCATAGAATTCCCTGAATACGAAACAAGTTTCGTAACAGGGGTACCTTTAAAGCCAGGGGACAAGCCCGGAGGAGGGCATCCAGGAGACGGCTGGGGGTTAAGACAAGGTGGTGAAGCAAAACCTGGACTAGGGCACTCATGCAAAGGCTGCAATTTAGGATAAGATAGTGGGGCAGAATCCTTAAGGATTTTCTGACAAGACAGGGACTGGGGAGCAATGGTTTCATGACCAACAAGAACACAAGTAGGGGGGGCCCAGGGTTCGATCTCCCTACTACTTTATGTCTCCTCATCATCCAAATCTTCAATATCAACAGTTTTAGGCAAAGTAGGTAAGTTTTGAAAATGCTCAAAAATGAGCCTAACAAGACCAGGGTGAATAATAGCATTCCTCCTGGGGTTTCTTTCCACATCATCAAGGCAATTCTTCAAAGAAGAAAATAAGTAAAAAGGCAGAGATATACGAACCTTGTGATGGAAATGGTTCAGTATGGCAAAGTGGTAACCATAAACTTTGGTGAAGCGCCCGTCAACCGTGATATATTCCATAATGACTCTTAAAACTTTCCTCCATATAGATTTGATGGACTCAACATCAAAGTAGCTATTGGCAACCTTAACCATCTTTGCTTTCTCCTTATCTTTTTGGGAAATTTAATGACCGCTTCATCAGAGAATCGCCAGTCCCGATAGAATTTAACACCCTCAGTCGAAAGACCTGTTATCTCACCAATTAAGTCCTCACTCAGCTTAACATTCCCACCAAATAGCACAATCTCACCATTTTTCTAGTTTTTAACAAAATAGTCCAGCATCCCCTCGTCTGTACCATGGAGTTTTTCCTGATACGGGATTAAACCTCCCTTTTCAATTCTTTCCCATGCTTTAGTGTTCTTTCTGTGCTCCTAGAAATTGCTTGGCTCCACACATTTTCTTTCTCCGCCCATATTTAGAACTCTGTAAAACAACACTCTACAGTTGCTCTTGGTCCTGTTTAGGCATTTTTTGTTGAACACCCAGAAAGTGTGCCGAATACTCTTCTTGAAAAAGAAAATGACGTCGGTCCCATCAAATCTAATGAAATCGATGTACCTGATCTTTATCCATTTCATCATGACTAAGACTGCCTTCTCTTCCATGCACTGAATCATAATAAATTAGCGCTTTCACTTTAGGATGGAGGTTATCATTCTTCCTCCACGTGTTTTCCCCACCCTTCTTAACCCATTCATTGGCAAAGAAATCCACCACCTTATTGGCTTCTCTATAGGTGTGGGATACTTTCACTTTATCAAATTTACTTAATAAAGTTTTCGTATCTTAGATCCATTTTTTGATGGTCCACGAGGGGGGGTAAGCCCAAGAATGCAATTTATTATATTTAATGAATCATCCTCCAACCAAATATATTTCGTGTTGATCTTGAGGGCTAAGCTGACTGCATGAAAAGCTCCAACAGCTTCCGCAACATGATTAGTTTGAGTTCCAATGTCCACAGCAAAAGCCGCAATAAAATCCCCTGAGTTGTCCCTTAAAACACACCCACTGCCAGCTTTCCTAGGATTACCTTTAGCCACACCATCAAAATTGGCTTTCAGCCAGCCCAAAGGCGGCAAAGACCAATTAGCATTCTCTCTCCTACAGACACCAGGTTTGAGGACATTTGACCCAACTAATTTTGAATTCCACTTTTTGGCCATAGCAATATCAAAAGAAGACCAGATAACTTTCTCAAACATTTTTTAGGAATTAAAGATAAGTTTTCCTTTATAGCCCTTACAATTTTAGCATGCAAGTCCCCTTCCAACATCTCTTTATCCCTAAACACTCTATTGTTCCTTTCCTTCCAAATATTCCAAGACACAAAAGGTAGAATAAAATACCATAGCTTTCTCACAAAAATATTTCTTGAAGGAGCTTTCCATTGCATGAAGAAATCTTCGACAGAGGTAGGAAAAATCCACACCACATCAAGAAGCGCCAGAAGTTTATCCCAAATAATCGACACAAAAGGGCAATGAAGAAAAAGATGATTAACAAACTTGACTTCATTCCTGCACATATAACATATGTTTGGTAATTGAATTCCTCTTTTTCCAAGATTGTCCAAAGTGAGAATCTTATTTTGTAGCAATATCCAATAGAAAATATTGATTTTCGGAGTTAGGTGATTAATCCAAGCCTTAGCCCAGAAGGGAGGAGGCCCCATCAAACTAACCAACAAAGAAGTGGCAGAGGAAACTGAAAAAATACCAGACGGGTTGTCTAACTAGACAGCAAGATCCTCCACCTGGTGTTGAGCTGGTCTTATGGCTCTGAAAGCCGACTGAATAGGGCCATGATCCAGACTGATGGTTATCAAATCAACCCAACCACCATTCCTCCAATAATCTTTAACCAAGATTCCAAATTCCTTTTTACAGTCATTCATCCATTTACTAAATTTCTCTATTCTGATTAAAGGATCTTTAAAAAGCCACCTGTCTTCCCAAAATCTAACATAATTTCCATTTCCAATCAGCCATCCAATTCCCATTTCCAGCAACTTTCTTCCTCTACCCATATCATTCTAGCAGACAGACCCATGAGGTAAAGAAGAAGAATTTATAATCTCATTAGAAGACTCATAGTTATTAAAATATTTAGCTTTTAAAGTTTCACGCCATTCTCCATTTAAAGTAAGAGTTCTCCAAAGCTGTTTAGCAAGAAGGGACATATTCAAAACTTTAATTTTCCTTAAACCCAGGCCCCCCCTTGACTTGGGTCTACAAACAAGATTCCATCCGACAAGTGGCATTCTCTTCTTGTCCTCCACTCTGGACCAGAGAAACCTTTTCTGAATTTTTTCAATGGCCTTAGCATATTTAGTAGGAATTTTAAATATACTGAGAGCATAAATAGGGAGATTTTGCAGAGAAGCCTTAAGGAGCTGGATTTTTCCCGCTTGACTTAGTAGAGCACCTTTCCACCCCGATAGCTTCTTATTGAATTTTTCAACCAAAGAAATCCAGAATGATTCTGAAGGTTTAGAACAAAGAGGTAAGCCAAGATAGGTTGACATAAAAGGCTCAACTCGGCATCCAAGAATCCGAGCAAGTTTGACTTGTCTATACTCCGGAGTATTGATGAAAAAAATTGAACTCTTAGCCCTGTTGACAACTTGCCCAAAAGCAGATTCATAAAGATTCATAATTTTTTTTAAAGTCTTAGCTTCAGTCACAGTAGATCTTCCCATGAGAATGGTGTCATCAACAAATTGTTGGTGGGAATAGGTTAGAAGAGAAGAAGAAGGTCTTAAGCCAACAAGGGATCTTTGATCAATAAACTTTTTAATATTTCTCCCCAAACTCTCAGCCAAGATAGTAAACAGAATACGAGAAATATGATCTCCCTGTCTAAGGCCTCTGGAGGTATGAAAAAACCTTGATGGTGATCCATTCACAATGACAGAGGAGGTAACTGTCGAGACAAGCTGGTTCACCAACTGAATAACTCTATTATTAAAACCAAACTTGTCCAGGATTTTAAACAAGAAATTCCAATCAACCCGATCATAGGCTTTGGCAATGTCTAATTTAAGAATAAACCCTTTAGTTTTTGAAACCATTAACGAATGTAAGTTCTCATGAACAGTAACAACATAGTCCAGAATGTACCTACCTAGCACAAAACCATTCTATTGTGGGGCAATAATTTGGGGTAGCACAGAAAGCATTCTTGAAGTTAACACCTTCGAAATAATTTTGTAAATAGAATTACACAGGCTGATTGGCCGAAAAGCTTGAAACTTCGAAGCCCTAACTTTTTTAGGAATAAGGACCACAAAAGTAGCATTCAATTCTTTCAACATACGTCTTGATCCAAAGAATTCCTTGACAGCATTCACCACATCCAGCTCAACAATTTCCCAAAACACTTGGAAGAAGAATAACATAAAACCATCTGGTCTAGGAGCTTTGTTGCCATCAAAAGAGAAAACAACTTTCCTTATTTCTGCTTTGGAAGGAATAACTGTGATCAAAGAATTCTCATTATGACCAACCACTTGAGGTATAGCCTCAATCAAGGAATCTTGAGCTTCAGTGACAATCTCTCTATTACAAGAAAGAAGGTTGCTAAAGAAAAGGACAGCTTGTTCCCTAATATCATCTTCCTCCTCAAAACTAGTCCCATTAGAAACAATATGAGTGATTATGTTAGCAGCCCTATGTTTCAAAGCAGACAGATGAAAGAATATGGTATTCCTATCTCCCTCAGTTAACCAAGACACCCTAGATCTTTGCCACCAAAACACTTCCTCTTTAGCAATTATGTCATGCAATTGAATGAGAAGTTCATTTTTCTTTTCTCTATAATTGTCAATGTATCCCCATTTCTGGATTTTAACTTGAATCTCCTAAATTTTACCCTGAATTTCTGTTTTAGAGTCAAAAATATTCCCAAAGGCATCCTTTTTCCACCTTCTCACATTAGTTTTCACTTCCTTTAATTTTTTAGCAATCCTGAACATCGCTGTGCCAGTAATATCTATATTCCACCAGCTACAAATTTCCTCAAAAAATTGAGGATGAGAAAGCCAGAATTTTTCAAATCTAAAAGGGAAGTTCTTTTTCACCCTAGTAGGATCCGCCAAAAGACAAATGGGAAAATGGTCAAATCCCACCCTTGACAAGGCACTCAAAGCACAAAAATAGTCTATAAACCATTGACCAGAAATAAGGGCCCTATCAAGCCTCACTTGGATCAAATCAGGCCCTAATCTCCTATTAGTCCAGATATAAGAAGCCCCTTGAAGATCTAGGTCAATCAAGGCATTATTGTTTATGAAGTCGGAAAGGCCAGATTTACTTTCCCAGTTGATTTGAGAGCCCCCAAATTTCTCATCGTTCAGGAGAGGAGTATTGAAGTCCCCCATGACCATCCAATGTTCATTAACAAAACATCTTTGAAAATCAGATAACTCTGACCAAAAGGAATTTCTAGCATTCTTACAATTCGGGGCATATATATTGGATTGAATCTAGCAAAAATTGTCTCTTATGTGGGTGAATCTAGTGGCCACAACATTACCATTTTCCATTAAGGGCTCACCTTTAATAAACATCTTATTCCAAAAAGTAACTATTCCCCCCAAGGCACCCACATAACTATTTCCATAAACCCCACAGTTCTAAAAATTTTTAAGACTTTCTACTTTATCTTTAGGCATTTTAGTTTCTTGAACAAGAAGAATATCGGGTTTGTGGTCCCTAACAAAATTTTGCAAAACATCCTTTTTATGACGGCTATTCAGCCCTCTTATATTCCATGACATAATTTTCATTTCTTACCTGGGGATTGAAGTATCTCAGGGATGGTCATTTGGATCCCATCCCCAATATTCTGAAGACTACCTTGCTCCCTTTGCCATTTTTCTAATTTTCTTCCCAGGCAAGGCTTAGTACTCCCACAATCTGCCTTGGCTCTAGTTCTGGTGACCATACCACTTGAAGTTTCCTTATTCTTCTTTTTTTCTTTTTTGGACTATGAGTGTGAGATAACCTCCTCCCACTCAGTTTCATCTTGGCTTTCCAACTCTCTGCCTGATTCCCCATCCTTCTCAGAGAACAACCTTTGGTCCCGAGGGAGGGTATCCATTAAACCATTCTTGGCTTCTGAAGTATTGAGATTAGGTGTTTTCAAATTCATGCTTTGGGTCTCATAAGTATCCTTCACTACCTCCAAAGTGGCAATCTCCTAATCCTACCCCGTTAGAGCAAGGGTTACCAAAAGGAGAAAGAAAGGGGGTAGGAATTCCTATTTCCAAGGACAAACCCATAATGGGTATTGCCTCCAGCCCAGGATCATTCATACATCCAGCCGTCAGCAAAGATGAGGACAGAACAAAACTCGTATCTTCATTGCTAGTTACAGTATTCTTCTGGGTTTCCCGGGCTCCCTCCATGGAAGGATTACCTTCCTTTCTATCCTCAGAAGGTGAGAACAAATATTTAGAATCCTTAGGAACCTGAGAACAGGTACCATCAGACTTAAGGCAAGCATCCTTGTTCAAGCATTTATGGATCTCCGTCATATCTTGTGGAAAGGTGTGTTTATTAGGATTCTCCTTCGCATTTGGGACAGGAAAATGCTTCACCTCCTCTGATTTTTTCCTCCATACATTTTTAGGGTTGGCTACTTTCTCCTTTTCACTTTTGTTATTAAGCGGGCAATTTTTTGCCCAATGCCCAGATTTTTGGCATTTGAAACAAGCAAAGGGTGTGGTTTCAAATTCAATAGCTTGCTTCCACACCCCTAACTTAGATTGGATGTCAATTGAAGAGGGGAGATCAACATTTTGAGAAACCCCAACACAGATTCTAGCAAAGACCAAACACTTTCTAGCCGTGGTCATTGAGTCAATGGACAGAAGTTCTCCAAAAGAGCTAGCAATCCCGTTGAAAATATTCGTATTCCAATACTCCAAGGGGAGACCAGGCAATCTAGCCCAAACTGGCACCATTTCAAAGATTGAATCAGATAGATCTACCCTAGAAGACCATTTCTTCAGGGCCAAGGAATACTTTCCGATAGTCCAAGGACCACCGCTTCGAACAGCCCTGGAGTCCTCTTTACAGGTGAACTAAAAAGCAAAAAAACCTCTTGGGAGCACCACTACCGAAACTAGGCCACTAGAGAAAGTGAAGTGTTATTCTTTTAAGAGTTCTTGAGCTTTCCAAATGTTGTGACTAAGTACTAGTTGGTTGAACTTGACTCCTCAAAAAAAGATAGGTTGACCCCCATGGACTAGCCTTCAAATCCTCATCAAAATTATTTTGTAATGTTCAATGTTAAACCCCATTGATCGAGACTATGCTACTCATTTCTTGTGGCCTTGTTTTCTTGAGGGCTCTCTAGTTATTTTTATTCAATCTTGTTGTATGTTTTGTCTCATGTGGTTGTTTCTTCTTCTTGATGTAAAATTTTTTGGGACCCTTTCAAAACCCTCTTCTAATTCATAGCTCCAATCAAAATCTCTTTTCTAATAAAATATATATGAAATAAGCTTTAATTTCAAATGGAGGTTCACAACTACAATATAGATGAAGCTACATTGTTGTAACTTCCCTTTGCCTACAACCCCTAGGCATGTATGAAAATGTGGAAGCATAGACAATACACATGAATTGTGTTCTATAGAATTCCATGCCCAACTACCTAGCCCCTGAGTGAGGTGTTTTCCATTTTTTATTATTTTTTAAAATAAAAATTCTCCATTTTTCCTAGGAAAATTTCCAAAATCCAATCAATAAAATATTTTGGTTTTGTAAAATTAAATATAACATAGCTAAAAATATCAACTTTAGGATGGCTAAGAAAATATTCCTCATCACATAGTAATGTAATGGTTGTTGGGAGTTTCTAAAGAATTTTCAAGAAATTCATTTTGTGCATTTCTTGCAAATCACATGCATTAAGAAAGTTATAAATTTATGGAGAAAGCAATAAAGCTTAAAACTAATGGAAAACTTGGTAATTCTTAAGGCTTGATATATGTTTTGTTTGTACACCAATGTTGGCATGAAACAAACCCTTTATTGGAATGTGCTCATATCATTCTATTAAATAAATCGATTAAATTAAAACCGTAAGCTCAAGGAAGAGTTATTCTTTAAAAGTGAGGTTATAAATTTCATTTGAAATGTGAATATGTAATTTATCTATCATGGGAGTATGAATATGGAGCCTATAATACCCAAAAGTGATATAGAGGTAGGGACATAACAAACTATCCCTCAAGGTTCAAGTATGAGTCTAAGAATGACACTAGCATTGGGAACTTACACCTGGGTGGTATAAATTTTCCACCAAGTTTATGGTTGGAAAATCTATGAAGTTGGAACTTCTAGTTTAGTTGGGTGATACTTGGTTGCTTTAGTTGGGATTAGTTGTAAAAAAAAAGTAGTAAATAAGAGGTAATTATTGAATTGGTAGTAGAGAATGGTTCAAATATTAGATCTATAAAACTCATTAGAATTTAGATAAAGTAGATTGTCTTGCATTACTAGCCCATTATAAATAGTTTATTTACATTTTTCAAATACAATTTCTTTAAATTTCTTACATGGACTCTTAATATCGTGAGAGTGATTTGGTAGTCATAACCACAAATACTTAAATTATGGGTGTAAAAGATAATTTTGATATAAGAATTCTAAACAAAAATCAAATTACATATTGAAAAGTTGTGATATCCAATTATTACTATTTTTCATAATTCAATTGTTAAACTTAATTTCGTATATTGTAGTGTGATGAATTCCACTATATATTTAAGAGTATTAAGAATCCATCTCATGGTAGTGTAGCATTGTAAATTATCACCCTTGAAAATTTCACAATATGTTTGGCTCCCTCCTAAGTACACATGCCTAATTATTCTTATAATTATTTGTTTAATTGACATTTTTAGCAAATTGAATTAAATATAGGAAGTTGAATTAAATATTTATTTAATAGACATTTATAAAGAAAAATAAGGCTGGACTAGGATGCCCATGCCCCTATCCCACATCATCAGTCCCCACGTCTAAGATGTTATTGTGCCACCTCAATATGTTCATAAATCCAAATCAATTGTCGTCTTGTCAAAATGATTAATGAAAAATATGTTGAAACTCATATAAATTTAAGTATTTCCCTCCATATGAACATCTAAGTATTCTTGAGAAATTTGAATATCTTTTGAGCATCCTAAATGTAATTAATGTAATTTCAAGAGAAAAATATGCAAAATATCTACAACACTCTTTCATCCAATTTCATGTCTACAACATATCAACAACTCTATGTTCATGCATTGTAAGATGTTTCATGACTATGTTTTTTTTTTATTATGAGCATTAACACTTGCATGATCTCCATGCATCCTCAAATTTATCCTTATATTTGATGAGAAAAGTGACGTCAATCAAACAAGGAATACAGATCTTAGTGGTAAATTATAGTAGTATCATTTATCATTAGTTTTTATATATTTTCCTATGCTCTCCATAGAGCACACAATTTATATCATTTTCATCATAGCCATTTGTAGAGGTGGAAACACCAAACTCAGGCAAACCCCCCTATATGACACAAACCTTCTCCCCTTGTCCTTGTAGGTTACAAGTCTAAAGTGCATTCAAGTGGATTGGATATCTCAAGGCCTCAAAACCCTTTGACAAGAATTCAAGCATCTTCACTAATCAAATTAGGGAAAGTTTATTATTCAAAAATTGTCGAACTTCAAATGCTCATCTCAATTATCGAAGACATTAATATTGAGATGTATTTATAGGGTTTGTGCAAGAAGTTGAGTCCACTTTTTGGCCAAAAAGTGGAAGTGCTTTCCTTGATTTTAAGAATTTATCACATTTGACCTTTAAATTTGAAGCACTTAGAGATGAAATCTTGAAAAAAATCACTAATCATAAAATGTAGTACTCAGAGTCTAGTTTCCAATTATGCAATTTATTTTAATACCCAGATGATACAAATTTATTTTCAATAGGTGTTTCTAAAAACCATTGTTTAAAAGTCACTTTTTATTATCATACCATGCACATGTATGTCATCCAAATTTTGACCTAAATAATCGTATTTTTCTAAATCCTTTTGGGAAAAGATTTGTAACACACTAAAGAATTTTCTTGATATTTTTTGTAATATTTTTTTTGTTAATTTTTTATTGGCCATATTTTTTGTTTTGAAAATTCGTCATGTATGTCACACATAAGATGACCTAAAATTATCATTTTTTGATTTTTTTTTCAAATTGAAAATAATTGTTTGAAGTACACTCTCGTACAATATGTTTTTCAAAAAATCCATTTTAATAAAAAATTATTAAAATACTAAAAAACCATGATATTTCAAGTTTATGGACCAATTTCATCAAAAAATAATTAAAAAATAGAAAAAATAATCTAACTATAAAAAAAATTACATATTTGGAATCTACACTGTCTCATCTATAATGTTTTAATTTTATAAAAAAAAATTGCAAAAAACGTCTTTAGACATATGTCCAAAGTCACTATTTTCTTGTGAAATTGACATGACCTTCAAGTTATAGGTCAAAACAAGTCCAAAGCTTAGGTTTAGGTCCCCAAGCCTTTTCTCAAATAAAAAAAAACCAAAAACCTAACTAAAATTTTAAATTTTAAAAAATGGGATCTTGATTTACAAAACAAGATCTCGTTTGCTTCATTTATTATTTTTACCATTGAAAAAAGAAATGGGATCCTATTTACTATAGGATATTGATTATAAAATGGGATCCCATTTTATAAACAAGATCCCGTTTCAATTTTGGCCTTTTTTCTTACTATTAAAAAGATTATTGTCAATTCTGCAATTTGACGGTTTACAACTGACGATGACAATTTCACCTATTTTCTATCGAATTTTGTCTTCTATAGGCTCTTGAACTTGCAATTTGAATTGAATTTTTGAAAGGAGGCATCATTGGGACAATTCTGAGTGGGATTGTGTTCATTTTATACTCATTTGAAGGAGGAACAAAGAAGGAAGACTTTCACTATTGACATTCATTTGTAGTTTAGAATTTTATAACCATGGGATCACAATGCCATAATAAGAGGAAAGATAGGAAGGTATTGACCCCTGAAGAAATTCAAGCAAAGAGAGACGAGGAAAAAAGATAAAGAGATAGAAGAATGAGGATTTGATCAATGAACAATGTTGAAACATCCAATTCCATGACTATTGAAGATGAAAATTTTGAGGAGAACATGGATGTAGACAATGCAAATTTGCAAGAGGTGGATGTGAAAAATAATACGATTATACAAACTACTCCTAATATGTCTTCAAATCTACCTTTCAATGTTGTGGAGAATGTGACAATAGGCACAAATCCACGTACGTCTTCAAATCCACCTTTGAATGATATGGAAACTTTGAATATAGAAGATTTAAAACAAGTTGGATTTAACGATGTTGAGATCAATAATATTCATAGAGATAATGAAAATTTTGATAGAGCATCTAGGAGCCAGATTTGTAGACAAAGAACCCTTCACATGAACCATTCGATCAAATTCATTGATGAGAATAAGATAATTACATTATACAAAATCCCTATTAAATAGAGCAAGAAAAAATGCAAGAACCATGTGGTAGAAACAAGAGATAAGATCACCCTGACCCGGATGGTGGTTGTCTTTTGTCCCTGCTCTCTTGGGCTATGCTTCTGGAGGGGCTGGTGCTGGTGTCTTCACAGGTGGATGACTATAGATTGGTCCCTACGGGTGGGGATGCCGGTGTTGATGGTGAGGGGAACTTTGTCTATGCTTGGTCTCCTGCTTAGGTGGGCTATGGAAATATATCTGCTTTTTTTGTGGTGGTTATAGATAGTTCTCTAGCTTTTACACTATTGGATGCCTTCTCTGTGTCTCCCCCATTGGTGCTCTTCTGTGGTGGTACAGGTGGGGATTCTATTATTTCCCTAGGTTGGGGTTTCGTAACTACTGGTACTACTGTGGCTTTTGATGGATGTTGGAGGGAAATTCTATTTCCCTTTGTTTTTTCTGGTGCTGGGTGGTTGCCTCTTCTGCTTTGCTACTCCCTACAGGGTGTGTGGGGTTTCTTGGGCTTCCTTAAAGTTTTTGGGTTGAAGAAAGGGCTTATTTCTGGTTTTGCTCGGTGTAGTAGGATGGCTTGGGGGCTTTATTTGTTGGCCCTTTCTTCTCACTTCTTCTAGGGTGTTCATTGCTTTCGTGCATTCTCTATGCGGTGGCTTGTTGGCTTGGTTGTGGCTTCCTTTTGGATGGGAGTGTGGGTTTGCTTGGGCTTCCTAGGAGTTTCTGGGTTGAAGATGGGGCTTATTTCTAGTTCTGCTCAGTGTAGTAGGATGGATTGGGGGCTTTATTTGTTGGCCCTTTCTTCTTCTCTTTTTCTCTGGGGTGTTCTTTGCTTCTACGCTTTCTCTATTTGGATGCTCTCCTTTGGGGGTTTTTCCAGCACGGTTATGGTTTCCAAAGGGCTGGTGGATTTCATTTCCTATTATCTTGGTTTGGAGACTGTTTTGGGTTGTTCGCCCATTTAGTGGAGAGGTTCCTTGTGCTTTGTTGGGTTTCCGTGGACTTGCGTAGGCATTACCAGGAGTTTTTCATGACAAGTGTAGGTGTCTTTCTTAATCCCTTGTTCATGGTTTTCCCCCCATGTGCCTTGTTGTTCTTCGTTAGTGGTTGGGGGTTGATGCTTTGGCTAGACCATGCTATGAGTATGGAGTTGGTGTTGGATTAACTTTGTTCTATGTTGAAGGTTTTGAGGGTTGGGTGGTTTTCAAAGATAGTTTTGAAGACCCAGCTGTTATTGATGTTGTTTCTTTCTTTGGTTCTCCTTCTCACTAATGTCCCTTCCTTCTCTCTAAATACTATTTATTCTTTTAAGGTGAAGACCTCTCCTTTGGAGGTGGAGTCCTCTCCCACTCGGGTTGAGGTGTGTTTTGTGGTTGAAGGTCTCTTCCTGCTTTTCCCATTGAGGGGGTTCCCATTTCTTCTGAGGTGGAATAGTGGTTTACAGGAGTGTTGTGACTGTGGTGGGTGGGACGAGATGGGTTTTATATTCTATAGAGGTGGAGAGTGTGATTGGATTTTATGGAAAACATTTGGAGCCTTGCATTCTTGTGAAGACCTCTCCTACAGAGTGGGAGAGCGTAGGAGAGGGTTTGTTGCTGGGCAAGGTTTTGTCTACTTTTGGGGCACTGCTTTTGCAGACCTATGACTTAGTTGTCTCTGCCAATGGTTTGGAGAGACCTTTCTACTTGAGTGAATGGCTTGCTATGGCCTGGTTGTTGCAGGCTTCTCTCTTGGGTTTAAGGTCCCTACCTAAACCTAGTTGTTTTGGGTTGTTGGTCCCGTCAAAACCAATGGCTCCTAGATCCATGCAAGATCTTGGTTCTGTGTTGGGCAGCTATTTTTTGCTGTTGGTTTGTCTTTATTTTTATGCAGGGCTTTATTGACTTCTCTTTAGGCAGCTTGTCCATCCTTGTTTGGGTTTTGGGTCCCTTCAAAACCTGATGGTTTTGGGTCCATTCAAAACCTATTTTTTATCCTTATGAAAAATAGGAGATAAGATCACGAGAAACGTGCCTATAGTAGGTGACTACCCAAAGTGAATGCCCAAACCAAGAAAAATAAATGCACACCTACTAAGTTGGACTTAATGTTGTGCAACTAATAACGTGCACTCCAACACCCCCCCTTAAGTGCAACTTAGGGAGAGATAAGTAAGAGATGAAAATGCAACATGCAATATGAGATGCATTATGGGTCTTGGAAAAAAGCCTTGTTAGGTACCCAGGTACAATTACAATGCAATGAAATGAAAATATCTCACAACCAAAGAAAATGAGAAAAAACCTATGGGAGAAAACTCCTCTCCAAAAGAGAGATAAAAAAAAAGTGAAAGGAACAAGGACTCCTCAAGACCCCCTAAGGACAACTTCCTTCACCCCTAACATCGATCGCAAGTGAAGATAACAAGGAGATGCCAAAGGTTTAGTGGAGATATCTACAACCTGCTACTCCATAGGCAAATACTCCAAAGCAAGAACACCATCCTGAATGAGCTTCCAAATGAAGTGCATGTGGATCTCAATATGCCTAGTACATTGATGCTCCACTGGGTTGCGAGAAATATGTATAGCACTCTGGTTATCACACCAAATAATAGTGGGATGATCAATAGGAAATCCAAACTCAACCATCAACTGTCAAAGCCAAAGAACCTCTTGACTAGCCAAGACAACTCCTCGATACTTAGCCTCGGTTGATGATAAGGAAATTGTAGTTTGCTTCTTGCAAGACCAACCAACCGGACTAGAACCAAGAAAAAATACAAAGCCAGAAGCAAACTTTCGATCATCAACATCAACAACCCAATCTGAGTCAGTGAAGCCCACAATCTTAGTAGCACCTGATGTGTAGTGAATTCCAAATTGTGTAGTGCCTTGAATGTACCATAAGATACGCTTGGCTACCTTCCAATGAGTCTCATGAGGATCTTGAGAGAAATGGGAGACAAGACTAACTGCAAAGGAAATATTAGGACGACTATGTGTTAAGTACAAAAGGCTGCCAACTAGTTGCCAATACAAAGTAGCATCAATGGATGGAGTAGTGCAACTAGTGGAAAACACAACACCTAACTGAAAAGGAGTAGGGGTTGGCTTCTAATTAGCCATCCAAAACCTCTGAAGAAAATCAAGAGCATACTTTTGCTAGAAGATAGAAATACCAGTAGAAGACTGATGGATTTGAAGACCAAGGAAGTAATGCAACAAACCAAGATTTGTCATATCAAAACGCTCCATCAAAGCTTTCTTAGTATCATCAATCATGGTAGGAGAACTCCCCATGAGAATCAATTCATCCACACAAAGGACAAGAATGAGAAGGTCCCCTCCATTCAATGTAAACTATAGGATCAGAGTGACATCTAGTGAATTTAGAAGCAAGCAAGAAACTATCCATCTTCTCATACCAAGCTCTAGGAGATTTTTTGAGACCATACAATGAAAATGAAGCCTACAAACAAGGGAAGGGTCTTGCACAAAGTTGGGTGGTTGCTCCATATAGATCTCCTCATGAAGATCACCATGCAAGAAATCACTCTTCACATCCATCTAATACACTGACCAGCCCTGAGATGCAACAATAGAAAGAATGAGGCATATGGAATCCATCTTTGTGATAGGAGAAAAGGTCTCAGAATAGTCAATACCCTCAACCTAAGAAAATCCCTTACCCACTAGACGAGCCTTATACTTATCAATAGAACCATCAACTGCAAACTTGGTATGATACACCCACTTGCACTGAACCAAATTTCTTCCCTTAGGAAGAGGAACTAAATCCCGAGTATGATTCTTCATCAAAGAATAATATTCCAAGATATCATAGCACTATCCCATTCTGGAACACCTGAAGCATCCAAAAAATTTTGAGGATTAGTACAAACTGCATGACTTCAAAGACTGATACTTGAAGTGTGGGAATGAGTGCAACATGTAGTTGTAGGATCACCTACAAGAGAACCAAGTTCCTCAAGAAGTGTATGAGCCCATAAAGGTTAATGAGGTGCAGGTGGAGGAGAAGGAGAAGATGAAGTAATATCAACAACAAGATCTATACCATCATCAGGAAAAACATCATCAGGAACAAGATCATTACAAGCATCATCATCATCATCATCCTTTGGAAGCACAACATCCTTTGAAGAAGAACTAGGAAGAAGAGAGGGAGAGGATTGTGATGGAGAATTCTTCATAGTGAAAGACTCATCAAATTGAAAATCATGATGAAAATGAACCTCTCGAGTGACATGATCAAACAATTGATAACCCTTCACATCCTCACAATAGCCAATAAAAATGAACCGCTAACTTTTTTCTCCATTTCCTTGCACGGACCATCTAGAATGAATGTCCATGCATCACTCCCAAATATTCTAAAGTAGGAAACCTTGGGCTTGACATGAGACCAAGCCTCTTCGGGAGTCATATTTCGCACTGCATTGTGGGGCATACGGTTCTAAATGTAGTTGGCACAATTGACAACCTCAGCCCAAAAAGTGGGAGCCATGGATATAGATTGTAGTATACAATTGGCCATCTCTCATAAAGTTATATTCTTCAGCTTGGCTACACCATTTTACTGAGTGTATCACACTGTGCTGATGAAGAATACCCTTAGTACGACAAAATTATTGAAACACCTGATTGACATACTCCCCTCCATTATCTATGTGAATCTTCTGAAGGGAATGTCCTAATTGCTTCTCCACAAATACAAGGAAGGTCATGAAATTTGAAGAACCTCATCCTTGTACTTCAAAAAGTGCACCCAAGTGTGCCTAGAAAAATCATCAATGAAGGTGAGCACATACTTGGCCCCTAAAAAAGAAGGAGTGGGGAATGACATGAGGTCAATATGCACCAGCTCAAAGGGTGTTGAAGCACGTGTGGCCATACCCTTAGAAAAAGGATCCCTATGATGCTTTCCAAGCATACAACCTTGAAAAACTCCATCTGAACAAGAGATTTGAGATAGACCAATTACCAAATTTTGTGTGCTCATCTGTTGAAGATATTTGTAATTAAGGTGCCCGAACCATTCGTGCCAAAGCTTGCTCATTGAATCTGCATGAGCAATAAGGGATGATCCTGATGAAGACACAAATCCATCAAACCTATAAAAATGGGTCGTACGGTCAACTGTTCCTGTAGAAATGACCTTCTCAGGATCCTGCATCTCTCAAATGGTCACATCAGTAGGAGAGAACTCAACAAGCCTTCCATCACCATGATTACAAATTTGATAGATAGAAAGTAGATTCTGAGAAATATCAGGGACAAGAAGAACATCATTAATGCTACCATCTTGCATATGAATTGAGCCTATTGCCAAAACTAGAATTTGAGAAGAGTTCCCAACATCAATATGTGAAGTAAGACTATCAGAAAGAGAATCAAGAAGATCCACAGTATGAGTCATGTGATGAGAAGCACCGAAATCAAGAATCCAATTGGAACTGGTAGAGGACAAAGCCATAGCTGAGAGGGCTTTCTGATTTCTTGAGGAAGAAGACTTAGGCATCGCAAGATTATGCTTCCTCATAGCTTCCTCCAATGCTACTAGCCTCGCCAAACAATGTGCATCATTGTGCCCAGATTTTCCACAAAATGAATAGTTCTCCTTTTTCTTCTTAGACTTAGAAGATGACTCACCTGAGTTAGAAGGAGGTGGATCATTATCCTTTTGATCAGTCTTTGCCTTAGGCTTGTAGGAAGACTCACCACCAGAAGATGAATTTTTCTTGGACTTCTTCTTATTCTTACCCTTGCCCTTGGAAGATTGAGCCACTAAAGCATGACTCTTAAGAAAAGCATCCATCTGAATCAAATTGGCCTTCTCCCTATCCAATCGGTCACAAAACTCCTCAAAAGAAGGCATCTTATGATCTTCCCCCATAACATCAATATTAGAATAGAAAGTAGAGGAAAACACTTGAAAAGGACCTCTAAGCTTAGATAGGATCAAGAAAATACACTCCTTATCTTCTTTGGCATGACCACATCCTTTTAATTGAGACAAAATCAACTTGAACTATGAAAGGAAATCCAGAATATAGGGAAAAGTATCTGGAGATAGAGAAGTGAGATTGGCTTCAAGTTGCAAGATCCTAAACCGATTGACCTTACCATACAACTCTGCAAGCTTATCCCACACCTCCTTCGGTGTTTTACACTCAACAATATGAAACAAAAAAATTATTAGACACATGAAGACCTATGAGTCCTTCAGCCTCATCCATTTTTGTTTCTATGAAAAAATTGCTCAAATGTTTTAGTGAATTCAGGTTGGTCAACATCCAACAGTTGCCATAGACCTCAAGATTGCAACAATTGTGAAATCTTGAGCTTCCATGTGTTATAGTTGTGTGGAGTGAGAAAATCAATCCAAGGTTTCAACATGATATACAAAGGTACACAAAGGACTAAAAAGAAATTTACACCCCCCCAGAATATATTCAAATTGAGTTTACAATTTACAAGCACCAAATTTGCTAAGAGTTATAATAGTAACAACTTACAACTTCAAGCTAGTAAAAATGGCATAAAATGATAGGCTTTCTAAAAAAAACCTCATCCATAGTCAAGATCCTTGAAGCAGCTATCCGATGATAGCTCAGTTTCAGAAAACAAACTTCATTTGCAAAAGTTGCACAAATTTGAAAAAAGCCCTATTTTAGGCACTTTCAGAGTCCACAATAGCTCTTGATCACTCCACGTGACCACATGACCATCATGTGACCACCAAAAAAAATTTCTTAAAAAATTGTGGCCCAATGGGCCAAGTAGACAATGAAATGGGAAACAATTGATGTGTACCTGTGCTACATCACCATACATTTATACCACAGAAAAACATCATTCACCAAGAGTGTAGATATTAGCATGGTTAAGCTGCCACGTAACAAAGAACACAAGTGAGATTGGACAAGGCATTCCAACCTTTAATTTTTGACATGAGCCTTTGCTCACATCTTAATGACGATGTGATGAGCTATATAAATAGCTAAAAGAAATTTTGTGCATCTAATGTGGGACTAAAGTACATACTCAAACCAGACTTGCATTCAACGCATCCCACCCATCTCTCCTCTTCGCACACACACAACCACAATGGTGGTCATAGGAACATATAGAGACCTCAACAAAAATAAATATTGGAGCCATACCACTCCACCACCTCATGCACATGATTCATCATGAAAGGAAGGGTGAAGGACAAGTTGAGGTAGAGCACCAGCTACACCAAATCTGTCATCAAGTTCTTCTCCAAAATTAGTGTAATGATCTCTCTAGTTTCTGCCCCAAACACCAAGAATCTCAATACCCCAAAACACCCATAGACTTGAGGCCAATACAAATATGCTTATAGAGGGAAGAAAAAAAATGAATAAAAAGGCTACTTGGTGAGGTTAAGCAAGAGCACAAGAGCAAACATGAGCAAGAAATACAGTCTAACAAGTGGTTTACTTATAATGGGTAAAAAATAGGGGAAATGAAGGGCGTGTGGGCTGACACTTTGTGTAGTTGCTAATATTAATTGAAGGCATACAAATCAACAGCCCTCTAGAGACCCAAATGCAGCCTGCTAGAGACCTCATATGCATTCTGATTGTATGTAGCCTCAAATGAATTTTGATCACACAAGTCAACAACCCGCTAGAGAGAAGGCTCCAAGAAAATGGATGATGAAGTTGCAAGACATGCATAGGGGTAAGAGGAAAACACATGCGTAGAGGTTAGAGGGGCTAGCAAACACCTGAATTCACCCATGCAAACAACCTTTCACGCCACAATCGAGACATACAATAAGCCTACGAGCCATGGAAAGGCTAGAGTCTACGACTAGGGAACAAGAAACAATGATCTTAAACTACTAAAAAAAATGCAAAGAAGGGGTTGCAGATCAACCACTCCAATACCATGATAGAGCATCCAGGAATTGGATTTGTAGACAAAGAACCCTTCACATGAACCTTTCGATCAAATTCATTGATGAGAATAAGATAATTATGTAATACAAAAGCCCTGTTACATAGAGCAAGCAAAAATGCAAGAACCATGTGGTAGAAACAGGAGATAAGATCACGAGAAACATGCCTGCAACAGGTGACTGCTCAAAGTGAATGCCCAGACCAAGAAAAATAAATGCACACCTACTAAGTTGGACTTAATATTGTGCAGCTAATAAACATGCACTCCAACAAATTTTAGACTCTTTGTTGTTGAAAATGAAAATTGTTTTGTTGTTGAAAATGAAGATGAAAATCATTTTGTTGTTGAAAATGAAGATGAAAATGGTTTTGTTCTAGAAAATGAAGATTAAAATTGTTTTGTTGTTGAAAATGAAAATGAAAATTGTTTTGTTGTTGAAAATGAAAATGAAAATCATTTTGTTGTTGGAAATGAAAATGAAAATCCTTTTGTTGAAAATTAAAATGAAAACCATTTTGTTTATGAAAATGAAAATTATAAATTTGAAGTTGAAAATGAAAACAAAAATCTAGGTTGTGATGTTGAAAATGAAAATATTTTTTCAAAAATTGAAAGAGATGTTTTGGATAATATTCTTGGTAAGATTTCTTGGAGACAAATAAGAATGCATGCCAATAGATTATACAAGTAATTTTTTTATCAAAAAAAACTATCATTTCAATGTCAAGTCATGATGCAATTGATGAGAATGTTGAAAATGAGAAAAGTAATGAAAAAGTAAGGCACTTTTTTTAAACCAAGAAGAAACGATCAATCAAAAAAACATGCTATGTCTACTATTGCTAGTGCCATTGAGTCTATTAGAAAGTATAGTTGATCTAAAGATAAGAATGTGACATGACGAGCTATACCAACTGCTATAGTTAATAAAACAACTTTCAATAAAAGAATATTAAGCAATATTAGTGAAATTCTAAAAATACACCCTAAAACATTAGTAAGAGTGGAAAAGGGAAGAAAAAATATAGAAAATGATCCAAACAACCAATGTTGGATTTTTAGTGGTCGACTCTCGAGGTCTAATATGAAATTGAATATTGAAATCAAATCTTTGATTGAAAAATATTGGCATGATAATACTAGGGTATCATCTAATGCTATAGGTGTTTTAAAATTAAGAGTGAGGTCCAAAGTTCATGATCCTCATCCAAAACACCTATTAGACACAACTTAGATTGAATTTATAGAGATTTTTGTGGTGATTCAATGTTACCTAGTAATATTAGATTAGGTCAAAGATCTTTTGAAAAATGTAAACCTCGATATGTGAAAATTAATAAGCAATGAATATCTTGTTGTTGTAAAATGCATGTGTAATTTCATTATTATTTTGGGGTATGTTCAGGATCATGGTGGGCCAAAAAGTGGCACTATGATGGGTATGTGTGATGAATTTATTTTTACCCAAATTGATGAAACAAAAAGGGTTTTTAAAGGAGATTATTAGCTTTCCACCAATATAAATTATGCTTTACTTTAAATTTAATAAATAATTATCATTCATTTTCTATTTGAATTACGATTAAAGTCTTAATTGATAGGTTGATTGAAAAACATCTATAGCTTTCAAACAGTATCACATTTTTTGAATCCAAAATTGCCTCACATTCTATGCTTCACATACTATAGGATTAAAAAAAGAAAAATTTAATTTCATGCAATTTTGACCAAGTTAAGGTGGTCAGACATACGAGTCTTTTATATTTTTTAAAAGTTATAACAAAAAATTCATAATTAATTATTTACTTGGAAAAAAAATACAAAAAAATATGCATCACATCAGGACATGAGTCCTCTACTTATATCTAAAATCTTATAAAAACATATTATCATTTTATTGTGGTTAGGGTGGTCAGACAAACACCTACTTCTTATTTTTTTCCTAAAATTTAAGTATTATTGCATTGAAATTTCAAATTTTCACCAAATAGATTTTTTTTATTTTTTTAAAACCCTAGTAGTTTAGAAACTACATTCAATTTTCTACAGATTCTATTCTTACATATTTTTGAAATAATATAGATAACTTATTCAAATTTTTATGTCAAGTTGCCTAACTTCGATTTTTCTAAATTTTTTGCCACTTAAGGGCCTATTTTTTCCATGATGATCCTGCACATACCCTTTGATATTTTTTAATATATACATTATACTTTGTACATACATGATTATGTAGGTTTCAACTAGAAACTTGCAAGTTGGAAGGGTACTCTTCTTAGCCAGGCTAGTAAAGTGTAGCTCATTTCTTTGACCCTACATGCTCTTCCTCTTTATGCCTTGAGTATGTTTAGGATTCAAGCCAAGTTTGAGGATAAAATGGAGTAGATTATGAGACAATTTTTATGGTCTAGTATGGAGGAGAAATCAAGAATCCCACTTCTTGCATGGGACCAAGTGTGCAAACTGAAAAAGTGGGGAGGGTTAGGTTTGAGAAGTATCAAAACCTTCAATAAGGTGGTTCTTTCAAAAAAAAATTGGAGGCTTATTCATAGAGAAGCTGGGTGGTCTTCTCTATTAAAAAATAAGTATTTATCTAGGTATAGGAGAACTTGGGATTTTCTTAATGAGGAGTTCATTATGGAAGGTTCTTGTTTCTAGAAGAATAATGTGCCTAGTAATGGTTTAATAAAAAAAGGTGTTAAATGGTTGGTTGGTGATGATAACCAAATCCTATTCTGGTAAGATGTGTAGTGTGAAGGTGGCCCTCTTTTGAAAAAACCTTAGGCTCTTCCTCTAAAGGACATTTGTTCTAGACTTTTCGTTAACAAGGTGACTATTTATCTTCACAATGGTAATTGGAAGGAGCTTCAAAATTGGGATCCTTCTCTTGTGGTGCTATATAATTTCCTTAGTTAGATGCGAGTTCCCATGTTTCTAAAGCCTAATCATATGGTCTAGGCTCCTTGTGCCAATGGTTGCTTTTTTTTCTCCTCATCCTTTATCAGCTCGCTAGTGAAACTTGATCCCATTCATTTTGGGGAAAACTGTGGAACAAATCTGTCATTCCCAAGATAAATATTTTCTTCTAGATTTTGATGTAGAGGAAGATCTTGAAACTAGATTCTCTTTGCTTTCTATTCCAATTTATATGCATTTCTAGGCCAATCATTCAAGTTTCATGCATCACTAGGTTTTGTCATTAGGTCTTACATTTCTTTTTTCTTTCCAAGTTCTTACTTAGTGATGAACCCCTCATTAATCTCTAAACATACCCTAGGATACCCTTCTAGCAGATCTCTTCCCTCCATTCCACACTTGAGGTTGACATCTCTAAGGTGTCCTTGAATGTAGAAAGTGTGAAATAGGAACCCTATCCTTGTGCTCTATTCTTCCAAGGTGGGGAGTACTATTTTTCATTACTACATTTTGGTGAACTTCCACTTAGAACATTTAATTTTCTGATTTGGGGTCCATAATCATCCTAGATCTAACTTGCATTAACTTTGCATTAGGGTTTACATTAGTTAATCAACATTCTAGGGTTTCTATTTTTGCATTAGTGAAAGTGCATATAGCTTTCATTTTTTCATATCAAATCATTGAAAATCATCTAAAAATTGCATTTGCATTTAGGTTACAAATCATACAAACTAAAAATCATAGAAATCACTTAAAATTTTCTAATTTTTTTGAAAATATTCCTACTAGGACTCATTCTCCACCTTGGGTGAATTAGTCCCATTCCACATCTGAAACTATCTTTTACAACATTAAAAACATTGTTTCTACACTTTTGTTTGTTGCCATGGTTGAGTTTCTATTACATGCATTTCACTAAATCTAGCTTAAATTGGTCCATTTCATGCATTGTTGAATTCCAAATTTGCATTTACAACATTTCATTTTTAGATCATTTCATAGTCTAATCAATAAATTACCTTGTTTGAAATATGAAAATTGCATCTACACATTTCATTCTAGGCCTTTACATTGCATTTCAATCTTACATAGATCATTGTTCAAAAAATTTAATTTCAGTCTTTTCCAAGTTTGCAAAGAAAGATTTAGTCAATAAAAATGTTAGTCACTCATTCAATGCATTCCCTAGTTATAAGAGTATCTTAGTGCAAGAGAGTCAAAATATTGACAATTTCCTTAAACCTACACCCCCTCTTATCTCTGCTATTTGTGGGAATGATGTGATAGAAGAAGATAGAAATATAGACAATCTTGATGATCATAGTTTCTCTTCTCCTAATACCTCTCCTACATGTGACGAAGGTATTTTAGTGTTAGAAGATGCACTCATTCAGAATCATGACATTATTGAAAGCTCCTCTTCTATAAACTATCCTACATTGGAAGATATTATAGCACAAGAGAATGACATCATAGGCACATTTCTAAACATCACCTTACCTAATTTCCATTCTCCCTTTTCTTGTGAAAATGATTTAGTGGAAGAGGACAAGATTGTAAATGATGAGGATATGTTGGTTTTACATGATAAAATATTTAAGGTCTATAACAACCCTCTTTATAACCCTTCCCTACTCATTCTATCTTGGAAGGCATTAGGGAACAAAGGAATCAAGTCATAAATGATCACGATAATCATACTTGTTCTTCTCGTAGTATCTCTCATAGCTATGAAGCAGATACTTTGATGATAGAAAATACAATAGATGAAGGTCATGAGAATCTTAGTTGTCCCTCTTCACCTAGGGAAACCATTATTGAGCAAGACGATTCAACCATTGATAATTCCCCTACTTGCGATGAAGTCATTTTGGAAGAACCAATCATTCAATGTCAAGAATATTTTGTTAGTAATTCTCCTACAAACTGTCCTCCTAGGGAGGATATCATGGGGAAAGAAAATAACAACAATAGTAATTTGACTTACTTGGATGATGGTAAAATGGTGATTCTAGACTACCCTTTATTAGAAATACATCAAACCAAAACCGATGAGGTTATGAATGCGCAAGTGTCCATTAGATCCCTCTTGACTATTGGACCTCTTACATACCCCATGGGACATCCTTTGATCCCGTGTATGTGTGTGAAATGTGGGAAAGTTAATAAATCAACACAAACCTTAATGAAACAAATTATATAAAAGATTTGAATCAAGTAAACTACTCTATTTTGCAGTTAAAAAAATATTTTAAGAACATCTTATTGTCCTCTATTCTCAAGGATTTATTAAACCATTTGGCCCTCAAATTTCTATGTGCACTATGGTTGTTAAAATGACAACTTGAGAAATGAGATAATATTCAACATGCAAGCCAATTAAATTCCTACATGAAACTATATGATGAAAATGATAATGGATACTATGATGAATGGATGATGGTGTTAAATTATTTGAGGTAGATACTATGGTATGGAGCTAGGATGATTCTACATATGCTCAAATGCTAACCATCAATATGCTAATCTAAACTTCAACTATGATGCAAAGGATGACATAAAATTCAACTATGAAGCAAAGTGTGATTCTAAGATCTAACTATGATGCAAAACATGACATGAAATGTAACTATAAGACTCCAAAATGCTCCAATGCTCAAATGATATTCCTACATGATAACTCTATTCAAATGTGGATGAAAAATACAATGGAAAAGGGTTGTATTTATAGGTTTTTTCCAAGCATCTTGTGATGTGGCAACGATCGACTGTCTAGATTCGAATAAGAGGAATGAATGGTGTAGATGGAGAGAATCAAGAAGGTGTCCCCTTGACCAAAGAAAACATGCCAAATGGATGAAGGAATCTCTTGACCAAAGGAAACATGCCAAATGGATGGAAGAATAAAGTGTAGGAAGAAAAGATCATGTGTTTGAAAATTGGTTGAAGAAGTGTGTGAGGAATAAGCCATCTGTTTGAAAATAATTCTAATTTAAAAATTAGAATTATTTAATTTCATGTGACCTTGGTGAGGTGGCATAAAAAGTTGTAGACATGTACTTGAATTCCTAATCTGGGATTAGTGAAATTTAATTAAATAAAATAAGCTTATGAAAGTTTTTTATTTAATTAAATTAGAAGAATATGATTCTTTAGATTTGAAAAATTAGAAAATATGAACAATATAAATAAATTGAGAATTTATTTATATGTAGTTGAATATTAATTAAATAACTATTATTTAATTAATTAGATGTCATGACTGATTTTAGTTGTATACATTTTTCCCCTCTTTGAAGTAATGCATTTACACATTGCTTGAAAGAAAAATTTGATACCAATGCCGAGATTTTTTATTTTATTTTTTTGCCACTCTTTGAAGTAATGTGTTTACACATTACTTCAAAGAAAAAATTGATACCAATGCAAGAAAAAAAAAACTTGATGCCCTAGACATTGATTTTAAGATATTGACGGATATATGCCCCCTCGGGAGATAAATCAGTGAATTTTGGAATTTTGAAGATTTTGGAAATTTTTGTTGAAAATTTTGATGATTTGATAATTATCTCAGAATTTTATGCTTCAAAAAAGATTTATCTCCTGAAAAATGATGTAGAAGTTAGTAGGTGATTATCTGATTAATTAAGCCGGTATTGGCATGGTGTGTTGGTTTAAAGCTAGCATTGTTGTTCTTGCCACCAAGGTTCAAACCCCGTTGGGGTGGTATTGTTGAATAGTTGTATTCCGGTTCATAGCTCCGGTCAAAAGCGTTTACCCCTTGAATAATAAAGATTATCTGATTAATTAAGGCCGCTTTGAAAAATAAAAATAAAATAGCCCCATAAAATACCACTCAATTAACCTTTAAAAGTTTAAAAAGTTTATTAGAAAGGTCATTTGTGCATTTTGCAATTTGAAAACTTTGTGAGATTGATTGAGAAAAATTGGAGTAGAATGGTGATTCCTTTCCACACGCATCGGTTTGAGTGAGTCAGGCAGCATAACCGCTCAACATAACGGACCTCTGGTGAGTACCTCGAAAACTACCTCATATTTCATGCATTATGTTTTTCCCTCCCTTTTTCATTTGAATTCAGTTTTAAAATGTTTTAGTGCATGAAGAGACCAAAATAGTGCATACATAGACTATTATAGCACATTGACTAGGCTAGTGCATAGGGTTACCGATGTAATGCATAAGATAAATGAATTAGCACATAGCATAAAGTAGCACATAGGTGACCCGAAGTAGCGCAATCATGAACTGTTTTAGCGCATAGAATAGTCTAGCACATAGGGCAATTATATTAGCACATCGATTAAATGAAATAGAGCATCCAGACTCTATTTCAGCACATCAGTGAAATGTTCTAGCACATTGAAGGTCTATTTTAGTGGATTGATGGATTTCTCTAGCACATAAGATTTTTAGCACATAGAAAGAATATTCTAGTGCATTGGTGAAGTTTGATGATTTTCTTCTTGAGACTCCTTGATTTCGATGATGTGTGATCACATCAGCCACTGTGTTGATGATGATTGATGATTTTGATAGGTTAGATGTCCATTGATCTCATGATAGGTGAGATTCAATGGTAGGATGATGATAATTGACCTCATGATAGGTGAGGCTGATTTGATTGATTTGACAAAACTCATGATAGGTGAGGTTGAGTTGATTGATTTGATACACCTCATGATAGGCGAGGTTGAATGATAGATTGATTCTCACAAGATTTGATCAAAGTCTCACCAAAGCTAATTATATTGAAAGGTTGATTTATTTGGATTGATTGATTGATGTCAGTTGGTGTTGGTTGATTGATGGATTGACTTGTAATTTTGTGATGATAGGAGCCTTTAACTAGTTTGCAGATCAGAGAGTGGTTTTCGAAGACATGGGACTTGATTCATCATCTAACATAGTTAGAGACAACTATTATTGTGCAATATGGGTTGGCATCTCTAATCAATATTCCTCAGATCAGGATTAACAAGGGATTACTGAAAACCTTAGCAAAGAGGTCGCACCGTGAACATAACACCTTCCATTTTCCCATTGGTGAGATCATAGTGACTCTTGAGAATGTATAACAGATTCTATAGATTTCGGTGGTTGGAGAGCTTGTTGTATATGATGCACATGAGTAGGGTGGGATTGTTGCATCAAGTCGGGTATTTTAGGATGACCATATATGTGGGTATGAGATTCTATGGAGGGACATGGTCGATGCATATGCCCCATTGCCATCTATATTAGCTAGTTTCATTAGAGGGTTCCTTTTCCCTAACCGCAAGTCAAAGAGACTCTCAGTTGGATGGGGTAGGATCTTGGAGAGTATGATTATCCATGGGATGATATATGCATGGTTTTTTTGTATGCTAGCCCATCTATACCATGATTTTCACTAGGTGGTTTATCTATGTAGGGCCAGTTTATCAGCAGGAGTCACAATGCTCTAGATTTGGGCCTAGGAGCATATAGAAATCAGTCGGCCAGTGGGAGACAGACAAAGGCCATCCATGAGTCCCTATGTTTACATCTATGCAGGTCGACTTGCTCAACCTAGGCCGGATAGGCTATAGTATTGGAGGAGGACCCTGGATGATTTGGAGTCAATTGTATCGAGGCCCTATGTTGACTGTGAGTAGTGGCTAGAGGATGACATGGAGATGCCATATTTGTGTTAGTCAATTTATTTGATTGGACAAACTCATTTTATTATCAAGAGATTCATGCTTCTGAGGGTACTGAGATAGTATGGTAGGGTCTAGGGCATGGCCCATTATGCTCAGTGACGACAGGATGCTACCGAGTGGGAACTAGTATTGTCCTATGATGCAGTAGTTGAGCATTTCTAGGGCTTATAGGTCATCCTATGGGATTTTCATCTAGATATCATTGATGCTCTAATATTAGCGTAGTATGCTCAGTATATGTTTACTCATCCCTTTCCCATGGATTATGATTATTGATGAGCCAACACCTTTGTTAGTAGAGGAGGAGGTAGAAGGTCATGGGCGGAGGTGACGGAGAGAGGAGGAAAAGGAGGAGAGGGAGGAGGAGGAGTAGGGGGAGAAGGAGATCAATGAGGAGAGGGATAGTAGCGATGAGGGTGATGATGAGGAGAGTGATAGGGGAGATGATGGATGCGATGGGGGTGGAAGGGGGCTAGGTTATGATATTAGAGAGATGAGAGTGCCTCACAAGAGGCGATCATTAGCAGCCCCATCACAACAATGGGTACAGATCAGACTGCCATCACAGTAGCAGTAGACACATGTTGTTGCATTATAGGTGTAGGTTCAAACGCTGCAGGGATAGTTAGAGAAGGTATAGGCTCTTTCAATGTAGGCACAAGGGTAGGTGTAGACTATGATGACTGAGAGTGATTCTGCTAGGCAGCAAGTGTAGTAGGTGTAGGTTTAGCTGGCACAAATATAGACCTAGGTACAGGGATAGATTTCCGCATTGACCACTAAGAGGGATGCCATGAGACAGCGGGCAGAGTAGGCTAAGGAAATTACCGAGAGGCTACAACAAGTTGTAGTGGCTATGGGTACATCAGACTATTTTACAAAGATTCATTGCACCGCTCAGGAGGCTGAGTTCTACAGGGGCCGATATCTTGAGGTGGTTCCTCTAGAGTGGTGGGAGAGCTTTTCCCAGTCTCATTCTGACAAGTCTCAATCTTGGACTATTAGTGTGGGTGTTACGTAGCCATTGCCTGGAGATCAGAGAGATCCTATTGCGGGTTCATCAGGTGCAGGGGGAGATACTAGTCTTGGGATGCCAACACCGTCTAGGGGGAGCATGATATAGCTCCATTTTATGATTTTTTGATGTAGTTTTGGACATGTATACACTCTTTATTCAGTTGAGACATTGATGATATACCTCTTGTTGTTAGATTTTATGATACACTGCCATTTTTGATATTGATGTATCTTTTCCTACCTTTGGATATCCTTATACACTTTGACATGATGATTTTGAGGTTATATGATATTCAACAATGATTATGATCTATGTGTCTATATGATGTTTATGATGGATGCATTTAATTTCTATGTTATGATGCTGATCATGATGATTATGATGGACATATTTAATTTCCCTTATCTACGCTATGTGATGTTCTATATGTAACTGATCATATGATATGCTATGTCCATGCAAGTGATGATGCAACTTATGTTTTATGATTCTATGATGCTTTATGAATGTTGCTTATATGATGCGTGTGATGGATCCTATTATGCCAATGTGATGAAATGTATGTGATGTTTTTTGTACATTTATCATGCAAATAAATGATGTAATGAATGGATGAATGATGTATGATTATGCAATAATGACATTTATGTGGTGATTGTATGATATGATTAATGATTATATATGCATTATGGATTCAGGCCTATGCTATGTGAGGTGGATTTTTTTAATGCAAATGACGTGTGATGATATGTGATGTGTATATTGATTATGTATGGATGTGATGATAATGGGATGATATATGGATGATATGTTATAATATGTAAGATGAATTGTGATGATGTGACAAAAATGATATATGGAGGATATGTGATTATCTGATGCAAATGATTATGATTAACTAAGTTTACAAGACTTCAAAACCTCTAGGGTCTTAAGATTGAATGAGTGAATCTATCCAACTTCCAAGAATTGTGGGAAGGTTGCCATTAGTTGATTATTTGTTAAGTTAAGATTCACAAAACCTGACATATTTCCTAGCTTTCTTGGAAATCTAAAGAGACTCGCTTATTTAAGCTTAGTGAACCACTTTCTTAATGCAACTATATGAAATGATTTTGATTAAGTAAATGAGATGCAATGCATGTATTTTTGTGTTTTTTGATGCAAATACTATGATGTGATTGCATGGATGGATGAATGATGTGATAATTTTTTCCAATGTATGCACATGATGATGCAACTAATGTGTTTTCCATACGAGAATGGTGTGTGTTTGGTAAAGTCAAGTGTACTCAATCTATTAGTGTTAGAGATAACATCGTTGTGAAATTGTTGCAGCTTTGGAAACCCTATAAATATAGATGCAAGCTAACATGGATGCAATCTACTCTAACCATGCATATCTCATATTCAAAAGTTGTCATTTGCAACAACCAGTTTGTCGTGATTTTTATCATCATTGAGCTTTTAAAATGTTGAAAGTGAGTACAAGCATCGATGGCATATTTAGACCATGATGACCTAAGTACTACTTCTTGTTGGATCTCAGTTGTGTTTATGGTTTGTCCTTGATGAAAAAATCACTTTCAGTTGGTTCAATTGGTTCTCTTGGATCCTTATGCTTTATTCTGACAAGTGGCTTTCACTGGATTACATTTTCAGGTGTTTGTGTCATTCAGTTCAAGGTGAAGGTTCATCTTTTTAAATGAAAAGGATACACATTTCGGTAGGAGTTTGGTCTTCAGCATGTTGTTTCATCAAGCGCTTTGTGTCTCGCCGACTGGCACAAGAAAGAACATATCGGTGTGAGAATGCCAGGGTCTCCCCAATCCATTTTTCTAATAAATGTCTATGTTTCCTATTGGAAAGATGTTTATGATGTCATGACGATTGGATTTTACATACAGGAAGCTTTCGGTAGGACTTCTCCATGGTTTCAGCGACAGAGGGTGATCCCTATCAATCGGAGTTATACCGTCGGTATAGGGTCACAGCAAGAGGGTTATTTCTGACCGACCGAAGTTTGAATGGGAACACATCGGAAAGAGTTGTGGCATCGATATAATGTCATAGCGAACCCTGTGGGTCTCACCAATGGAATACATATGGACCTTGTCGACATAGGCATTGAGTTGTCTCAGTGAACAGGAATGATCACGTGGGCTTTCAATAAGACACAGGATGCTCTACGAGAAGTCACCCTGACTATGCATTGTCTTAGCGAAGGCGAATGAAGGATACATTTCGGTGAGAGAACTATTTTGTCTCAACGACCAGAAGAATGTTACATGGCTCTCGGCATGACATAGGAAATTCAATATGATTTCTTCCCGACAGTTGAAGGTTACAACAACACATAAGAGATAAAGTATTTTGGTGAAACATAATGAAATCTACATATGGTCTCCCCAATAACAATTTGTCATGGTGACCCACATGAGAATGAAGGTTACTTTTCGGTGAGAAAAATTTTCATCAAAGTGAGGTCATGGCAAGGTTGTTGTGTCTTGCTCACCGCTGATAATGAAATACATTTCAGTAAGACTCATGAGTTTTGATGTAGAGTCTCAGCGAACCCATCAAGTCTTGCCAACAAAGTCTAATGAATGGCTTTTGACGAGAGGTTGGTAATGTCTCGGCGATCAAGTATGTATCGTGGGGTGTTTTGGTATGACTCAATGAATTCTTTAAGACCTCTCCCTGGTTATGAACTGTCTCAGTGACACCGGATGAAAGGATGACTTTCGGTAAAATAAAGTATTATCTATGAAATGTCTCCCTGACAGCAGAATGTCACAGTGACAAACAGAGGGATGACTGACAGCGATAAAGTTTCCTTTGGCATTCTTACAGGGTTATCTCAGCAAATGATTAATGAAGACTCAAACACTGTGGTTGACATGGGAATTTCTAAATATCGTTGTAGGCCAACATCATTGGTTGGCATCGAATCTTTGGTATTTATGTGTTTCACGCTGCACATACTGGTTTATATTCACCATTTTTAGAACTGCTCTATGCTTCTTAGTTACTAATGTGGCAAATGATGCCCTGATAGAGTATTATTATTCATGCATTAGAGGTTATAATTTACAGTAGTGGGAAATCGTGCTTTTTAAGCAGTGAAATGATCTCATACATTTCAAATTTGTTGAGGACAGCTCTTAGCTGGGTGGAACAACTCTTGTATTGACAAATTAATTTCACTTTGACTAATAATCTTGTTGGGTACAAGATGAAGATTTCTATTGTAAAAAGCTTTGTTAACTCTAGTTTGAATCTTTTCAGTTTGGTTGTTCAACCATTACTCCTGAAGACTGTTACTTATCTAGCAATTAAATCAAAAAGAGTTATCTTTAATCGATGTTCCTTTTGACAACAAAATTTATTGAAGTCTTGATACCTAAAAAGATGTATAAATAGAAGCAGAAAACTCTTTTTTGTGTTGTTGTTGTAATTCTGAGATTATCATTTTTTGGCTATATGAAAATGGATAAACTCTGCAATAAAAATATGAAAAAAAAAGATGCAGAGATATATTGTAAAATTCTTTTCTATGTAATATTTTAAGGATTCAATTTTTGAATTCTTAGGGTATTAGGTAGATGAGAAAAACCAGAGAGTTATGAGCTTAATTGAAAACAGAGAGATCCTCTGAGATGTTTTTATTGTTCAGAAATATAATTTGAGGGGTTGGTACTCCTTGAGATAGATATCTCTAAATGAGGGGTTGGTGCTCCTTGAGTGGGTGCTCAAAAATCAGCCTATAAGGCATTGTGAGCAGTTGTTCAAAATATTAAGCCTAGAAGGCATTTCGGGAGTGGTTTTTATACCCTAGGAGGGTTTTCCACTCGGCAAAATCTTGGGTCTCTTTGTTCTTCTGAGTTCTCACTACTTTACTGTGTTGTTGTTATTTCAGTTCACTATTTGGTTATTACTTTTCTCAATTCTGTTTATGAATGATTACATTCAACTCATGAATGCATTAATCAGAGTATATTGAGATCAAATCTGAGCTATGTTTTTGATTTTTTTGAAAATTGGACAAATCTATTAAGACACTGATTCACCCCCCCCTCTCAGTGTCATTTTAACTCCAACAATTGGTATCAGAGCGTAGGGTCCTCTGATAGGTTTTAATCACCTTGGATTGATCTTGGTCTTGGAGTTTGTTTTTAATGGCACATTCTCAAGATAGTTCCTTTGTAACCAGAGCTCCATTATTTGATGGAACAGATTATGTGTTCTAGAAAATCAAAAAAGAAGCATTTCTTGTTTCTTTTGATGTTGATGTTTGGAGCATTGTTTTAAATGATTACAATGTACCAGCCTGCATTCCCACTGATGCTGCTAAAAAAAAGAGGTATGAAACAAATGCCAGAGCTAAGCATGCCATCTTGTGTGGGTTAACTAAAGATGTGTTCATTAAAGTCATGCATTACAAATCTGCTCATGAAATCTAGGAAAAACTTGAAACTATATATCAAGGGAATGAGAAAGTCAAATTGTCAAAAATCATTACACTCAAACATCAGTTTGAGGAGATGAAAATGAAGGACGATGAAAAAGTGGTTGAATATTTTCTAAGAGTTGATGAAGTTGTCAATGCAATGAAAGGTCTAGGTCAAGAGGTTAATGAATTTGATGTGGTCACAAAGGTTGTTAGAACCTTACCATCCAAATTTGAATCTAAGGTTTCAGCCCTAGAAGAAAAGAAACACTTTGATAATCTTACCTTAGACAGCCTGCAAGGAATACTTACTACCTATGAAATGAGAACTAGCAAAAACAATTCAACAGGAAAAGAAACAGCCTTTAACACTAAAAAGAAAGAAAGAGTCAAAGTCAGTGAATCAGAGTTGTTTGATTCTAAAGAATCCCATTTTTTTAGAAGACTTAAAAAGGGATCAGGAAAATATAAGGGAAAACTTCCCTTTAAATGTTTTAACTGTGGTCAAATAGGTCACTTTGTTGCAAAGTGTCCCTATGATGATCAAATCTATGACAATGAGACAACTGAAAAATAGCCTAAGAAGAAGGCCTTCAAACCTAAACGAAACTTCAATTTCAAAAAGAAGAAAAGTCTATTTAGTAAGGATGAATCTGATATCGAGTCTAAAGATTCATCAGTTGAAGAAGATGAAACTTTGTTCATGGCTGAAATTACTCAACAAAATGATTCAAACACCACTGATATTGAAGAAGGTGAAGTAGATCTTGAAAGTGAGCTGAAATGTGCTTTACAAGAGGTCATAAAACTCAAAACACAAGTTCTTGCTCAAGAACATAAACCAGATCAAGAAATGGTCTCTTTGAAAACTCAGCTTGAAGAAGCTAAAAGAGTTGAAGACTCTCTTCGAGAGACTGTAAGCTGCAAAGATCAAGAAATTCAAAAACTGGAACAAGAAGTAGTCTGTCTTAGGAAGGAAATTGAAAAATATGAAAGCACTCTAAAACTGAATGAGATGCTTAGCAAGTAGAAGATGTATAAAGATAAAACTGGTGTTGGTTTTGAAAAGGGTGAATGCTCAATTGACAATGAAAAACAAAACCCCTCTTCTGAAGTCAAAGGTTCAGGTTCAAATCACTCAGAATTTGGTAAGGATCATGTTCAGTCTTTAAGAGGTAATAGATCTTTATACAGTGTCAATCCTTTCTTCTCTAGTTATTGTTTTTTCTACAACGAATTTGGCCATAAGGTGAGCACCTGCAGGCTTATGAATCCCAGAATACCCAGTTTTGGTCTTAGGAAACACTATGGTTTTGTTAGACAGATTAGATGTTTTAAATGCAATGCTTTGGGACATTCTGTTAAATAATGCATAACTGATCTGCAATCTAAATAGCAGAAAAATAAAAAAGTTTGGAAACCTAAGACTGTCAACAACATTGAGCAAAATTTGTTGGTTCAAACTGCTTTTCATTCCAAGAAAAAGGACTTATGGGTCCTGGACAGTGGATTTTCTAACCATATGAATGGCGACAAGGATAAGTTTATAAATCTTGAAGATTATGTAGGTGGATATGTTAATTTTGGTGATAACTCTGGTATTCAAATTAAAGGTAGAGGTTCACTTCTTCTGAATGAAGACACTCCTATCTATAATGTGTACTATGTGGAAGGTCTCAAGCACAATCTTCTAAGTGTTAGTCAAATCTGTGATAGTGGTTATCATGTTCTTTTCAAGGGAGGAGATTATGTGCAGCTACAAAAGGAAATGTGTACAATCTTCTCGACACATCAAGCAATGACAGTAATCAAGGTATGTGTTTAATGGGCCAAATTGAAGAGAGATGGTTATGGCATAAAAGATTAGGACACATAAACTTTGAAAATCTGGTTAGAATTAGTAAAAATCAAAATGTTAGAGGTCTACCAGTTCTTAGCAAGCCAGAAAACTCTGTGTGCAAAGAATGTTTAAGTGGTAAACAAACTAAAATCAGCTTCAAAACAAAAGAACATTCTTCTTCAAAATCTTTACAGCTTGTGCATATTGATTTATGTGGACCAACCAGGACAAGGTCTATTAATGGTGAAAGGTACTTTATGCTGTTTGTGGATGATTATACTAGAATGGTTTGGGTCACATTTCTTAAGCACAAATCAGAAGCCTTTGAAAGGTTTAAAATCTTTTGTAAATTGGTTGAGAAGGAATCTGATTTGAAACTTAAATGTTTGTGATCTGACAAAGGAGGTGAGTTCACCTCTCAAGAGTTTATTGATTACTGTGAACAACACGACATTAAAAGACAATATGCTACAACAAAAAAACCTCAACAAAATGGGGTAGTTGAACGTAAGAATAGAACTGTAAAAGAAGTGGCTAGAACCATGCTAGATGAAGCTAAGTTGTCTTATATGTATTGGAAAGAAGTTTTTCATACAACTGTATACATTTTGAATAGAGTGCAGCTTAGTGTGAAATCTAAACACACTCCTTATGAACTTTGGTATGGAAAAACTGCTTTTGTCAAATACTTTGAAATTTTTGGAAGTAAGTGTTTTCTCAAGAAAGATGATGATAACCTTGGCAGCTTTCAATCAAAGTGTGATGAGGGTATCTTTTTGGGATACTCAACTCATAGCTCAAAGCTTATAAATGTCTTAACATAAGGCTTAACAAGATTGTTGAAGTTGTGAATGTAAATTTTGATGAAAGATTACATTTAGATGCTAACATCTTGCAAGATAATGAGGAAGAACGACTTGAACTTGAATCAAATTCAGAAGAAGCTAAAACAACAAAGTCTTTTGCTGAATCGACAAGCCCTACAAATGAAAAAGCAAGTCCTGAAAAGGTTGCATCAAAAGCTCCTTCAAAAACTCTAGCTAAATATCACCCCAAAGATCAGATTATTGGGGATAAAAATGTAGGAGTTCAAACTAGAAGAAAGGCTATAGATTCTGATGAAAAGGCACAAATAGCTTTCTGTCTAGTTACTCAGTTTGAGCCTAAAATTTTTAATGAAGCTCTCACAGACTCATGTTGGCTTAATGATATGCAGGAAGAAATTGATCAAATTGAGAAAAATCAGACTTGGGAGTTAGTCCCAAGATTAGATGACAAGAATGTCATTGGAGGAAAATGGATATACAGAAACAAGCTTGATGAAAATGGCAATGTTGTTTGCAACAAAGCAAGATTTGTCTGCAAAGGCTATGCTCAACAAGAAGGTATTGATTTTGGTGAAACCTTTGCACCTCTTGCTAGATTAGAATCTATCAGAATATTCTTGGCTTATTCTATTTATAAAGACTTTACCGTATGTCAAAATTGCTTTTCTAAATGGCTATTTAGATGAAGAGGTCTATGTTGAACAGCTTGAAGGATTTATTTGCAAAGATAAGCTTGAACATGTTTATAGATTGAAAAAGGCCCTTTATGGCTTAAAACAAGCACCTAGGGCTTGGTACTCTAGGCTGGACAGTCATTTTCTTTCAAATGGTTTTGTTAGAGGAGGTGTAGAGAGAAATCTTTATGTTAAAACTAAAGGTTCTGATATTTTGGTTGTTGAAATTTACGTTGATGACACTATCTTTGGCTGCAATAATGTTACTTTGAGTAAAAAATTCTCTCAGCTAATGGAATCTGAATTTGAAATGTCATTATTGGGAGAATTAAATTTCTTCTTGGGTCTTCAAATCTCTCAACGTGAAAATGGAATATTTCTTTCTCAAACCAAGTATGCTAGAGAGATGCTTAAGAAATTTCAGATGGATGAATGCCATCCAATTAGCACTCCAATGGTTACTAGTGCAAACTTACTAAGGTTGATGATTCTCCTGATACAAGTCAAACTGAATATAGATCAATGATTGGCAGTCTATTATATTTAACTGCTTCTCGACCTGACATCATGCAAGAATTTTGCACTGTTGCATAGTTTCAGGCATCACCTAAAGAATCCCATGTCACTGTTGTTAAAAGGATTTTTAAATATATTCAGGGCAATCTTGATTATGGTCTTTGGTATCCTAGAAGCAATGATTTCTCTTTGATTGCTTATACTGATGCTGACTGGGCTAGTTGTTTGGATGATAGGAAAAGCACCAGTGGTGCTGCATTCTTTCTTGGTGATTGTTTAGTGGCATGGCACAGCAAGAAACAAGTATATGTTTCTCTTTCTACTGCTGAAGTAGAATACATTGCTACCACTTCATGTTGTACTCAAGTTCTTTGGATGAACCAAACTCTATCTGATATGGGTATTGAATTTCCTAAACCTGTTTCAATTCTTTGTGATAACACAAGTGCGATAAATATCTCCAAAAATCCTATTATGCACTCTCGAACTAAACATATTGCTATCAAGTTTCATTTTCTGTGAGAAAAGGTACTGGCTAATGAAGTATGTTTACATTTTGTTGGATCACAAGATCAAGTGGCTGATATTTTTACTAAGCCCTTAGCAAAAGAGTTATTTGAAAGGATGAGACTTCGATTGGGAGTTATCTCTCAATCGTTACTTCTCTAATTCACCAAGCTTCAGCTTGGGGGATCATGTTATATATTTTGATTCACATACAACTCTCCTACAATGTTGGTTGTTGCACTATTACTCATTTTGCAGCTGTTTCTCATGATATTTTGGTTGGCTTCTCAGTTGTGATTCATGGCAATGCACATTCTTCTCTTCTATCCTTTCTCATTGAGGAAGAAAGGGCGAGAGTCATTTGTGTTTTTTCCATCAAGGACAAAGGGGGAGTTTGTTGGATCTCAGTTGTGTTTATGGTTTGTCCTTGATGACAAAATCACTTTCAGTTGGTTCAGTTGGTTCTCTTGGATCCTTATGCTTTATTCTGACAGGTGGCATTCACTGGATTACATTTTCAGGTGTTTGTGTGGTTCAGTTCAAGGTGAAGGTTCATCTTTTTAAATGAAAAGGATACACATTTCGGCAGGAGTTTGGTCTCGACATGTTGTTTCATCGAGTGCTTTGTGTCTCGCTGACTGGCACAAGAAAGAACATATCGATGTGAGAATGCCAGGGTATCCCTGATCCATTTTTCTGATAAACGTCTGTGTTGCCTATCGACAAGACGTTTATGATGTCATGACGATTGGATTTTACATACAAGAAGCTTTTGGCAGGACTTCTCCATGGTTTCGGTGACAGAGGGTGATCCCTATTAGCAGGAGTTATACCGTTGGTATAGGGTCACAGCGAGATTGTTATGTCTAACCGACTGGAGGTTGAATGGGAACACATCGACAAGAGTTGTGATATCGATATAATGTCATTGCGAACCCTATGGGTCTCACCAATGGAATACATATGGACCTTGTTGGCATAGGCATTGACTTGTCTCGGTGAACAAGAATGATCACGTGGGCTTTCGGTAAGACATAGGATTCTCTACGAGAAGTCACCCCGACTATGCATTGTCCTAGCGAAGGCGAATTAAGGTTACATTTCGGTGAGAGAACTATTTTGTATCAATGACCAGAAGAACATTACATGGCTCTCAGCTTGACATAGGATATTCAATATGATTTATTCCTGACAGTTGAAGGTTACAGCGACACATAAGAGATAAAGTCTTTCAGTGAAACATAATGAGATCTACATATGGTCTCCCCAATAACAATTTGTCATGGCGACCCACATGAGAATGAAGGTTACTTTTCGGTGAGAAACTTTTTCATTGAAGTGAGGTCACGGTGAGGTTGTTGTGTCTTGCCGACCGCTGATAATGAAATACATTTTGGTAAGACTCATGAGTTTCGATGTAGAGTCTCAGCGAACCCGTCAAGTCTTGCCAACAAAGTCTAATGAATGGCTTTCGGTGAGAGGTTGGTAATGTCTCGGTGATCAAGTATGTATTGCGGGGTGTTTCAGTATGACTCAATGAATTCTTTGAGACCTCTCCCCGATTATGAACTGTCTCAGTGACACCGGATGAAAGGATGACTTTCGGTAAAACAAAATATTATCTACAAAATGTCTCCTCGATAGTAGAATGTCACAGCGACAAATAGAGGGATGATTAACAATGATAAAGTTGCCTTCGGCATTCTTACAGGGTTATCTTAGTGAATGATTAACGAAGACTCAAACACTGTGGCCGACATGGGAATTTCTAAATATCGTTGCAGGCTGACATCATTGGTTGGCATCAAATCTCTGGTATTTATGTGTTTCATGTTGCACATACTGGTTTATATTCACCATTTTTAGAACTGCTCTCTGCATCTCAGTTACTAATGTGGCAAATGATGCCCTAACAAAGTATTGATATTCATGCATTAGAGGTTATAATTTATAGTGGTGGGCAGTCGTGCTTTTTAAGTAGTGAAATGATCTCATACATTTCAGATTTGTTGAGGATGGCTCTTAGCTGGGTGAAACGGCTCTTGTATTGGCAAATTAGTTTCACTTTGACTAATAATCTTGCTGGGTACAAGATGAAGATTTCTATTGGAAAAAGGTTTGTTAACTTCAGTTTGAATCTTTTCAGTTTGGTTGTTCAGCCGTTACTACTAAAGATTGTTACTTATCTAGCAATTAAATCAAAAAGAGTTATCTTTAATCGATGCTCCTTTTGACCACGAAATTTGTTGAAGTCTTAACACCTAAAATGATGTATAAATAGAAGCAAAAAACTCTTTTCTATGCTGTTGTTGTAATTATGAGAATATCATTCTTTGGCTATATGAAAATGGATAAACTCTGCAATAAAAATCTAAATAACAAAGATGTAGAGATATATTGTAAAATTATTTTCTATGTAATATTTTAAGGATTCAATTTTTGAATTCTTAGGGTATTAGGTAGACGAGAAAAACCAGAGAGTTATGAGCTTAATTGAAAACAGAGAGATCCTTTGAGATATTTTAATTGTTTAGAAATATAATTTGAGGGGTTTGTACTCCTTGAGATAGATATCTCTAAATGAGGGGTTGGTGCTCCTTGAGTGGGTGCTCAAAAATCAACCTATAAGGCATTGTGAACAGTTGTTCAAAAGATTAAGCCTGGAAGGAATTTCGGGAGTGGTTTTTATACCCTAGTAGGGTTTTCCACTCGACAAAATCTTGTGTCTCTTTGTTCTTCTGAGTTCTCACTGCTTTACTGTGTTGTTATTTCAGTTCACTGTTTGGTTATTACTTTTCTTAATTATATTTATGAATGACTACATTCAACTCATGAATGCATTAATCAAAGTATATTGAGATCAAATCTGAGCTATGTTTTTGAATTTTTTGAAAATTGGTCAAATCTGTTAAGACACTGATTCACCCCCCCTCTCAGTGTCATTTTAACTCCAACACTTCTATGATGTTTGATAGTGCAAGTTAACACAAGAATCTAAGTATAATTAAATTGAGATGACTTGAGTATTGCTTGCATAAACAAACAAGAGTTAACCATTTTCCCATGCAAATTCAAAATGTCATTAATGATACTTTGTAGAGCATGTCATGTGACAATTTGCATAGTAATAGTGATCAACTCACATACAGCAGACTAAGAAAAATCATACTCCTTCCTAGCGCCTCTAGTTCAATACATCATTGAGGTGCTCCAAAGATATGATAGCAAAAATCAAAGTACAAAAATTTAAACATTCATACCACAATGATAAACCTATGGTTTGAAAGGAACATTATCCATTTGAAGTGTGCTCTTGGTTTGATTGATTTGATTGTCTTATATGGATGGTTGATGTGTTCATGCTTGTGTGATTGATGTTCAATGTTGTGTTGGACTATGATCTTTTTGTTTTTTGTGTTTTTCCTACTATTGTTTGCCTATTGGTTCAAGCTCAAAGTTTAATTTCCCCCAGTGAGTTCAATATTTTTCCCCCAGTCTGGGGTGAGACAAGACCGCGATGCTAGGATATGTACATGAAGCTTTCTGATGATAGGCAGAATGAAGGAAAAAGTGAATGGTTGGCATGGTCAAAGAGATGGAAAATCTATCCTATCACAAATAGCGCCTATTTTCCAGGTTTTCACTACTTGCTTTTATTGCACTTTTTGAAATTTTATAATTTTTTTGATTTTTCACTTTTTTGTATTTTTCTCTTTTTTTAATTTTTTTTTCATTTTTTATCTCTTTTATAAAAAAAATCGTTGTTACCAAGACACCTTTTTGCTAGGTTTTCATCAAGGCAACCATTTTTTCATGACATTTTTTTATGTTTTTTTATTTTTGCAAGACTCTTTCCGATGCACTAGATGATTCAAGCATAGAACCTTTTGAGATGCAAATTGTTGAGAAGTTCATCAAAAAATCCCCTTCTGGTATGGAAAACCAATATGCTCCTAATCCAAAGACTCACACAATAACAAAGTGACCTATCCAGTTTGGTTCAAATCTCCCCTTCTTCTCTAGATCTTGTTGGTTATGGGGGTTATCTTTCAAGACTAAATCACCCACTTGAAATGTTATAGGCTTGACTCTGTGATTGTAACTTTTGGATATCCTTTGTTGGTATGCTTTCAAATGGTTCACTACATGTTGATGATGCTCTTCCAATAGTTCCAATTCTTGTAACCTAGACACTCTGTAATCCTCATCTGAAATGATCCCCTTTAGTGACACCTGGAGTGATGGTAGTTCAACCTCAATAGGTAGAATGGCCTCTGATCCATAGACTAGGGCATAGGGTGTTGCTCCTATCAGGGTGAGGATACTGGTTTTGTAAGCCCATAAAGCAAGGTTTAGTTGAACATGCCAATCACATCCAACCTCATTGATGATTTTCTTCAATATTTTTAGGATATTCTTGTTTGAGGACTTTGCTTGGACGTTTCCTTGGGGATAATATGGTGTAGAAAATTGATGTTGTATATGGAACCTCTCACAGAGTTCTTAGACATCTTGATTTTTGAATGGTTTTTCATTATCCATGATGATGGATTGAGGGATGCCATACCTATAGATGATGTAGTTTAGTATGAATGATGAGATTTCTTTTCTTGTGATGGTGGTTAGTGGGACCACTTTAACCCACTTTGTGAGGTATTATGTGGCTGTGATGATAAACTTGTGTCTATTGGATGAAGATGGATGAATCTTTCCTACGAGATCCAGTCCCCACTGACAAAAGGGCCATGTTGCTATAAAAGGTTGAAGTTCTTGTGTTGGTGCATGGATGAGATTTCCATGAATCTGACACTTTTGGAATTTCTTGATGAACTAAAAAGAATCCCTCTCCATAGTCAGCTAGTAATATCCCAAATGGAGGAGTTTCTTGGCTAAAGTTAAACCACTCAAATTATTTCCACAAACACCTTCATGAACCTCTCGTAAAGTTATTTCAAACTCGTCATGTTCTAAACATCGAAGGAGAGTTCCATCAATACCTCATCCATAAAGGACATTCGCGATAAGGGCATGTTAGGTGGCCTGACAAATGAAGTTTCATTTTTAATTTCAGGATAGGTCAGATGGGAGGGTATTGTCTTTTAGGTAATTATATATTTTCCCATAGATGGAAGTGTTAGCCTTGGCTAGATGGTAGATGACCCAAGATTCAGGGTTGTCATATGATGGGTTGAATAGTTGGTCCACCATGAAATCATAACAGGCTTGTTTCTTTGGAATCTGTAAGAGAGAAGTAATGGTTTCCATGGCATCAACAACTTTGTTGTCACTTTGGGGAATCTGTTCAAATCTTATTCCCAAAAATTGATTTTTGAATTCATTAACCATTCTTTTATAGGGCATCAACTTGTCTTCCTTTGTTTTATAATCATTGTTTACCTTATTCATGACTAGTTGTGAATCCCTATATACATGTAACTCTGCAATCTTCCACTCGACTACTACTTTGATTCCAATGATCAATGCTTCATATTCAACTATGTTGTTGGTACAAGGAAACAACAGTCTATAGGATTTGGGAATGGTCTGTCCTTGTGGCAAGATAAAAAATATTCTAGCACCTGATCCATGTTGTGTATAAGATCCATAAAAATACAAGACCCATTGTTGTGTTGATACCATTAGGATATCAACATCTGGAAATTCAATGTTCATTGGATGATTGTCTTGCAATGGTGCTTTGACTAATTGGTCTGTGATTACTTGTCCTTTGGTTTCCTTCCTATCGACATATTGGATGTCAAATTCACTCAGCATCATGACCCAGTTAGCTAGTCTTCCAGTTAGATTAGCTTTGCTAAGAAGGTATTTCAGTGGATCTAGCTTGGCTATTAACTTGATGGTATGAGTTAGCATGTAGTGTTGTAATTGTTGGGTAGTGGAAACTACTGCCAAGCAAGCCTTTTCAATGAAGGTGTAATTGATCTCATAGCTATTTAAGGTTCTACTAATATAATAAATTTCCCTTTCTTTTCCCGCTGAATCCTCCTATGCTAACAAGGATCCCAATGATATCTCGATTGTTGCTATGTACCATAAAAGTGGGTTTCATTCTATTGGTGGTATTGAGAAAGGTGGACTCATCAGATATTGTTTTAATTGGTTTAAGGGCTCTTCACATTTCTCATCCCATCAGAAAGATACATTCTTGTGTAGCGAGTGAAAGGATGGGTCTTGTATGCCAGTTGTGAGACAAATCTCTGGATTGATTGGAATCTCCCATGCAAAGAGCATAGCTAACTGATCTTCTTGGGTGGCAACATCTTCACGATGGCTTTTACTTTCAAGGGATCTACTTCAATGTTGTTTTATGAAACTATATATCCCAAGAGTTTGGCTGAAGTCACCGCAAACACACATTTCTTTGGGTTCAGTCGTACATTGAACTTTTCTAGTCTAGTGAATATTTTATCTAGAATCTCTAGGTGTCCTTCTCTAGTGTATGATTTGGCTAACAGATCATCCACATAGTCTTCCATGAAGGTTTGCATCATATCATGAAAGATTGTCGTCATAGCACGTTGATAAGTTGATCATGCATTCTTCAACCCGAATGGCATGACATTCCAACAAAAGGTTCCCCACGAACATGTGAAGGTTGTCTTCTCTTGATCCTCAAGTACAATTTTGTTTTGATTATAGCTGAAAAAACCATCCATGAGTGACAACATGCCATGCCATGTTGTTAGGTCCACAATGATGTCAATGTTGGGTAGGGGAAAGTCATCTTTTGGGCAAGCCTTGTTGAGATCCGTAAAAATTTTGCATATCTTGATGCTCTTGTATGGTTTTAAAATAGGCACAATGTTTGATATCCATTAAACATAGTCAAATGGTCTAATGAACCCAACATCCAATAAATTCTTCAGTTCTTCCTTTACCAACATGGCAATATGTGGATGCATTTTCCTTAACTTTTTCTTAACCGGTTTTACCCCTGCTAGTAATGATAAGTGATGCATGATGAGTTCTGGATCAATCCCTGATATTTCGACATATGACCAAGAAAAATTGACTTGTCTTTCTGTGAAGAATTTGATGAAGTTCATTTTTTCTTGATTTGTCAAGGATTCTACTAGATGGGTAGTCTTTACTGTTTCTTCATTGTTGATATTGATAGATTGATTGGGTTCAACCAATACTTTAGATCATTCTTGAAAGTGTATGAGTGTGTCAAATCTTCCATCCTTCAAAGCCCTAGAGAGGTTTTTCCTGTTGGATATTATGCCATAGAAAAATGGCCCCTTGTCATTTTCATGGCCTTTTAGGTCTTGTTTCATGGTGTTGGAACTATGTCGCTTTGATTTTATGATGTATCATGGCTTGAACATGCTTATTGAGGTACTAGAATTCAAAGAACGATGTCTTGTGAAGGTGTTATGAAGTGGTGTAAGAAATTTCTACATTCTTCTAGACTCTATTTAATAAATTTCACATAAAAATCACCTTTTCACTCATCAACAAGTCCTATTTTGAAGTGTTGTAAAGTCTTGTAACAAGATTTCACACTTTTCTAGGCACATCCTCACTATTTACACCTTTCTCATGCTTTATCTTGTACCTATATGCCCTCATATGATTATATTCAGTGTATTTTTGGATGTTATCCCAACAAATAACATTAAACACAACATTTTTCCTAACACATGTCTTGAGGTCCTAAGTGGGACCCATTCACCAAGGGTAGCGAATGAGTCCCCCTTGGGCCCAAATTAAAAATATTTCAAATTTCCTTTCAATATTTTATTCAAATTCACTTGATGTCGGCTTGTGATGAGGTATGAACGGGTACTAAGGCACAAGAATTGTATAAATAAGTGATTTTCATCTCATTCTAACCCCCAATTCATCAAGTTCACTTATCCATCTATTCACTCAAGCAATCAAGCACTTTACATCATCATTTCAAGCACTATTCAAGCACTGTGAAGCGGCCATTGACATTACTTCAGATTTGTGACATCAAGGATTGGGTAAGTTAATAGCTATTGAATGTTGATAGTTTATCATTCCTTTGTATTTCATTATCTTTTCAAGGGTTTAATTACCAAAAGTGGGGTTTGACCAAGGAAAACCCCTATTCACTAACCCCTAATCATTTTTCCCCTTTATGCTTGTTTGTTTGCAGCTTTTGTTTGCAGATTTGATAGGTTATTAGGTGTTGAAGATTGATTTTCATGTCAACATAAACTATCAAATTCAACCTTGGAGAAGGATATTTTTTCGTTTTCTGTAGATTTGACCCTAGCAACCCGACAAGCAGACATTATCAGATCTTGTGTTGCAAAGTTGTCTCTTGATTTTTTTTGAAATTTTGGAGAGGATTGATTCACCACCTATGGTGAATGAGTCCCACCTTAGGACTAGAAACTTGATTTTTGTCAAATTTTAGATCCCAACAAACAAAAACCAACTCCCGATAGTTTTTCCTCAGTAGGTGGACTGATTCACCACCCTAGGCGAATGAGTACCACTGTGAAAAATTAGTAAATTTCATTACAGTATAGAACAATCCAAAATAATCCTACTTCACCCAGGTGCACTCAGATTTACCCCTATACCTTATGTCCTGCATATTTCTTTCAATTTCTTCATTCGACATAGTTATTTGCATATCATAGTGTGTTTTCAAACATAGCTTTAATTACACATTTGTATTCATTTGATTTTATTTCAATCAGTCAATTTCATTTAGTTACCTTCATTTGCATAATATCACATCACACACATCCTAAATTGAATAAACCATTAGCATTTTTGGACCCAATCTCTCTCCTTTTAGGTGAAAACCCTAGAAGTGCCAGAGTAGCATTCAGGTCCCAAAAATCTATGGTTCATTTTGGTGAACCCAACTCTTGAACAATTTTTATTCATTGCATTGTAGTTTTCATTTGCATTAACATTCAATTATCCCATTTCTTTGTTATTGCATTTTAAGAATCTTTCATATTACATTAGTGAAAACTTCATATAGCTTTCATTTTTGCATTGCATCATATTGAAAAACTTCAAATTCTGCATTTGAAATTGCATACTCTAGATCATTTAAATCATCCTTAAAACTATGAAAAACACTAAAAAAATTTCATACTAGGACTTATTTGCCACCCATGGTGAATCAGTCCCTCTGCATTTTTTAAACAACATTTATGGCATTTTTCTGGCATTTTCTTGCATTTCTATTTTTTGTATTTAGTTTTCTATTATAGTCAACAGTACTTCTCCTAGTTGCATTTGGATACCTTCGATTAGCTTGCATTTTATTTAACCCATCCTTTGTGGCACTTTTATGAGTGTTTGGTGCCTCGTTGCAAATACTTTAGTGAGAAGAAGTTCTAGACGCATGGCATCCCGCAATAGCACTTTCGTTGTGGACCTTGGGATCTCACGAGCTCCTACTCCTAGTATGGATAATGGTGTATTAGGCACTGAAAATACCACTACCATGCCTTCCCCTTTTCACCCAATCCATATTGACAACCAAAACAATTCCCTCCTGCAAGAAAAATTAATTAACATTCATGAGGACTTTGCACATTTACAACAAGATTTATCACTTGAAAACATTTCCACCACTACCATACCCACCATTGAGAACCTTCATTGCCTCATTGAGAGCGATGATGGCTTGCAATTGAAGAATAAAATTGTTGAGATTTACAATAAACATGCCTCTTCCAATACCCAATTTGCAAACATTCCTGTCAGCCAAGGAGGTTCTCAAGTTCCTCCCCCCACTACCATTGCATCTATCCCAACTTACACCAATCTGTAAGTCCACACATTTCTGCATCAAACTCCTTATGCAGCTACTTCTTTCCCAATTCCAACTAGCAATCCTACTTCCTTTGTTGCATCACAAGTCCCTTCCACCACCTTTACACACTTAGTGTTCCTTTCACTTCACCAAATATCCCTTACACTCCATCACCATTTTCCCTTCCACCTCAACCCACTTATCTTGACCCTCTTCTTACCCAACTCAGGCTTACCACTATTTCATCCATGCAACAACAACTTTCCACCATAAGTCAAGGTCAACCCGCTCCACCCACATATCTTGTTTGCAACAATCCTTTATCCTTAGACATCTTGCATACCCCCATGCCACAAGGAATAGAAATTCCTTGGTTTGAGAAATATGGAGGAAAAGGAGACCCTATCAACCACATTAATGCTTACACAGCTTTGTGTAGTGACTTTTTCCTTGACAAAAAACTTTTAGCCAAAATTTTTCAAAGGACCTTGAAAGACACTTCCTTAGAATGGTTTTCCAACTTGCCCAATCATTCCATCTGTTCATTCAATGAATTGGTGGAAGCTTTCATTAATCACTTCCACATTCACATGACACCTAATAATACAATGGTTGACCTTATGTGATGTAGACAAAATACAAATGAAAAAGTGATGGATTTCATCTCATGTTACCAATCCTTATATGCTCAAATTGATGTCAAAATTCCAAATGCACATCTACAAAATATTTTTATTGAGAATTTTCATACCAACCTTCAGGATAAACTTACTATGATGAAATTCCCTTAATTCATGCATCTATCTACAACCTTGTGTGAGTACCAAAACTCAGTTTCAAGTCATGATTCCAAATCCACTTCTAGCCGAGTTGACAAACTTGAAAAAAACATCAAAATCCAAATAACACAAAACTTCTGCAAACCTAATCAAGGATTTTTACAGTTTCACTCACCTTCTCAACCACAACCACAATCTACTCTACAAATTCAAAATTCAATGGCCACTACCATGACAATTGTGCCTTATCATTATGGAGATCCAAATAGAAAATTCACTCCTCTACTCAATACCCTTCATCACACAATGAACGAATTAATTCACAAACTCATGCTCGCTTTATCACCCCTTCACCCACTTGATCCAAATTATCCCTTACCACCTACCTTTCAACCTAACACTTATTTCCATTTTCATCACCAAAATGGCCACAACACAAAACATTGTAAGTGTCTTAAACATTTAGTTCAAGACCTCATTGATTTGGGTGAATTGACCATTGAGGGTGTTAATGATCAAGGCAATAAATCCATTGCACCCCCAAACCAAAACTTGCAAATTTTCACCAATCCTATGCCTAAACAGACCACTTCATTTTTCAAAGCTAGTGAACCTTCAAAGACTAATGTAATGACTATTGATACAAACAATGAACAACATGATACAACTCCTCCTATTACCCAAGCTACTCCTATGGATGAACTTGTCACTACGATAGATGTTATCCCTCATAAGGGCCAAAAGACTAATTCTCTTGATATCACTTTTTCAAATAAAGACATACTACAAAACATTCTTGATGGTCCTCTCTACATAACTGTAAGAATCTATGATAAGCCCACTAATGGGATATTAATAGATCTCTCTTGTGTTGCGAATGTGATCATAGAATATTTTTTGGTATTACATGATTTATATCAAGATGAATAAAATAAACCCACTGCATGGATTAAAACACATTGTAGTTTTGCATGCCCTACAATTGGATCGATCGTGTTACCTTTACAAATAGGACCTAAAACTTTGGATATAACATTTTCAATTATCCCACAATCTAACAAATTTCATTTGTGGCTAGGCCACCATTGGCTTCGCTCAATGAAAGCGGTCCCCTTAGTTGTTCATTAACTGTGTTTGAAATTTCCATATGACAATACGATATTCACTATACATCATAGTGGATTTAATCCTTTATCTTCCAAAGGTAACTTTTCATTAGAATATTTTTTGCCTACACCCATGGAACCTATCACCCCTCGAAAAGACTTTTTTTCATTGCGTATCAAAAATTTAAAGCCAAAAATATCGTTGAATTGTCTCTTCATAATACATCCTAGTCCACTTCCACACCTTCTATCCTTGACGAAACCATGCTTAACCCTGAGACTAATATTGAAAAAACCATCAAACCCTTTGAACAACCACCTCTAGACATTTCCCTGCCATCATTTAAATGACAAAGGGAACCTAAAATAAACCCTATTCAGCCTCCTCAAATTAAACAAATATACAAATCAAAGGAGAAAGTGATTGATCCATCTTCCTCAATTTCTTTTATTATTCCTTCTTTGGAAATAGAGGATCCTATGGTGACTCAATCTTCTTTTACACCGCAACATCTCCAAAATAGAATAGAATGAAATCGTGGCACTAGGGAATGTAGGTGTCACCGTCGTCTTGTTGCTCGTCAATCTCATACGAAAGATAATAAAGAAAGTCAACCTCCACCATTGATTGAAGTAATAGATGACCACCTTCCCTCTCCTGACCAACCACACAATAGTCCAATGCAACCATCACAACAAAACAAACATATCAAACAACCAACACTTTTAATACATCCCTCCTTAGAAATCACCCTTTGTCCTCCCATCATTATTAATCTTGATGATGATGATGACGATGCGACGATTGTTAAAATAGAAGCAGAAGCACACAATGATCTTAACTCTTTATTCTCATCTACAATGAGCTTAAAAGAGAAATCATCACAGCCAAGTGAAGAACCTGGTACAACTCCTAGTTCGACACTTGTGATTCTTCCTTTGGATAGTCTACCGCCCTCAAATTATACTGAACAATATTGGGAGGAAGATGACTTGTTAGATGGAGTACTTGCATTTTCTTAGCTAGCCTCTTTGCATTTTCCTTTTTATTTTTATTTTCATGTGCATATTGTGTTCTCCCATATCGTGCATTTGATGTTCTCTCTCTTTGTACACTTCTTCTATTCTTACCTCTATTCTTCTATTTGTTGTGCATTGTCTTTTTCATTTTTTTTGTTTTCCTTTTGGGGATGATGCAAAGCATATAGATGTCCTAGGTCTCTTCCAAGTTGACCCAACCCCTTTTTACCTTTCCTTTTTCTTTGTCTTTTTCTTGTGTTTTTTCTTTTGGGGATGATGCAAGGCATTGAGACCAAAATGTCTCCTTCATGTTGACCCAAAATATTTTTCACTTTTCTTCTTCATTTTCTTTTCATTTGTGTTTTCCTTTTGGGGATGATGCAAAGAGTTGAGACTACAATGTCTCTTCCATGTTGACTCAAAATGGACTTTGTTTTCTTTTGTTTTCGCTCTCTTTGTGTCATTCTTCTAGTTCTATGTACTTTGGGGAATGATCACACCTTTACAAATAGGACCTAAAACTTTGGATGTAACATTTTCAATTATCCCACAATCTAACCAATTTCGTTTGTGGCTAGGCCACCATTGGCTTCACTCAATGAAAGTGGTCCCCTTAGTTGTTCATAAACTGTGTTTGAAATTTCCACATGACAATACGATATTCACCATAAATCATAGTGGATTGAATCCTTTATCTTCCAAAGGTAACTTTTCATTAGAATATTTTTGGCCTACACCCATGGAACCTAACACCCCTTGAAAAGACTTCTTTTTCATTACGTATCAAAAATTTAAAGCCAAAAATATCACTGAATTGTCTCTTCGTAATAAATCTGCATCCACTTCCACACCTATCCTTGACGAAACCATGATTAACCTTGAGACTAACATTGAACAAACCATCAAACCCTCTAAACAACCACCTCTAGATACTTCCCTGCCATCATTTAAACGACAAAGAGAACCTAACACAAACCCTACTCAACCTCCTCAAATTAAACAAATATACAAAGCAAAGGAGAAGTGATTGATCAATCTTCCTCAATTTCTTTTTTTATTCCTTCTTTGGAAACAAAGGATCCTATGGTGACTCAATCTTCTCTTACACTGCAACATGTCCAAAATAGAATAAAATGAAACTGTGTCGCTAGGGAACATAGGTGTCGTCGTTGTCTCCTTTCTCGTCAATCTCATACGAAAGATAATAAAGAAAATCAACCTCCACCATTGATTGAAGTAATAGATGACCAACTTCCCTCTCCTGACCAACCACACAATAGTCCAGTGCAACCATCACAACAAAACAAACATATCCAACAACCAACACTTTTAATACATCTCTCCTTAGAAATCACCCTTCAACCTCCTGTCATTATTAATATTGATGATGACGATGACGATGTGACGATTGCTAAAATAGACAAAGAAGAACACAATGATCTTAACTCTTTATTCTCGTCTACAATGAGTTTAAAGAGAAATCATCACAGCTAAGTGAAGAACTTGGCACAACTCCTAGTTTGGCACTTGTGATTCTTCCTTTGGACATTCTATCGCCCTCAAATTACACTAAACATGATTAGGAGGCAGATGACTTGTTAGATGGATGACTTTCATTCACTTAGCTAGCCTCTTTGAATTTTCCTTTTTATTTTCATGTGTGTATCGTGTTCTCTCGTATCGTGCATTTTATGTTCTCTCTCTTTGTACACTTCTTCTAAATTCTTACCTCTATTATTCTATTTGTTGTGCGTTATCTTTTTCATTTTTTGTTTTTTTGTTTTGTGTTTTCCTTTTGGGGATGACGCAAAGCATAGAGATGTCCTAGGTCTCTTCCATGTTTACCCAACCCCTTTTTACCTTTACTTTTTCTTTATCTTTTTCTTGTGCTTTTCCTTTTGGGGATGATGCAAGGCATTGAGACTGAAATGTCTCCTTCATGTTGACCCAAAAGCTTTTTCACTTGTGTTTCCGTTTGGAGGATGATGCAAAGTGTCAAGACTGCAATTTCTCTTCCATGTTGACTCAAAATGGACTTGTTTTCTTTTTTGTTTGCTCTCTTTGTGCCATTCTTCTAGTTTTATGTACTTTGGGGAATGATGACAGTTTTGAGCTCTTTTCAACAACATTGCAGTAGCAAACATACTGACCCCAAATCTATAGATCCCTTATGTGTTTGGTGTGTTTTCTTTTCTGGGGGGAAACTCCCTTTCTTTTTCATTTTTCCTTGACATGACGCATCCTAACTTTGAAGCATATGACTTAGCATAGGGCTTTCCAGGTTGGCTCTCATTTCTTGTTTTCTTTTTATTTTCTTTCTCTTTCTACTTTAAAGTCATTGCTCATAGAACAATGTGTAGCAATTCCTTTAAAGTGGGGGGCATACATTACCATTAATTCATATGCATTATTGGTTCCTAGCGAAGCCTTATCATTTATGTGATGTGTTTGTCACTTTGTGGATGACATTGTGTGATGTCCTTCATAAGTGTGATCTATCTCAGCATATTACGTTCCTCTTGGTGATTTGATGCAACACAAGTGTTGCATCCCCTAAGTTGTGAATATACTATTCTCTAATTGTTCCTCTCTTAGAGACATTAGACACAATGTTCCCTAAGCAACTGACCTTGCATAAACTGAAGAAGACTCCTTCAAACTTCTTTTACACTTTTACACTTTTACACTTTTTCAATTTTACATTTGCCACCTTGCATAACACAACTTGCATGATTGTGGTACCCTTTTCTTTTTTTTCATGGAATTTTTCTTTTTTGTACCTTGTTAAAGTTATCAAACGGGTATAGCTTTAGCATGGTTGAGCGGGAAGCCCACCTAGCGACATGAATTTTCCCCATAGCAACCTTTGTGTTTGTGAGTGCTTACCAACTAGTGTATGTATCTTACTTTTTGGGCCTTCTCACCCCACAGATAGCCTAAAGTTACGTGGCCCCAGCGTGAGTACACATTCTCTTTTTCAAACAATCAGCTTAGATCTCTTTTCACAACTAGTTGGATTGATGATCAAAGCTTCATCCAATTATTCTCAACACTTGTGTGTTCCTTTGTTGTTACATTCAGTTAGCCATGGGATCTTCATCCTGGGGGCTTGATCATCCTTCTTGCTCATTGTATTCCATCTTGCTAATGTAAGTACATTTGAACCTTGCTCTGGATGTTAATGGCTACTTTAGTGTGAGTTTGAAGCAAGTTCATCCTCTCTCTAAAGTGGGGGCTAAATGTGTCATAGAAAAATGGCCCCTTGTCATTTTCATGGCCTTTTAGGTCTTGTTTCATGGTGTTGGAACTATGTTTCTTTGATTTTATAATGTATCATGGCTTGAACATGATTATTTAGGTACTAAAATTCAAAGAACGATGTCTTGTGGAGGTGTTGTGAAGTGTTGTAAGACATTTCTACATTATTCTAGACTCTATTTAATACATTTCACCTAAAAATCACCTTTTCACTCATCAACAAGAACTATTTTGAAGTGGTGTAAAGTCTGGTAACAATATTTCACACTTTTCTAGTCACATCCTCACTATTTACACCTTTCTTATGCTTTATCTTGTCCCTTTATGCCCTCATATGCTTATATTGAGTGTATTTTTAGATGTTATCTTGATAAATAACATTAAACACAACATTTTTCCTAACACATGTCTTGAGGTCCTAGGTGGGACCCATTCACCAAGGGTAGCAAATGAGTCCCCCTTGGCCCCAAATTAAAAATATTTCAAATTTCCTTTCGATATTTTATTCAAATTCACTTGATGTCGACTTATGATGAGGTATGAACAGGTACTAAGGCACAAGAATTGTATAAATAAGTGATTTTCATCTCATTCTAATGCCCACTTTGTCAAGTTCACTTATCCATCTATTCACTCAAGCAATCAAGCACTTTACATCATCATTTCAAGCACTATTCAAGCACTGTGAAGCAGCCATTGACATTACTTCAGATTTGTGACATCAAGGATTTGGTAAGTTAATAGCTATTGCATGTTGATAGTTTATCATTCCTTTGTATTTCATTATCTTTTCAAGGGTTTAATTACCAAAAGTGGGGTTTGACCAAGGCAAACCCCTATTCACTAACCCCTAATCATTTTTCCCCTTTATGCTTGTTTGTTTGTAGCCTTTGTTTGTAGATTTGATAGGTTATTAGGTGTTGAAGATTGATTTTCATGTCAACTAGGTGCTTCAAGTCAATATAAGTAAAATTCAAGCTTGGAGAAGGATATTTGTCTTTTTTCTGCATATTTGACCCCAGCAACCTGGCAAGCATACATTATCAGATCTGGTGTTGCAAAGTTGTCTCCTGATTTTTCAAAAATTTGGGAGAGGATTGATTCACCACCTATGGTGAATGAGTCCCACCTTAGGACTAGAAACTTGAGTTTTTTTAGATTTCAGATCCTGACAGACAGAAACCAACTCCTAGTAGTTTTTCATCAGTAGGTGGACTGATTCACCACCCTAGCTAAATGAGTCCTACTATGAAAAAAATAAATTTCATCAGCATCTAGAACACTATAAAATCATCCTACTTCATCCAAGTGCACTCAGATTTACTCCTGTACCTTATTTTCTACATATTTCTTTCAATTTCTTCATTCTACATAGTTGTTTTCATATTCACAGTGTGTTTTCAAAGATAGATTTAATTACACATTTGCATTCATTCTAGTTCATTTAAATTAGTCAATTGCATTTAATTAACTTAATTTACATCATATCACACCACACACATCCTAAATTGAATAAACCATTAGCACCCAATCTCTCTCCTTTTAGGTGAAAACCCTAAAAGTGCTAGAGTAGCATTCGGGTCCCACAAATCTATAGTTCAGATATGCTCTTTATTTTTAATTTTTTTTATTTGATACTACGATTGAATGGTTTTCACCATCAAATCTATTTCCTATATTATTCATTTTGCAGCTAGAAAATTTTACACTCTCTTGGTTGGAAGCTTCATTACAATGTTCAATGGTGGAATCTATTTCAGGATTAGCAGAACAGAGGAAAATAACAATTGCCTCGTCATTTGAAAATATGGGGATGTCTGACGGCTCAATTTGATCCCAATTTATGAGTTTGGGATGTACGAGGGGTAAGGAGTCATTGGATTCGCTAAAGTCAAAGGCAGTAAGGGTCTCGATGGTAATGTATTCAAATTGTCCAATAGTGAAATCAATGTCTATAAGGTAACTCTCCTCCAAATTATCCATTTTTCTTTGAGTATGATTGTCTTCATTGGAATCATCAATATGTTGTGATCCCATTTTGAATGGTCTATAACCTGAACTTTGACCCTCCTCTCGCATGGGTGTATTCTTTTGTACCACATCAATTTCCTTATCATGGCAAGACTCTTCAGATAGCGAATTCCACTCATATTCATTTGAATTAGTTTCATGATCATCACTAGCTTGTAGTTGTAGGATTCTTTCACCAAATTTTTGTCTAGTTTCTTCTCTTGATTCTTCTCTATAGCCCAATCTTGTTTTATCCTTGGCTTGCATTGTGATAGGTTGTATCGGCTCTATGATTCCTTCTTTCCTTTTACCAATAGGACATTTTCCCTCATATCCCATCTTTTCCAATATTGTCTTTCCTTTGCCATACTTCTATGTTTGTACACTTGAGTTGGATGCTTGTGAGAATTCTTCATCTTTGTATAACTAGTTTAAAACCTCTTTGTCGTTTGACTCATCCACTATTGTGCCTGCTCTCACAAAGGCACCATCAAAGAGTGGTGGGTTGTGATGATTATTACAGTCCAGATGTTGATGGCTGCCCATATGACTTTGGAGAAGATGAAAGTTGTGCTAAACATAAGGATTTCTCAAATGAGTATTCCCCCATGCCCTTGTCTTTCAATTGGATCTCGGTAACTTGTTTTGATAAGGATTCAAGTTGAGTTTCCTAATTTTGTGGAGTAAGATTTGATGTATTTTCTTTACTTAAGAGATTGGCATTACCGATCTCCTTATCCTTTGACTGGTCCCTTTTCTCCACCCACTTTGACAAGGCATTTACTTGTTTCCCATCATTTGATGAACCCTAAGTTGGAGCTTCAATGTTGTGTGGTGTAAAAGCATCTTGGGTTGTCTTGAGGGTGTTATAATATTGGGGGTTTTTTGAGTTAGCTACAATAGTGATTTCCTGCCCATTGAACGGGAACTTCAAATATTAGTGATATGTGGATGACACTTCTTGCATGTCATGAATCTAAGGCCTTCCCAAGAGTATGTTGTAGGTTAAATCTTTGTCTAACACTTGGCATACTATATCTCTAACAACTGCTTCCACTTGAACATGTAACACTATCAGCCCTTGTGAAGATCTTTCCTCATCATCATATGCTTTTATTGTGATTTTCCTTCTAGGATCAATAGCATTTTTTGAATAGCCCAATGCATAGAAAAGTTTCAAAGTACAGATATTCAGGCCAGCTCCTCCATCTATTAGAACATGTTTAATGTGGTGTTTGTGGATTAAGACATCAATGTGGAGGGTAGTGTTGTGGGGATGGTTGATAGATACATCGTTGTGTTCAGAAAAGGATAAGCAATGTGGTGTTGTCAAATGTACCACCATAGTCTGAAATTGGCAAACCTCTAGATTGTTTGGTAACGTGGTGGAAACTAGAGCTTGTTCCAAGATTTCCTTCTGAGCAAGTTAAATCTTGAGAAGTTCTAATATGGATATTTTTGTGGGTATCCTCTTCAACTAATCATCTATGTTATATTGGGTTGTAGGGATAGTAGCACTTGATTTGGACATGGAAGGGGTAGCTCCTTTAAATGTTACCTTGGCTTGTCCTTGTGTGATCACATTGACAGGTGTGTTGTCTTGTTTCTCTCTTATTTTGATAATACTGATTTAATGTGAGGTAGTGTCGACATCATGGTACTGATTTTCAATTGCAGTGATGTTTTTTTCATGTTCAAGGGTGTTGTCATTTTTTGGGTTATCAATTGCAATAATATTTGATTTGTCATGGGTTTGATCATCAACCACCTCAATATGTAGAATGGTGGTGTCATAGACATAGTTTATGTTGTCTTTGTTATGTGAAGAAGAAGATTCCCCTTTTTCGTACTTGGGTAGAGGGTTCTTGAATGCTCCATGGTTATTGTTGGTTTGGGGTCCTTCTACAAATATTGTTTTGTTGTCAATTAAATCTTGTATCAAGTGATTCAAATGCATGCAGTTGTTGGTTTTATGTCCTTTGTTGCGATGAAAGTCATAGAAATGAGCATCGTTCCACCATGGAGGCTTAACTTGTGGTTCCCAATTTCTTGCCTCTAGTAACCTTATCACATTAACTTTAAGAAGTTCCTTCAATGCTGATTATGATCATTGTCCCAAAGGGCTGAGCCTCCTTTGATTTGAGAATATTCAATATGATGGTTTTCTAGATCCAACATTACCTTGATTGTTGCTTTGAGTGATATTTTGGTTGTTGCTTTTGTTGTTGGGTGGGTTATTGTTCTGATTAGTTTTGGTGGTAGTTGCAGTTAAGTTGAATACAGGTTTTGCATTTTGGTTTTCAATTGCACCATCGTTGGTCCCCACATTCTTGTTTTGTTGTTAAAACTTTGGTTTGTCACCACTATTGTAATTTTTGGAGGAGTTTGATTAGTTTTTTTCATTGTATATTTTGATGACTCCTCTCTTGACTAAATCCTCTTCGATTTTAATCCCAATTTCAATCAATTTTTTGAAAGTTGGGGGACATTGCAATTCCAATCTATAACTCATCTCGTCATTGAGGTTGTCAATAAATATTTCTATCTTTTATTTTCAGGTAAGGGATGAGAATATTGTGTAAATAACCTTCTCCATTTTTGCAAGAATACAAGGAACGATTCACCCTTCTTTTGTTTCAAGTTATAAAGATATTTCATGGTAATGTCATGTTGAATATTGTAAGAATATTGGGTGATGAACTTGTTGACCAATTCCTTAAAGGTGTTAATTGGTGGGGTGAGTTTGGAGAACCATTCAAGACATTTTCCACCTAGACTTTGTGGGAATAATCTCATTAAGTATGTTTCCTCATATGTAAATTCAAGACTCATGGTTCTAAATTTCCTCACATGGTCTATCGGATTGGTTTTGCCATTGTATTTGTTGTATTTTAGGAATTCACAATGTTTTGGAAAGGGGATCATGTGGATACTTTGATCAAATAGATATGGACAGATGTCTTGGATCAAGTATCATTTTTGGGTTCCTCTTTGCATATAGAGAGTTTGTTGTTAAAGGTTCTTCATTTGGTGAGTTAGGGAAACCACTTGTTTGGTTTCTTTTTGAGGTTGTTTTGGAGGTGCTTTCAATTGATTCACATCAAAGTCTTTGGGTAATTTGACACCTTGTTTAGCTAGCATAAGGAGGTACTTTTCCCCATTTCTTTCAAAAATCTTTTCTAAGCATTTGTGGAAGTTGGGATCTTGTTCACCATGTTGGATATCTTCCTCGGTTATTTATCCCCCTTCAGTGTTGTTAACTCCATGGTGTTTTGCATTTTACTATTTTGAGTTTCAGTGTTTTGATTCTCAATGATTTGAGTTTCAATGGTTGGAGTTCCAAGGTTTGGCTCTTCAATGTTTTGATTTGCAATTCATTTTTCCTTGAGTTTTTGCTTTTGTAACCTTGTTTGGATGGGAATACAAGTGTTATAATTTTGACTAAACTTTGATCTAAGTTTGGAAGAGTACCAAGGATTACAACTAAGTCAAATAGAATGAAAAATTCTAATGAGAATAATTTTAATTAACTATATAACTTGTTTCATGATGAGAGGATGATAAATCATGATGATGAAAATAGGCTTAATAATCAAAGGTGTGATAAGTTTTATGATTTTGGAACTTTGAGATGTTAGATCTTGGTTTATGTTGGAAAATTCCACTTGTAGAGGTCAATTTTAACAAGTTTAGGGGTATGTGCAGGATCATGATGGGCCAAAAAGTGGCAATATGATGGGTACGTGGCTGACAACTTCTTTTTTAGCCAAAATTGATGAAACAAAAAGGGTTTTTAAAGGATATTTTCAGCTTTCCACCAATATAAATTGTGTTTTAGTTTGAATTTAATAAGTAATTATTATTCATTTTCTATTCAAATTAAGACTAAAGTCATGTTTGATAGACTGATTGAAAAACATCTATAGCTTTCAAACAATATCACATTTTTTGAATCCAAAACATGTGTTACATTCTATGCTCCACATACTATAGGATTAAAAAAAGAAAAATTAAGTTTCATGAAGTTTTGACCAAGTTAAGGTGATCAGAGAAGCATATTTCTGGATTACATTGTGTAAGCTTTTTTGGATCAACGTTTCGGATCACACTCCATGATCCATCATCATCACTTTCATCTCCTTGAGCTCTCTATCCTGATGATGGATCACGGAGTGTGATCTGAAACGTTGATCCAAAAAAGCTTACACAATCTAATCCAGAAATATGCTTCTCTGATTATTATGGATTGTGGAAATTTAATAACATTGATCAAGTTAAGGTGGTCAGACATACAAGTTTTTTATATTTTTTAAAAGTTGTAATAAAAAAATAATAATTAATTATTTACATGGGAAAACATTACAAAAAAATATGCATCACATTAGGACATGAGTCGTCTACTTATATCTAAAATATTATAAAAAAATATTATCATTTTATTGTGGTTAGGGTGGTCAGACAGACACCTACTTCTTTTTTTTTCCCTGAAATTGAAGTACTACTACATTGAAATTTCAAATTTTCACCAAATAGATTTTTTTATTTTTAAGCAAACCTAGTAGTTTAGAAACTACATTCAATTTTCTACAGATTCTATTCTTACATATTTTTGAAATAATATAGATAACTTATTCAAATTTTTATGTCAAGTTGCCTAACTCTGATTTTTCTGATTTTTTTTGCCACTTAAGGGCCTCTTTTTTCCATGATGATCTTGCACATACCTTTAGACTCTAAGCTACCTAAGGAATGATTCTAGACTTGAGAAGATTCTAAACTTTTGGTTCAAACTATGAAATAGGGGACAAGTTTAACTATTGGGTTTTTTCATTTAATGGATGTGCTAAAACAAGCTTGGATGTGCTAAAATATTTGACAGATGTGCTAGAACAGAGGACAGATGTGCCTAAAAATTTCACAGATGCACTATAAGATTGCCTGAATGCACTAAAACAAAGGATCAATGTGCCAAAGTACTACATGGATGAGCTATAATAAAGGGTAAATGTGCTGGAAAAATGCACAAATGTACTATAAGATTGCATATATGTGCTGGAATAGAGGACAAATGCACTAGAGTTTTGCATAGATGCGCTATAACAGCAATTGGATGCACTAGAAAAATACACAGATGCATTGTAAGATGCAGCAGATGCGATGAACTAGAAAAATAATGTAGTTTATTAGAGATTTGTTTGACTTTTCAGATTTTCCAGTTAGAGAATTGGTTGTTTCAATGAGTTTTTTTTTGAATCAAGATTTTCACTTTCAACATGTGATGTTTTTGTTTGAAATTGGCTCAAAAACACATTGGTAAAGACACATCAAACATGTACAACTTAGGCTGTGTAGGACTATATTTGTTGAATGTCACTTCATCGATTTTACTCCAGCTGCGCTTACTTATAGCAGATGATTAGATGCTTGACCCCACTAGCTCCCCTCCATGACACTCACTTCTATGGGGCATCTAAGCATCAATACCCATAAATCTCCCATGGAATATTTCTCATCTCTACTAAAAGCCACAAGAATGTGGGATGGCTTTAGAACGAATGTTCTTGCACCAACAAATAGATTAATGATTTTGGCCTTGTTACAACAAAGAGTTCTAGTATAGTAATTTCATTCGTGGGGGATCATCCATGCAACAAGAGACCATTTTTTCTCTTCTTTTCAGAACAATCCTCGTGATACTTGAACTTTCCCCAAGTACCCACATTTATATCCCAGTTGGAAGTTGTTTGGCTTTAGCGTGTTACCGGTTGGGTCATTCCCTTGGGTGATTACTTTTTCCCACAAGGCAGATCCTCTAAGGATAAAACAAAAGCAAATGGGTCTGGCTTTTTGGTCACCCAGTTAAGGGGAGAGCATATGCCTACCATTCATCAAGCACAAAAGACATGGTGTTATTTATCCTTTCTATTTAGTCTAGATGCCTATCTTAAGCAAAAGAAAACATTTAAATAGCTCCAGGCCCTACATAAATCAATAGTAGTTTGATAAATTTTTCTTTGACCAATGTATAAAAGTACCAACAAGAAGGAAACACAAATCAATTCTTAGATTTTGCAATTTTAACCCAACGCACTAAAATAGTCATTGTATGCGCTAAAACATCAATGCGCTACAAGAACTACCAAATGCGCTAAAACAACTACTCTATGTGCTAAAAGAACTATTAAATTCACTAAAATAGAAACCAAATGCGCTAAAGAAAAAATTGAATGCACTAAAAACTCCCTGTATGAGCTAAAATATTTAATGGATGCGTTGAAAGAAGTATCGGATGTGCCAAAATAAACACTGAATGCAATGAAAGATTCCATGGATGTGCTGAAACATAAGTCGTATACGCCAAAATATTTATCGTATGCACCAAAAGAACTCATGATTATGCTAAAACGTCACGTCCAGCTTATTTACATGAAATTTTCTAAAAAATTGTTAGAAATGGGGACTGGGCCCATGATGAGGGCCATTTTATGTGTGTGAAATGTGGGAAAGTTAATAAATCAACACAAACCTTAATGAAACGAATTATATCAAAGATTTGAATCAAGTAAACTACTCTATTTTACAGTTAAACAAATATTTTAAGAACATCTCATTGTCCTCTATTCTCGGGGATTTATTAAGCCATTTAGTCCTCAAATTTCTATGTGCACTATGGTTGTCAAATGACACTTGAGAAATGAGATAATATTCAACATGCAAGCCAATTAAATTCCTACATGAAACTATATGATGAAAATGATAATGGATACTATGATGAATGGATGATGGTGTTAGATTATTCGATATAGATACTATGGTATGGAGTTAGGATGATTCTACATATGCTCAAATTATAACCATGAATATGCTAACCTAAAATGGAACTATGATGCAAAGGATGACATAAAATGCAACTATGAAGCAAAGTTTCATTCTAATATCTAACTATGATGCAAAAAATGATATGAAATGTAACTATAAGGCTCCAAAATGCTCCAACACTCAAATGATATTCTTGCATGATAACTCTACTCAAATGTGGATGCAAAATTTAATGGAAAAGGGTTGTATTTATAGGCTTTTTCCAAGCATCTTGTGATGTGGCAACGATCAATGGTCTAGATTCGAACAAGAGGAATGAACAGTAGAGATGGAGAGAATCAAGACGGTGTCCCCTTCATCAAAGACAACATGCCAAATGGATGGAAGAATAAAGTGTGGGAAGAAAAGATCATGTGTTTGAAAATTGGTTGAAGAAGTGTGTGAGGAATAAGCCATGTGTTTAAAAATAATTCTAATTTAAAAATTAGAATTATTTAATTTCATGTGACCTTGGTGAGGTGGCATAAAAATTTGTAGACATGTGCTTGAATTCCCACTTTGGGTTTAGTGAAACTTAATTAAATAAAACAAGCTTATGAAATTTGTTTATTTAATTAAATTAGAAGAATATGATTATTTAGATTTGAATAATTAAAAAATATGAGAAATATAAATAAATTGAGAATTTATTTATACATAGTCGAATATTAATTAAATAACTAGTATTTAATTAATTAGATGTCATGACCGATTTTAGGTGTATACAGAACCCTCTAATTCTTTACCCACCATCACACAAACAAAAAACTCAAAACAAACCTGAACTTATCCTTTATCCACCTGAGAACAATATTTTGTAGCAGTCAAGTTCTAGTACCGTTGCTCAATCATATAACACTAGAAACAATCTGCAGCAGCTAATACAAACACCTTCAACATCCCTCCCATTGCCTAATCCTATCTTATGCAGTCCTCCTCATTTTGCTTCGCATAGTGGGAAAGAGTATGATCTTGTTGAACAACTTAAGAAGACTCTTGCAAAGATATCCGTATGGGACCTAATTCATAATTCACCTAATTATCACACTATGCTTCAAACTTCCTTACAATAAGTTCCTATCCCCTCTAATGTGCAACTAAATGATATAGTGGCCATGATCCAAGGAATAAATGTTGACATTGTTTTCCACTAAAGTGAACTCCCCCCCTTTGGAAGTGCAAAAACAAAATGATTCTTTCATGGTAATAGTTCACTACAAGAGAAGAGGCATAAAGAAAACCCTTGTCGATAATTGCTCAACCCTTAATGTGTGTAGTGTGACCCTTTTGGGTAGGCTTGGTGTGGGTAGATCAAAAATTCAACCTGCCTCTTTATCCTTTGAAAACATTAACACCAACAACACAAGTAGAACCCATGCAATAGAAAGACAAAGAAAATCACATTGAAGAAGTTACAAAGCTATTAGAAGATGATTGTGGTTTCTTGGATTTCAAACAAACATTCATAGGAGAATACAATTAAATAAACAAAGACTCTGAAAAGAAAAAAAGAAAAGGCAATAATGTCAACACAAAATTTAGAAGACCCTTCAAAAGCATCTACCTCAACCACTTTAGAAAAAAACACAACAAATTACACAATAAACTTTGACACAACTGACTATCAACAACCACCAACTCCAAAAGAAATGAAAAAGTTGTATCGAAAAGGTTATGAGCTTACTAAACAAATTAGATATAGTGGAAAAGCATTTGGTGCTAGAGAACAAGGTATTTGTGTCCCTATAGAGCCTCATACACAAGAAAATACTAGTGGTCTTGGTTATTGTCTCTCAAAAGAAACAAACAAACCATCACTCAATATCAGCACTAATACATAAGATTCTTTTAAGCTAACTTTAATATTAGTGCATCCTGAACTAATAGACATCAATGCTCCTAATTATTATCCTTTGTAAGAACTGGAGCAAACAAATAAATCCTCACCTAATGTTAATGTCATCTCATAAACCACTAATGATTTGAATCTATTAGATTTTACACCCTCTTGTAAAGGAGAGAACAAAATCTTGCAATCTAAAGAGTCTTGTGTAATTATGACATCTTGTACTAAGCAAGAGATATCTTTGTCGCAAAATAAAGGAACATCTACCATTAATTAGGATGGTATCTAGTCGAGATTCCTCCAAGATCGTTTTGATATCCCTTCCTCCAAGAACATGAAAAAAAATTTACTACAAACATTCATTTTGTGGATATCATAGAGTTCATGGTCATTCTACTAATGAATGTAAAGCTTTGAGTAACAAAATTTAATATCTTAAGAACTGTGGTGCTCTTCCTTGGTTTGAAGCATCTAGTTCCTCTTTTCATTTTGGCTCATCCTTGTCCTACACTAAGTGTGGGCAAGGGGTTATATAGCCTTGTCCTCGTATGTCATTTTTTTTGTCTCTTTTGGCTAGTTGATCACCTTTTGTGTATATATAAGAGAAAGCTTGGGATGTGGACAACATGCCTTAAGTTGGTTCACATGTGACATGTACTTATTTATTCAATGTAGTTTGATTCAAAAACATATGACTTGGCATAGGGATTTTTGAATGACATGTCTTCTTCTACTTTAAAGTAATTTCTCATAGCAATGGTGTTAGCAACCACTTTAAAGTGGGGGCATACATTGACACTCATATTTCATTGTGTAGTTTTCTTTATTCTTGTGATGTGTCCTTTTCTTGGTGATGTCATTGGGTTTGATTTGCTCCAAGAGTGCATGATATTTCTTTGACTGTCCTCTCTTGGAGACATTAGGCACAATGATCCCTAAGAAGAGAGCTTGCATGAACCAAGAGAAATCCCTCTGAACATTCATTACACTATTTTGTATTTACAACATCGGTTATATGGCCACCTTGCATAACACACTTTGCATGCTTGTAGAGCCATCTCATTTCTTCATGAGTACCAATCATACAAAATTTTGCTTGCCTCATGAAGCTTGAAGTTCATTATTTTTTCATGAGCTCCAAGCATATGAAGTTTTTTTGGTCTCATCAAGCATGAAGATCATTATTGTGTGGTGCCTTATCAAAGTTATTAGGAGGTATAGCTTTGTTTTGGTTGTATGGGAGTTGAACAAAGGAATGAACTCCCTTAGCTAGTCACGTATGTGGGAAAATACTAGTCATGTGTCTCACCCCTTGGATGACCTAAAGTTTCATGGCCCCAGAGTGAGCATATTGTGGATACTCACCCCATGGATGATCTGAAGTTTTGTGGCTCCAGAGTGAGCATTTTTTTTGAATTTGGATCCACTTATCTTATTCTTTTCTTTCTTCTTTATGTATTTTGCATTATATGCTTGTGTATCTCGATGTTGCATATTATACACCTTGTGTGTGTCCTTTTATGCTCATGTTGGTTTGATGAAGGATCTCAAATTCTAGGGGCTTGGCCACCTCCTTTGATATGTGTCATCCTTTTCCATCCACATCGATACAATTGGACCCCTCTTGAATGTCTACTTTAGTGTGAGTTTGAAGTAGGTTCATCCTCTCACTAAAGTGGGGGCTAAATGTAGTGTAAAAAAATGTCATTGTTTACATTTTCACATTTGATTTTAGAATAATCAATGATAAATTAGACTTAATGTCACCTTGGTCTAGTGTTATGAGGTTTTTTACACATCCACATTAGGTCTTGGGCCCTTTTTAAGCTAAATTAACTTAACTTGCCTTAATTTAATGTTGTAAAGTGTATTTCTTTACACCTTCACATTAAATTTAGGAGGCTTGTAAACTAAGGTGGGCCTAATCTAGTGTTGTAATGTGTTTTACACATTCACATGGGATTTAGGGCCCTTCTAAGCTAAATTGACCCAATTTTTCCTTAATGTAGTGATGTAAAGTGTATTTATTTACATTTTCACATTAAATTTTGGTCCCTCTTGCATTTATGACATTAATATCATCATTAATAGGCCCCTATGACCCCATATTATGCATCCCAAGGCATATTTTAATCAAAAACCTGACAATATCAATATATAAACTTAATTTACACAATCCCTGACAATTTAGCACTCAAAATAAGCCCTGTGGGACCCATTCACCACTTTGGGAGAATGAGTCCCATTTGGCCTATTTTAAAGGTTTTGAGCAGGAAAAATTGGGTTTTAAGTTCAAATTTTATATATGTTGACCTTTGGGATCTAATACATTGGATATTAGATGGATTTCCTATATAAATGAGCTTTCAATTCACTATTTCATATAAGTATTCAGGTTATCAAGTCAAACACTCGAGAGTTAAGCATTCCAAGACTCTACAAGAGCATCAAGAGAGCATTCAAGGTCATTTCTAAGGCATTCAAGGCCATAACTCTTCATCAATTGTTGCAACAATTCAAGATCTATCAACATCCCAAGCATATCAAGCATCAAGTATGTTATTGAGCTAGTGTTGTGATGTAGCATTGAAGATCCAAGATCAAGCATTGTTCTACACATATTGTCAAGATCAAGATCTACATCCTTCATGGCCATTTAATGTTGAGTTACAAATTTACAAGAAAACATCTTCAAGATATCATTCAAGGTATCATTGTTCATGTTTCATGTCCTTGTTTCATTGTTTCATCATTTGGTTTAATTACCTAAAAGGGGTTTGACCAAGGAAAACCCCTATTCCCTAACAATCAAGACTCTCTCTCTCTCTCTCTCTCTCTCTCTCTCTCTCTCTCTCTCTCTTTGTGTGATTGCAGATCTCAGTGTTTTGAAGACTTGAAGATCATTGAATATCAGGTTACAATCTTGGAGAAAGTTGTTGGAGTTGTCTCCCCATTTGCAAGGTTGTAATCTTCACCAAAGAGTCACCAATAGCCCCAAAATTAGGGTTTTAGATTTGAAAACAAAGAGGAATAGAAAGAGTAGACATTGAATTCCATATTTAGACTTTAAAGCTCCAGAAAACCCTAACTGGACGCATTCGCCACCTTGAGTGAATGAGTCCCAATTTAGGTCAATTTTGAGATTTTTACTATTTCAAATACCCTTTTTTGAGAAACTTGTTCTTGTATAGAAACCCAGTCTGGGACTAATTCACCCAGATTGGTGAATGAGTCCCTATAGGCCTAAATTTCAATATTTTCAACATTTCCTGTCTTCATTCAAGCCTCTACAAGTTTCCAGGTGCACACTTCTGATTTTACTATTTTTTGTTCTGATTTATATGCATTTATAGGCCATTCATTCAAGTTTCGTGCATCACTAGGTTTTATCATTATGCCTTTCATTTCATTTGTCTTTCCATGTTCTTACTTGGTGGTGAACCCTTCATTGATATCTAAACATACCCTTGGATGCGCTTTTATCAGATCTCTTACCTCCATTCCACACTTGAGGTTGAGATCTCTAAGGTGTCCTTGAGTGTAGCAAGTGTGAAATAGGAACCCTATCCTTGTGCTCTATTCTTCCAAGGTGGGGAGTACTATTTCCATTACTATAGGAAGGAGATATAGAGAGGGGAGGAGTGAGGGAGAAGGATCCAGGCAGGATCAACGGGCGGGATTCCAGCATCAGATCAGGCATCAAGCGATCAGATCAAATCAAATCGCGGATCATCCGCGCAATCGATCGGACAAAATCAGCATCCGGATCAACCGCGCGTCAGATCGAACAGGAAAACTTAGATAGGTTAGATAGAGAGTATAGAGGGAAGGTGTGTGGGAGGAAGCAAGACAGAGAGATAGATAGGGATGAGGGTTGAGGGTGTAGGGTTTAGGTTTTAAGGTGTGGGGTTGAGAGTTGAGGGATAATGTTCAAATTTTAGGGTATAGGGTTAACTATATAGGGTATAGGGATTAGGGTTTAGGATATTGGATTATATGGTTGATGGTATTGGTTTTAGGGTTGAGAGTCAAAGGTTTAGGGTTTATGTATAGGGTTCAAGGTTGTGGGTTTATAGTTCACGGATAATGTTTAGGGTTGAGGGTCAAGGTTAAGTGTATAGGGTATAGGGATTAGGGTTTAGGATATTGGGTATAGGGTTGAGGGTTGAGGGTATAAGGAATAGGGTTAATGGCTGATAGTGTAGAGTTTATGGTTTAAGTATAGGGTTGAGGGATAATTTTTATGGTTTAGGGTAAAAGGTTGAGGGTTGAGGAACAGTGTTCAAGGTTAAGGGTACAAAGTTAACTGTATAGGGTATAGGGTTGAGGGTATTGGGCTTAGGATTGAGGTTTTATGGTACAAGATTGAATGTGGGGTTTAGGGTTTAAGTTTATAGTTGAGGGATAATGTTCAAGGTTTAGGTTATAAGGTTGAGG
>VDFB02049217.1:76226345-76278886 GCA_007258455.2 Sequoia sempervirens
GGGAAGGAGAGAGTGTGTGAGAGAGGTCTAGAGCATAAGGGATAGACAATGAGTGAGATAAAGAGAGAAAAATGATACAACTTGTTGATTACTGAAATTTGACCTAATGATTATTTAAATTTGGTTATCGGAAAAATTGTAAGATCTTCCAAAATGTAGAATTTGAATTATAACTCCTAGATATTCAAAACCACTCTCAAACATCCTAAAACTATATACATGACATATAACTTAAAGTATAAGAAGATAAATGTCCATATGTAAATGTATATAGTTTCATTGAAAGATAACAAGACGAAAGAGAAAAATAAAGAGAAAAGTAAATTCAATGTAGACCAAAACGCAAGCGCATTATAACACACTCACGTTTTGGCAATGCTTTTATTAATTCAAGAAATGTACATTTTTTAATTTAAAAAACAAGCACTTTTTGAAATTCAAATCATAACTAGAATGAAAAAGTGAATTGGCTACTTTTTGTCCCCCCATCTTTCTGCACCTGTCCCTTATCCTCTTAAGAGCTACCTAAATTATTTAATTTAAGAACTAGAGATCAATATTAGCATAAAATGTTAGCTGCTACAAAGTTGATTAGCATAAAATGTTAGCAGTTTGATGGAATGCTTCTAACCTTTAATGGATAGTGACAATAACTGCTAGCAAATTGAATTAAAAACTAACAACAAATGTAACTATGAATAGCATACAATAAATGCTAAATCTAAGGAGGATAGAATTTTCTATGGAGAGGTCAAATGTGGAGGAGTCCTACTAGGAGTCTATCGACGTGCTGAACAACATTAGGTGCAGTAGTATAATGAGTCCACATGGAGAAGGCAGTCAAGTTTACAATCCCTCTTTGGTGAGGCAACAACCGATGATACAGGCCATTGGTTGTGATTATTCACAGGAAAAAGATGGTGATAATTGCGCACCCCACCTTGGCTCTCATTCCCTGACTTCTAGCTATCTTTCACCAGTGTCTGGGCACAGCCTGTCTCAGATTTGGTGTGGCCTATTTTCTCAGATTTGATGTTGCTAACAATCAGCAAATAAAGATCTTCACGCTCAGCCTGGTGATATACACGCCTACTTTTCGCTTTTCCCCTACCTAGATCATGCCACACCTTTATCTCCCTGCAGATATAGGAGTTTCACCTGCATAAATTCAAGGGCGACGATAACCAAAATCATGACGGTTGTGAGAGATAAATCCGGATCCTCCAAATTCAACGACACTTGTGAATGTATAGGGTGTGTCCTCCTATTAATGAGTGACGCAAATAGGCGATGGGTTGATTGAGGTTGGCATTTGATGCCTCTTCGAAGGGTTCTCTCCCAGCCAAAAAATGCGTGCAAACCTCCTTTATTCAGCCAAAAATAGCCATATGAGGCAACTGACTATCTGTCGTACATAGAGTGCAACTCAGGTTCATGCTGCAGAGAATAAGTGTGAATAGCAAAGAGCCATGCCCGTCACCCCCTCACATGCCCTCCACGTCCCTCGCGCTTCCTTTTATCCAAGGTGTGTTTGAAGAAATGGCTGAGAGGAGAATCAGATCTGTGAATGGTGTAGTCGTCATGCTTCCTCTTTAGACGCCTCTCTGTTCAAAACGCAAAACCAAAAGCCGCGGGTTTAAGAATAATTTCCCCTCTCCTGTCAGCAAATCGCACAGTGTGGCCATGTGCAAGTTGACTCCAAATGGCGCCTCGGAATGCTCTTAAGAGAATAGCCTAACCATCTTCCTGCAATTGTTTCCACATAACAATCGAACTAACCAAATACAATATCATTCATCTATGGCGTAAAAATATCTCCCCCTAAGCTCTGATACCATATAAGAACTAGCACTTGCACTAGGGGTGCAAGGGTTACACCGATAGAAAAATATATAGAAGTAAACATGGAAAATAAGTGTAATGTAAAATATATACAATCTTGTTTGAATTATATACAAAACATTTGTAGTACATATTTGGAGTTTGGAAACTAAATGAAAGATTTGCAGTAAGTTTAATTGTGATTTGCAAAATTTACAAGATGTCTATATTATATATTTGAAGATTGAAAATTGAATGAAAAATTTACAACTATTTCAACTGTGATGATTTTGTATTTGATGATTCCATGTGCTAGTATGGAATGATCTAGCACAAAAAATTTCCATGTCCCTTTTTTTTTTCTACACAGTCAAAGAAAATGTTAGCAGATTCACATGATAAATGCAAAGCCAGCTTAATCAGAAAAGTTAAAGTTGCAAAAAGTGAAAGTTTGAATTACTTCCATCAAATTATCAAATTCAAGTGTTCAAAAATATGTTTTATCCCAAGGGTCATCTCAAGCATAGAAATTTGTGATGGCAGTGATTGTCCATCAATGAAAGTGTTGGCCCTCTCAGGGTTGATAACAGTACTTGGCAGTGATTTTCCAGCTTTGCAATTGATCATAATTTTTCAAAAAATTTATCCCACTTTTAGAGCATGCTAAATAACAAGCAACTGAAGACAACATTCAAAACTCTAAAGTGCTCCTGTAGAATGAGCAAACAAACAAGTATCCAAGGGTACCTTTGTTGTTTACTTCTACTCAAAACTATAAAAGAAGGCTCACATAGTCTTTGCATCCATTTGTTGTTGCAATGTGTTGAACACGGGATATCAAAAAGATTGTCATATTATTGTCTATTTCCACATTAAAGCATATGCCTTTAAGTAAACATGTCAGCAGTCGCAAGGGTAAAGATATACTTAAAACTAAAGTCCACGATACTACTATGATCAAAATATTAAAAAAGTTGTTCTGGAATTTACCAAAGGTGTGCGACTGCTATTGTCTAATTCGTTAGGGTACATCCATTTATTCAACAACTACTTCATAAGAAGAGAGTCTCCCCTTGAAGCAGCAAAACAAATACTGACAGGCATATCCATTCTTCCATTTGCTAGCAACTATTCCATCTCTTTTGCAATATCCTCAAAAGTTGGGTCTTTCATTTCCTCTAAATTCTGCAATCATATGTATAGAAGATTAGTCTGCCTACCAGGCTAAGTATGGGACTAAAATTTTGAGATAAGCTAATACCTAAACTTATTTTCCAATATCTTAGCAATGATAATGCTTAATAGGGATTTCATTTTGCATGAATGCCTAAAATTTTTATGTCATGCTTTGTGTGGTGATTGATGCAAGAATTTGTTGTAATCATGGCTGGCATTATTAAGAAAGCTCCAATGATTTCCATTGCTATCAAATTGGCCCAGCCACAACTTTTTATTTTATGATTGTCTAAATAGTAAAATAATGTTTATTTGCACTCCTTATCTATTGTTTGGTTAAAGATGGACCTAGAGCCACATTTACCAAGCAAACTACTGAGAAAAGAAAAGTGAAAATCATTAACAAAAAATTGAGGGATGATACTTTTCCCACAAAGAATGGAACTATCATAAGCATCTGAACATCCAGGAGGGGTAAAAACTTTATTCAATCAAGAAAAGGTTACAAAGCAAGGGCATTAAATGGCCCTATCAAGTTCAATCAAGTGATCCAATTGAAGAGATAGATCCGCAGGAAGTTGACCCCGATCCACCACCTTCCAATCATGAGTATGATCAGAAGCCCATTTAGCCAAGCAATCAGCAACACCATTCCATTCCCGAGGAATATGAGTGAAAGTAATATAGTCTAGAGAAGCACAAAGAGTGAGAATTTGTTCAATAATCAAAGCCAGCTGCCAACTCACATCATCTAAATACTGCCTTTTTAGTAAGTTCACCACAACCTGAGAGTCAAACTCACATATGATCCTTCGCCAACCCAAAAGATTGCCCCGCTCCACAGCCAATAAAATGGCTTGAGCCTCCATAAGATTATTAGTATGAAGACCCTTATACACAGAGAAGATAAACTGAACATCCCCAAAGCTATCCCGGCCAATACCCCCAATGCCAGCATGACCCGAATTTCCACAAGAAGAGCCATCTAAGTTGATTTTTAGGACACCCTGAGGAGGAGGGGTCCATCTTCCCTCCCTATTCACCTTCGGGGTAGGATGTCTACATCTGTTGCGCATGAGCTGTCATTGCGGAGGTGGAAGATGAAGACGATTACAACAGCCAACATCATGAGGATCCACCAACATAGACATATCACACTTAGCCGCAATAGTTTCCCCTAAAGAGTGTAGAATTTTCCACCACAGATGAGGGGCTAGCAACAATGAATCCTAAAAAATCTGCCTATTCCTCTCCAACCATAGGTTCCAGATAATGAAGGAAGGCCTAAGAGCCCAAGCAGCCTGAAGAAAGGAGGTGGAGATAGGGGCTCTTCCCCACCGTTCCCCAAACTCCACCAAAGAGGAAGCATGCCAGCATGTTGTATTCCACACCCCCCACCAAAAATGCCAAATCTCCCGAGCATAAGAACATTAGAAGAAGAGATGGGAGACACTCTCTTCACCACCATGACACAAAACACACATAGAGGGACCATGGAAACCATGCTTACATAAATTATCCCAAGTAAGACACCAATTTTGAGCCACTAACCACATAGAGAAGTTGCACATGGGCCATGACAACTTGTGCCAAACTTACTTCCACCAAGGGACCTCATGTCCCCAAACAACTGTCTACCTAACTGCTTATAACCAGCCACCACAGAGTACTTTCCAAACAACTCCAAACCATCCCAAGCCAAGACATCAGGTCCCCTCAAAGAGTTACAAGCACGAGAAGCCAGGAGCAGGGAAAGCTCATGCCTATCCCCCTGAGATCCTCCAGGTGGCCACTCAGAGGGATGCTTCCAGCGAAAACTTATAGCTAATCTATCATGTTGCTCCACCTTATAATGCTCCATAGTATCCCAACTGACCACAATTAAAACATCACAAAGAGGCTAGAGGTGAGGAAAATAAGAGAGAATGGGAAGGTAACCATCCCACAAATCAGACCAAAATAGAGCCTGCGACCCCGAATGATAGATAAAAAAAAACTCTTAATCAGTTGTGCCCCCACTTTCAAAGTATGCCAAATCATAGAACCACTCCCTTTGAGAGGATAGCGAGGAACCTCAAAAGAAGCAACACCCCGAAGATATTTATGGTTGAGAATATGAGCCCATAACTGATGTTGATTGGTACACCATCGCCAATAAAGCTTGGTAGCAAGAGATGTCCCATTCAAAATAGCAGAGCGTAAACAAAGACCACCCTCCTGCTTTGGTCTACACACAAAATCCCTCTTAACAAGGCTCCACTTTGAAGACAACAAATTACCGCTCCAAAGAAATTGACAAGAAAGAGCATCAAATTCCTTAAGGAAATACATAGGAGCCACTTGAACAAAGCCCCTATAGATGGGAAGGGCCTGGATAACAGACTTAAGAAGAGTCACTCTCACAGCAGTAGACAGCCAATGATGGGTCCAGTGAGTAACCTTCCACCTAAGCTTATCAAGCAAAAGCTGCCAGGAGGATCTGGGCAGATGACCAATAGCAAGAGGAATGCCCAAGTAGACAAAGCGAAGAGACCCAATTTGAAATAGTAGAATAGCAACAATCCTCCATTGGATTGCATGAGGAGTATTAAAAAAGAATATAGAGGACTTCTGCTCATTGACTTTCTGGACCGAAGCCGCAAGGTAGATGTCCAAAGCTTCCCTGAAGGATTCAGCTTCCTTAATACGAGCCAAACCCAAAAGAGAGGTGTCATCCACAAATTGGAGATGAGAAAGCGTAGGCAAGCCCATCCCCCACTGCCAACCATGAATCAATCCATGAGAAACCTAAGACTTAAGAAGTCGACCCAACCCCTCTGCCATAATAATAAACAAATAAGGAGAGAGCAGATCTCCCTGGCGAAGGCCCCTAGAAGCCCCAAAAAGCTCTGAAGGTTCCCTGTTCACAATAACCGAAAAGGAGGAAGAGGTCACACAGCTCAAAATCCAACTCACCCAATCAGAGGAAAAGTGAAAGGCCAAAAGAATCTTTTGAAGAAAACTCCATTTAACTCTGTCATAAGCTTTGGCCATATCCAACTTGATAAACATAGACCTATCCTGAGAGGTTTCCATGGAATGAATAACTTCAGATGCAACCACCACCCCATCCAGAATTTGATGAACAACCACAAAGCCACCTTGCTCCTTAGAAATGATCACGGGAAAACAAGATTTAATCCTCTCAATAATCAACTTCGTAATAATCTTGTACACCACATTACAGAGTGCAATAGGTTTGAAGAGATCGAGCTTGTTAGCACCTTCCATCTTAGGAATGAGAACCATAAAAGTAGCATTCAGGGCATGCAGCATCTGCTTACTATGAAGAGACTCACGAACCACCTCCAATAAATTCAGCTTCACAATATCCTAAAACTCCTGGAAAAACTCAACTAGGAAACCATCAGGGCCAAGAGCTTTCCCCTTATTCATCCCAAACACCACCTCCTCCACTTCTGACAAACTCACCTGGTGAGTAAGAGAAGCATTCAACTCATTAGAAATTAAGGAGGGAATGCAATCAAGGACCATATTCTCATCCACCTCAGCAAGAAGTGAATCCTCAATGAACAGATCAGAGTAGAACTGACGAGCCTCCCTAGATAAAGCCTGATGCGAAGAGATCAAAAGACCCTCTGAGTTAACAAGAGAAGAAATAAAACACTTATTCCGACGAGCTTGTACTGAATGATGAAAAAAATTAGTATTCCTATCACCCTTTTGAAGCCAATCAATCCTAGCCTTTTGTTTCCAAAAAATATCCTCACGAAGCTCCCACTCCTCCACCAAATTCATAGCCTGGCCCTCAGTATGCCCAAGAGCCTTCAAGAAACCCAAATCCTGAATTTGGCGAGTAATAATAGCAAGGTGAGCTTGTTATTCTCTTTTCCTAGCTCGAAAATTACCAAAACATGACCTATTCCATCGCTTAAGATGATACTTGACATATTGCAGCTTCTTAACTAGAGAATACATAGTAGTACCATACACGAGGGCACCATCCCACCACCACTGAGCAATAAGATCCCCTAAAGATGGATCACGCAACCACATAAGCTGAAATTTGAAAGGAAGATTCTTTGGATTTGGGAAAGCAGAAGTCAACAACTTAATTGGCCAATGATCAAAGCCACACTAGTCAAGAATCTCAAAGCAAATGACCAAGCTACCTCTAACCCAAGAGCAAGAGATAAGGAAATGATCAAGCCATTGGGAAATCGCTTTAGGCCCACTCTGTCTATTATTCCAAGTGAATATTCCATTAGAGGGTTTAACATCCACTAGAGCAAGAGAGTCCACATTACTCTGAAATATATTTGAAGCAGGACCAAGCCTAGGCAAGCCACCCCTTTTCTCCTCCAAACTCAACACAACATTGAAATCACCAGCTAAGATCCAAGGAAAAAGGGGGGTACAAGACCTCACATACTTGATATGAGCCCAAAGTTGGATTTTACCACGAATGTCAATCAGAGCATAAACATTACTAACCAAAATAGTCTCACCATATTCCAAAACAGAAGCCACCACCGAAATAGCAGACTGGCTGGAAATCCACAAATGAGGAACCACCTTACGAGGATTCTAGAAAAGAGCCAAACCCCTAGAGGTTCCCCTAGACCCAATACACTGACACTGGCCAGAAGACCAACTACGAGGAGCATGTTGAAGCATAAGATCCACTTGAAGCTTAGTTTCCTAAACACAAAAGATATCTGGAGACTGAACAACAATCAAATCTTGATTAGCCTTTTGACGGGAGGTGCTATTCAACCCCCTTGCATTCCATGAGAGAATAATCATGAGGAAGGTTGAGAGAAGTGGGCCTCCAGGGTCTTAATAGAACCAGATTCCACCAACAAATCCCCAGTAGACTTAATCTTGTCTACATCCTTCTTATGACCAACATTCAAAGAATTTTCAAAGTGCCCCTTCTTGAGAGGGCATTGCAACACCCCCAAAGCAGGAGATGATCCCCGACCTTTACCTAAAGAAAACATTGCCTTAGCTAAATTTGCTAAAACAATATCATCCTACACATCTGTAGAGGCTCTAGGAGGCTCAGAAATCACCAGCCCCAATGCTGAAGAAGTATTTTGAACAAAAATCACCTGTTTCAGCCCCAAATCCAAACCAACATCCATACCAGTGGCCCTAGAAGACAATTCAATAGGAATCCCTTCCTCCAAAGCCTGATTATCCAGGACCTCAAACCGATTGAAACCCTGATCACTTTGTTTGTCCTTATAGGCCCACTTTTGACCCCTCCCTTTATTTCTCTGCTTAACAGGAATAAAGCCATCCTTATCAAGCCCACCCTTGACCATAGATGCCTTGCCTTTATCCCCCTTCTCCACCAAAGGCCCAGAAGAAGGAGAAGAAGAAGCCCCTGCCATTTTGGGTGCTTGAGGACACTAACGCTGAAGGTGTCTGTACTCATGACAAAAGCAACAACAAAAAGGAAGTGACTCATAATCAAGCGATTGAATCCACCAGGCAACACCAATACAAATTTTCAAAGAATCCGACAAAGGGTTATTTAAATCAATTTCAACACAAATGCAAGCATAGGAGAATACCTTCTTATCCAACGTATTCTGAGCAATGGCAGCCAGCTTTCCCAACAAAGTAGCAATCCAGAGCAGAATATCCTCCCTCCAAAACTTCAATAGCAACCATGGAAGACGGACCCAAACAGGAACCCATGTAGGAAGATCCTCAATTGCATTAAAACCTCCATGTCAGGGCTTAATGAACAAGCCAACATGATTGTAAAAATACGGCCCTCCCTCGAAAACATGATTGTGATCTGAGATGCAAGAAAAATCAACCTTGAAATAGCCATTCGCAGCCACCAGAAGATCAAAATCATTTTCAACCTGCCAAGTCTGACGGATCCAAGACTCTAGCGCTAAGAGAGGAATGCGAATACCCATAAACTTGCAAATCAAAACATGTTGGCTCCAATAAGAAAAGTCCTCTTACACCGATTTGGGAGAAATAACCAAAACATGGCGATCTTGGCATCGCGGCAAGCACCCATTCACCTTCTTGAGCTTAGAGCTCTCACTCACAAAAGATGAATCCATTTTTTGTGCATGCATGGCAGCCGAAAAGGGTTGAGATGGCTTTGGCCCAGCAAGCACCAGGCTATTAGAAGCCCCGGCCATTCCCCAACCCCGAGCACCACCCCAGCTCCACCAAACCCACACTACTTCCCCCACCCACAATCCGCACAGCCTTCTTCCCACTGCACTAAACAACCCCCACCCCTTCACCAACCAACACGCAGGAGAGAGACCACAGGCCCCGCCCTGTTACTGGCCGCGGGCACCTAGGAGGAGGTCTGTGCAGTCAAGGAGGTGTGGGAGCTCAGACCAGGCGTGTAGCAATCACTCTTTGCATGTCAAAAAATCAGAGTTGCAATCACAATTCCTCTCACTATCGTAAGCATTTGCATCCTTGATGATTATTTTCAATTGCTTTTAATTATTAGATATCTGGTTTCAGTCAAAGATTAGCAAAGCATTAAATGACAAACTTTTGGCTTGCTTTGAGATGAGATACAACTACTTGTGGCATACTCAAATTCTTAGTGCTTGAAGTTTACATGTGGATATTTTCATATACATAATGACAGTTTGGTGTATAATATCTAATTTATTTTAACCTTAGACACCCACCTACAATAGAATAAATTTTAATCTTATGTGACTAGGCTAGCTATAGTTAGTGTCTATTATTTTTATAATTTATTCTTATTTTTAGTTTGGTTTTATTCATTCTCTATTTTGTATACAAGTTTATGTTTCATCCTAACCAACAAAATGGGCTATGATTTGCATCTTTTAAACAATGATATAAACACCATAATATTTGGTTGAAAATCTTAATTTGAGTCAGCAACTTGGTCACTTATTCAATTAGTAATTCATAGTTGATCATCTAATTGGATATTTTTCAGCATTCAAGAATATCTGAAGTTGAAAACATCCATCGTAATAAGCTAAAGGCTATATTTTCATTTGACAAGGGTAGATATAGAGACTAAGAGCTACAAACCTTAAGGAGGTTGTTCATGATAATTGTTCCATCTGCAATATTGGATTGAACAATATTCATGAAAGTACTACAATTTAACCGCAAAAGTTGAGAAAGCTTTTTTGTACGAACTATGTATGGTTGAGGTATGTAATAGAGCACTCAAATTTCTCCAAAAGTATCTCTTGGATGCAACTGTCGAGCATTCTAGTAATGCAGTAGAGTTAAGTATATACATTAGAACCATCATCAATGGAATATTGATTTTAAATAGAGAGTGGACAAGAGAACAAAGATTGTAGATTCTACTATTCGCTTAGGAAAAAAAATTGATTCATTGTCAAACCAGTCATGCTATTAAAAAAAATTATATAGAAATTGCCTATCTTCTAGACCACAAACAGAATGAAAATGATCATTGTTAAATATGAAATAAAAAGGCTTAAGCTTACGTGGTCTGTTCCATCCTTCTTTGCTATTACCTCCTATAATATAAAATGAATATGTAATGGTACAATAGCTCCATATAACAGTTAGCAAACAGTTGTATAGTTCTTTGTTTAAGAAAAAATACTTAATAGAAATATTTGCATTGGAAGCTTTTATTAGCAAGAACAAATATCTTCCAAAGCACCCAAGAGTAATACATAAAAATCTATAGGTTCTTCATTTTGCAAAATGGCATCCTCCTTTGGAGGGTAATACTCTGCCTTCATCTCTGAAACCTACATACAAAAATTTAACTCCCAAATTATTTTAGTTTTTTTTTCTAAAACCCGCAAGCAATCTTTTAGGCACAATCCTAGTGCTCCCAATACCATATTCAGACAATACTGACCAGCTGTAAAAGAAAATCATATGATGCACTCCTTCAAATAGATATACTTTTTCAACGTATGCGTAAAACAAGTGTTTTGCAATGGCTGTGTGGATGGCCTTTGGAAGATCGTCAAAGGTTTGTTGTTGTTGTAAGCCATCTGTTCAGAATTTCAAGCACAGATGAGATAGCATTTGTTCTTGCGAAAGTGGTGGCCATTGATTCTTAAATGCAAAGCTTGATGCAGCTTGAATTGTATCCCTCTACCAGCATAAGTGAGCACACATATCATTAAAGTTGGTAGGTTATGATCACAAAAGAAAATTGACTGTGAGGATACTGGGTTCAACTACAATGAAACAATCATCATTGTCAAAGGATTTACTTACAAATCTTATTGTTCGGCTCGTGCCATGCACAACTAAGTTTGTCATGTTCCCTATCAAGTATGCATTCAATCTAAGATTAAATAGCATGTAGAAGAGATCAAACACCATCTCCCTCATGTTCTAAGCATGTAGGTCTCCATAACCAACAGTAGTAAGAGAAGTTATGGACCAGTAAATTGCAGAAACATAGCGAATCCATAGATCTTTATGTTGGGAATCTAGAATTATAGCACCAATCCAAGTGCTTCTCCCATCCGGATACTTGGCTGCCATAAGGTAATTAAAGCACCCGGCACAGTGCACTGCAAACAGAGTAACCTGTACAATTGAATCCAATTGCAGCTTTAAATTTATATTAGCTCAATACCTTTGTGCAATCACGAGTGAATATTTAGTGTTTTACAAAATTTAGACTTCAAATAACTTGTTTTGTTTCACTTACACAAACTAATTTTGCACAGCGTGTCCAAAAATAGTTGAATCGGATTTCTTTCTCAAACCTACAAGGATTTCAACATTTGACCTTTTGACAAATACCTGAAAAACTTGTAAAGGTTTTTTAAATACTTGATGAACTTGTACAAATTTTTTAATTAAACTATGTCAAAATTTTGACATCAACTTTTGCGATAACACTATAATCCAATAAAATAAAACCACAATCTACAACCCATCATCAGTAGAAAATAGGCCAAAAATACTTCGAAGTAGTTTTGTATTGTGATGTTCTAAGAAACATGCAACTACTCGTAAAAAGCAGATGAGGACAAGTAGAGGGGAATACCTTGCAAAAAGAGCACTGACCCTCAAACGCTAGAGTCAGAGCATATTAAGAATGCCATAAGATATGTTTGTTCTGAGACTGGAGATAAAACTAATTTCCTCAAATGGTATTGTTGAAGAAATATCAAAAGGGAACCATGTGCAAATGTACTTGTATTAAAAAAGGACATAAACTATTATTTTTCATTTGAGATTGAAGAAAAGGGCTACCCAGAAACACCAGAAAATTAGCTTTTGGCAATACTCTTGTGATCATCCTCTAGCAGGTATGTTCTTCTATCGAGATAAGCGATCAAAAAGGTCATGATTATATCCTCCACATTAGTTATGGTATCCTTGGTCTCATCGACATGCACCATAGTTCAATCCCTTAGCTGAACCCAAGGATATTTGTAGCCTTCTTGCCCAGTTTAGTGTAAATTCACCTGACATTGAAAGAATAGATTTTAACACTATTTCTAGAGATCTAGACTAAGAACACAAATCTAAAATACATGAACCTAAAGAAGAGACTAAGGTTGTACTTGATTGACTCTCAGGTCATCTTTTGATGGTTTTGAGGATCGTTGGCCCATGGTGGTCTGGTCTAGATGATGAAGAAAGTTGTAATGACAATCCTAAAGAACCTAAGGATGCATACCCTATGGCAAGAAAGAGGATTTCAAAGGCTAGGGTCCTCAATTTGTTAGTGTTTCCTATGTTTTCCAGCTCCACTAGACCTTTGATGCACTCCAAACCCTGCATGTCAGTGAAGGTGGTGGAGAGACACAATTTGACGGCTTCAAAGGCGTCCCCCTTCCCCCACCACTTGTGCACCACCAAGTATCCAATCTCCACCCTGCAGGAGGAATTGCAAAGGATTCTATGGAGGGAAATGGAACCCACATCCCTACCGTCGATGCAAATGGCCTTCCACAAAGAGCTTAAAAAGCTAAAATTAAAAGGGGCACAAAATTTCCCAAATCACACTAATGCTGAGAGAAAACACGCACAACCACCACCTCATAACTGTGAAGGAACTCATCTTGCTTGAATGTGAGTAGGAAGAATCAAAGAAATGCAATGGACCTGTAGAGGAATCTAGAGAGATTCTTCCAAACCATTCACACAAACCACAGGGCTCATCAAAGAGTTGTCGGCATAGATCAACTGACTAACTCTATTCACTGCTACCTACCTTACCATCAATCATAAATTCTTCAATAACTGCTTTGCTACGTAGACTGTAAACAACAGGAAGGAGAGTTGTATGCCGACTGAAGAAGATGGTATATTGGTGTGAGATAGGTTTTGGTTGAAACCTCACACCATAAATAGCCTATCAGATAATTAGGAGATCTTGGAGATAAGAAATAAACACAAATGGACAATATGAGTTATTGTATTTAGTTGATCTAAATGTACAAATGAGGAACCCTTGCATATATAGGCAAGGAAGAGGCAATCCACCTATCATGTGTATTGACAAGTGCTCCATGATGTGCACAAATGAGTAGACAAGTGTCCTATAGGTGTCAATCTATGGACCACTAGGAATGTGCAAACCAACAACCTACTTGACCAAGTCATCAACCTTGATGCCAGGTGTTGACTGACCTTTGAGGTGAGATGGAAAGTCTTCCAACCTCAAAATGGTAGCACATGATGTTAAATATTTGGTAACCTCTAGAAGTGTAAAAGGTTGCACATTTAGTTAAACAAGATATCTAACCTCATCAACCTAAGTACACTTAAGTATATTGAAAAGATAAATTATTCACTCTAATACTCACTCTAACAAATCCTAGATCTCATACCACCATTTACATCCATATTATAACATCCTCTTGTCATTAACACCTTCACTTACATCCATACCATAGCATCATTTTGTCTAAATCTTCAATAAACACTCCCATTTGCCTTCATATCATCACATCATCTTGTCAAGACCACGTCCTAGCATACATCTATCAAATTAAGATAAGATACCAACAAAACAACCCATCAATTGAAATCGGACTAAGATACAAATGTAGCCAAATTATCAAGCACAACAATAACCAAAAAGTAAGAAACAAGAAGTTCCCTAAGATCCATCCTGAACAATGTCAAACCTAACCCTATTCAAAATTATATTTATACTATATTCTTATATAACTCATTGTATGATATTAAAATATTAATTCTTAATATTATTTTTTTTTATTCAAGGGGTAAACGCTTTTGACCAGAGCTATGAACCGGATTACAACCATTCAACAATACCCCCTCAATGTGGTTTGAACCTTGGTGGCACAAACAACAATGCCATCTTTAAACCATCACACCATGCCAATACCGGCATTAATTCTTAATATTATGATATGACTAAAAAGATACATTTAAATGTCACCTTAAATTTTCTATCAGTCTATACGTTGGGCCTCCTATAAATACTTGAACTAATAAATTATATAAATTAAATAATATAAATATAATCTTTTATAACAAATACTTACAATTTATTAATAATTTTAAATAATCACATAAAAAATTTAATAAACTATATCAGACAATTTTAACAAAATTCCAGACATAGGATTCACTTTAGACACCTCTTCTTCCACTATTTATTTAACTGTATTTGTATTTATTAGATAATTGAAAATCAAAATACAACTTATTTTTTCAATTAATTATTAATAAATATGATCCCATATCCATCGTGATGTCTGGATACACGTCGCCATCTTATTCTCTATTTGTACTCTTCATTCTTCCCAGTATTTCCGGCCTTAATCGCGTAAATTTCCTGTACACGACGCGGTAATGCACTGGGACTGAATCTGCACCTTTCACATCTGGAAATTTGCGCGACTTTACTGAAGCGTTTGCGTGAAGTAACAACTAAATTGACTCCCAAATTATTGAAGTGCGAAGATGAAAGTTGACTCCCAAATTATTGAAGTGCAAAGATGAAATGAAGATTAACAGGGCAATGATGAATGTAGGGTTGCTCTAACTGTAGCTGGGTTGCCCAAAAGGAACTTTCATTATATTTCTGGATCTATCGATTGGTTTGTTGCTGTCGGCCCTAATCTGGTTTATGCTATATGCAGCGATGAAAAGCTGCCAAAATGTTTAGTTTTGGCTTTTTTGAAGTGTGCTCCGAGGATTGATCTCTTGCTAGATATTCAAGGTACGGTTATGAAAGCATTCGATCTGTTGCTATCTCTCAATTCATTAAATGTTAAAAAATCGTAATTTCTATTATTTGCAGTGGCGTCGTTGCCTTATTAATAATTTCTGCCAACACAGGCAATCGACACAGACAACCAGACTTACATTGGCTAGGGTATAAGTTGTTTGTGAATTTATTGGTGATAGAAATGAGAATGGAATTTTGAAAAATTATATTTTTATGAATTTTTATAGTCAAATCTTACATAATATTGTCCAGATGTGTACAATTTTGATGGACAATAAGATTTTTATATTTCTACAGATTAAAAAGAAATGATACAACGATGCAGGGGTTACATTTACATTCTTTCATTTTCATAATATGTATCGTCTGGGCACGGATTTCCTTCACATCTTCGAATAGTTATTCAGAAATTATAACCGGTGCTTCCAACTATTCAGAAAAGGCTATAAATGGTGAGTGATCATAACTTGATTTTTCACATTAACTAGTTTTGTTAAGCTGAAGCAAAGCAGTCCCCGAGTGAATTATACAAGCATTTGGCAGGAATGGCAATTTTATTTTAAAAAAATTATTTGCAAAAGCAACAGTTCAACTTCAATTTATTTGAAAAAAAATTATTGTTGGATCTTAGTTTTAAAAATTAATTTATGTAGGGAAAAGAATTCAGAAGTTGAGAGTGTTTCAATAGTTGTGATAGTATTTGTTGATTTAATTTTCAATATTTTTAATAATTTAACATTAATAGTTGTGACTTTAAAGTTGCTAGTGTTGTTCAAGAGTACTCATAATTGGATGAAATGTATTCTTTAGATCTAAAAAGCAACAAATCATGTGATTCCACAACACCTCACCAACAAAACATGACTTAGATAACACAATTAAGGGTCTATTTTCTTGGGGTCTTTTGCACATCTTAACAAAAGACATGCTGATGTGGTATCATATTTGATGATGTGGCCCTAAAACCTTAATTATAAGCAGAGGACTTGCCAAATAAACTGCAATAAAAATTTGAGAATGATTTAAAATTGTCTCAAAAGATTTTAAGAGGCACAAAATTAAGACGCTCAACTAATAAATCTTCTCTCCTATGCACAATGATGCGTGTTCAGATCATACTGGTTGTAGATCAAAATTGACAAATAGTAATCACCTATATTTGACAAGGAAATTGACCAACCAACTGCTCACAGCTCACAATGCTTCTGTTGCTACAGAGAATCTTTACCTGTTTCTGCACACTCACACACACACACACCTGCAGATACAAGCATAGGACATGTAATAAATCCTACATGGCAGCTAACATCGGGCAAATTCACACAAAGGAATAGACCCGTAAATCAAACAGTAGCATATTCAAAGAGGACAGTTTTAAAATACAAATTATATTGATCAAAGTACATTTCTTTGTACATACTTGTCTCTGGATACAATGCTGGACAGAATTTTGAGTCCCCTGTTTGCCCTTAATAATCCCCTGTTTCCTGTTAATAATCCGTTTTTCCATCTTCCCTTCTCTCTCTCGAAACATAGGGCCTCACACAAAAGTAAGGTTTTCTCTTTACCTTTAAATTTACTAAACTCTCCCAAAATCATTCTCTAAATTCTGACTCCTATGTAGACTTCTTTTCTAGGACACAAAGATAAAATGGAGAACTCTTGGAAGGATAGCAGATCACTAATCAATAGCAGCTCAACAATCAGTACGTTTCTTGTCTTCTAGTTCTTCCTTCTCCACGCAGCCTCTTTGAATCATTTACCACGAAGCCTCTTTCATATTTCTTCTTTCTATTTTGCGCTCATCTATCCTCTTCCATCTTGTCACATCCCACGCAGTCAAGCCTACAGAACGGTAGACAGGGAGAGTAATGGCACGGGTATGGCTGCCATGACAACAAGCAATCATACAAAAAATGTCATAGCTATTGATGCAAACAAGTTTATACTAGCACTTGCAGTCCGGGGAGCTGTAAGGAATACGCTGATAGTTTTATATAGTTTGCTAAGCATTATTGATATCTGAACATTATTGGCCCTGTGTTTGTTGCTTATTAAAACAATAGTAGGGTATGTCATTGTGTGGCCAAGCTCTAAAATGTATCAAATCCAGGCAATAACAGATAATGATCAAAACCCCTCTTTTCCTTTGGTGGTACACAAACCTCTCACATCTAAAATGGTCAATGTTGCAAAGGCCATGCTATAAGAAAAAACAAAAGATGTGCTCAGATGTAACTGCCCATGCTTCTCATAGGCCTGTTCGTGCAAATGAAAGTTCGAATCCACTATGGCAGAAATATACCTTAACATATTTTCAACCAAGTTAGTTAAACTCAGGGATGGGCCTCAAATGTACGCCCTTGTTTCTTGCATTCTGTGTGTAGAGGGGATGATTGACAAAATAAGCTATTAAAGCACGGAAGGTCTAGTAGTAAGAGCTGTTTCTAAACACATTAGAAATGGGGGAAGTTGCATGGCTGAACTTGTTTCAATAAGATTCTGTTGGGAAAAAATCTTTCTTTACTTTTTCATATCTGGTTGAGTATGTAGATGGGTAACCAAAAGAAGAAATCAGCTCCAACAAAGCAGCAAGCCGAAGCTTCAGAACAGCAGCCTCCCCATCCTCTGACTTTTGCATAGCTTCTTTACAACAGCAATGATACCGTCCCAATATTGCTTCACAACAGCAATGATATACGGATTGTAATATTCTGTGAATCAATATTTGTCATTTTTTCTTTGGGTTCTTCAAACTGTAAGTCCCTTGATAAAGGGATGCTAATGCAAAAAAAAAGCTCCGCTTCTGTGGGAACTTAGACCCGACATGAACTAATTCATTTCTTTAAGGCCAACAAGAATTCATTCCTGACACTAAAATAAACTTGGGAGGAGGCCAACAAGATCCAACGACTCAACCCATGTATTGTAAATCACCATATTGATAGAAAAAAATCTATTTCCATAAATGGGAACCTCACGTCACACAATAATCCTCCAAAATAAAGATATAGAAAGGTCATAAGAAAGCAAATGTGTTGTGAAATTAAGTTCAATGTAAGGTATAGATTCATTTCAGAGTACTTAGAGTGCATGTACAGCATCCCGAACACCTCTCTATGGAATTTTTTTTAGAAACACACTATATTTAAAAGGAAAAAACCAAACTTGTAAGGAAAAAATGAATTGTACTAAGTTCCATTATGAAGTTATTATTCAAATTGCAAATTTCAAGTTTAATGTTTCTATTTAAATTTTTACAGCATACTCAAGTTTTGATGGTTTGCCCCCTGCATACTCCTGCATCTTGCATACTGTTGTACTCTTGCAGTAGCATGTGCAAATATTGGGCACTTCTACTGGGTGTTGTGTTCCTAAACTGTACATATGCAGGCACCTGTGCACCAAGATAAGGTTGGTCACAGGGGAAAAATAACTTAGGTGTTTATACTTAGGACACTTCCTAACTCTGTCCTCTAGTTTATATATTATCTATCACTGCAGTGATCATCAATGCCACATATGATCAGTTGAGGCTAATTGATCTCCAAGTTTTTATTTTTCTTCTCCATGGAGGATATCCCCTCCATCTCTGCTAATGACCTTGGTGACTCAATTTCTTGAAGCACATCTTGCATTTTAACTATTGCGGCTGTACTGCTATCCTTCTTTGGCCAGTATTTATCTGTTGTAACCACTTGCACATCACAAAAATAATCAGCAAATTGAATTTATCTTATATGCTTCTCTATATAAAATTTATATCTCATGGCATGTTCTTGGAAACAAAGTAATTATTGTGGTGAAAGAAGAGCATTGCTTGAAAAAATGACCAAGGGAAACTAATGGCATCGGTAAACATCCAAACAATAATAGATGGTTGGAATGGAGTTTTTGTATGATTATAATAATCATTTAGTGGAGCGTTTGACAAAATGCCTCACCCAAATGTAGGCTTAGCCAACGTATATCATAAGCAACATCTGTCATGAGGTTATGCAATACTCTTTCGCGCATACTCAAAGAACCATGCTTGCATAGAGTGAAATAAAACAGAAGAAATAAATGATATCTGTTTTTCTCATCAGACATCTCCTCTGAATTAAATGCCTTTAATTCAGACATCTCCTCTGAATTAAAATATTGATCTCATTAAATAAAATAAAATAACAGAATGGAAAAAAAAATATCTTTGAAATAGTAAGACAAAAATAAAAAGAAAAGCAGTTTTTTATCGATAAATGTAATAGTTTGTATTCCATATTTAAAATGATCTATACTACAACCATACCAGTAACTAGGCAGTTATGGGGCATTAAAAACTGAACGTAAATCTGAAGAAAAGGGTTGTTACAATAGTAAATCACAGACACGTCTGAACACTGCTTTAAATCTATTTATCTGGTTTTCTGCTTGTCATAAGAAACAAATATAAACATTCTTGAATCGAAGATACAAACAACAGGGGAATGTTGTTTTTAATTTGAGATCCGATATGAAAAAGGGGAGAATTGGGTTAAAGAGAGACTACTGCAAACAACAGGGGAATGTTGTGAGAGGAGATGTCTGTCCACATAACTGGAATTTTCAGTTCCGATATCAACATATTGGAAGTAGTCAACGATACTTTGCAGGCTTCTCATATTTTGAGATTTTCGTCTCTGTTTCCCCTTCCAATACCATTTGAACCAAGCTTCTCTGTGGAAAACTGATATTAATCCTGACCTATATAATTGCCTCAAAGTAAAAGATTAGAGCTTTCTCCATACATGTATATTAATGATTGCACTGACAGGTTACATTTTCTTTCTTTGCCAACAATATTCTTTCTCAGGCTATATATTGAAAGTAACAACAGGGGAATTTGTAGTATAGCGAATCCACTTCAGCCCTCTTAATAATTCCTTATGTAAACATAAAGTAAAGCTTAGTCAATTGTTAGAGATTAGTTTCCCTGTTGAAGAGATTAGTTTGGCAAGGAATATACACAGCACATTGATATAATATAGTAAGGAGTAGCATATTTTGAAGCAGTGGCAAGGGGCTTTCAGAAATGGCCTATTTGAAGGTGGTCTAAAGCCTTATAATGGGTTTACTATGGATCACGCTTAAGGATTATTTGAAGATCATTCAATCAAATGTGGGCCATATAGAAATTGTCCAAGAAATCTATGCATTCTAGTCAATGAGTTGAGAGGCTTGGAAAGACAAATCCATCACTGGATCTTTCATAGAGGCCAGCAAGTTTTAAACAATGCTCAAGGTCCTGAGATTAAATCTGACAATGAATTTGAAGAAAATATGTGACCTTACCTCTTCTGGCTCTTTGGTGATTTTCTCCAGGTTTTTGGTTCCATGACGCTAGTATTTCCTTCATCGGGGTTCCATGAATAATTGATCTTATTCTCCTTTGATCTAATAAAAAAATTTAATTTTATAATGGGGTGAAGTCTGCAGCATCTGTATAATATCTGCAAATTAATGCTGAAATAGTGAACATGAATCAAACCAATCAGACCCTAATTAAATAAAGCCCATACCAACCATTTGCACCAAAATCTTCAAGATTTCAATATGAGGAAAACGAGTGAAACCCACCCAATTGGTTTGGGGCAATGGGGCACCTTGCAGCCATATTTAGAAGGAAAGCTCACGAGGATGGTAGGATTCGAACTTGTCACAGAGTCAAGAGGTAGGAGTTATACATAAGGTCAACATGCATCCATATAACCATATTATAGAGACAAGCCCAGTTCATGTTTTCCATGTGCTCTTCTAGCTCTCTCCTAAGGTTGACCTAACTTTTATGTATGTGAAACTGTCATCTGATAAATGAGTGAGACCCCAATTCGGCAAGCCCAACATTGTACATGTCTATGTATACCAAAATCTCTAAATTTTCAATGTCTACAGAACAAAATCATCAATATATACACAGCAAATTATGAACAAAATTAAGACCATGGCCATGGGGATTATGCAGGAGGAAGCTAAAACAGGAACCTGTTGTAGGAAAACGTAGAAATCGCCTCCTACTGCTTACGAAACCCTAGCAAAGGAGAATCTTTTGCCAATGACATGATCTCAAACAATCTCGGTACAGGACGAGACCCTAGCAAAGTAGAATTTTTTTTAAATGACAAGAAGCTCTGAGCAGACTTATAGGAAGCCTTGGCCGTGACAAAGTAGCTCCTAGGTGGCCGCCAAGCAACTGCATAGCGGGGTCAGGGTGCATCAGGTGTGTTTGCACAAAACACTGTATTAAGAATCAAGATTGGCTGTAGAAGCAAGTAGAGTCACCTAGCTGGTCCTGAAATTTTAATTCCAATTCAAAACCATTGCCATCAATGGCATCAAGGTAGTTTGATTTCCTCTGTTGGGGATTCTATTTTGGTCTAGAAATGTAATCAGCTTGGCCCATGTATGCTAAAATTAGGGCAGGATAAACTATGGAAGTGAAAGCAATTTGTAGATAAAAAAAATAAAAAATATTTATGCCATAAATCTCAATAAATGCTCAAGAGAAAGGACATTGTTTCATTATTAAAATGATTGGGCACATAATGCAGTGCTGGGCATCTAGCAAACCTTGATTGATAACTGTGAAAAATGCCCAAGATCTGCAAACATTACTTCTGAACCTGAAATCGCAAGTGAAAAGATCAACAAAGCATCCCAAATTTCCTAAAAACAAAAGTAGGGTTTATCAGAGTATGACCAAGGTCTAAAATCTAATAGAACATTGACAAATTGAAGCATGAGAGAGGCTTAAAATCTTAAGAGTTTGGCCAAAAACAACTGTTTGTTTCCAAATATTGATGTCTAAAGATTTTCTGTAGCATATCCTCCACAATCAAAGTAGTATTTCACAAAACACTATATTAAGAATCAAGATTGGCTGCAGAAGCAAGTAGAGTCACCTAGCTGGTCCTGAAATTTTAATTCCAATTCAAAACCATTGCCATCAATGGCATCAAGGCAGTTTGATTTCATCTGTTGGGGATTCTGATTTGGTCTAGAAATGTAATCAGCTTGGCCCATGTATGCTAAAATTAGGACAGGATAAACTATGGAAGTGAAAGCAATCTGTAGATAAAAAAAATAAAAAATATTTATGCCATAAATCTCAATAAATGCTCAAGAGAAAGGACATTGTTTCATTATTAAAATGTTTGGACACATAATGCAGTGCTGGGCATCTAGCAAACCTTGATTGTTAGCTGTGAAAAGTGCCCAAGATCTGCAAACATTACTTCTGAACCTGAATAGCAAGTGAGAAGATCATATCTTTTCACAAAAGCATCCCAAATTTTCAATTGGACCACTTTGTCCTATTTTGATCGCATTTGTAACTATCAAACAAGACTAAAAACTTTCCTGTTATGCACAATAGAATGCCTCCTACGGACATCCATTCTCCTCTTTGTGTCTTCTTTAGAAATTTGTACATGTAATGTGGAGAGAATGCTTGATAAACATGGGGATTCCAGTGTACGATATTGTAGAGGCCAATATCACTGATGCATGTTAGCCAAGCCAGGACAATTGGTGCGAACATGAAACCCACCTGATGTGTACCACAGTGTTGCAGTGCAAATAGGCCCACCAATATAAGAAATGTAACCACTGCATCTGAAACAAGATATCTATTTAAGCATCATTAAGCAGAAATGTGCTGAACAACTTTCAACAAGCTATGTCTAGTGAAACTAAATGTTGCAAAATATAATAGAAATATTACCGAATGAAACTTTCCCTCATAGTAGGAAGTGATATCAAGATTATGGAAGTTGTTAACCCAATTCCAAGTTAAGCCTAATGCCCAAATAACAACAGAACTTGTACTGTATACAATTCTAATGCAGGTTAATGCCAATTCAAGCCATTTTCAGGGACACCCATTTGTGTCCTGATTATTATAGATTGTGGCAATAAAACTTATGAGAATACTTATAGCAGAAAATCGGTACCGAATGTGAAATTGAATTCCATTCGAAACCATTAAGAATTGGAAGCATCCCTGAGGAGTACTTACAAGTAGGTATGAATGACACTATTTGAATCAGTCATTTTCAAATGGACATCCCCAGCAAAAAGAAAACTTACTCATTCTAGAAAATAGAGGCATTTTTGTAGGCAGAAAGGAAGCCATGCCAAAAAGGTTCAGAGCCTGATCTATTGGAATTACCACGCCCAACACCATCTCTAGAGTGTTTGGAAGGTTGCTCAACCCTCATTCTCCTGCCATGCCATCGGTCCTCCACTCTATTGTCTGCTTCTGCTCCCTCTGTGCTTTAACCATTTTCACTCCTGCACTCCATTCTATCCAGAATTTGATCTATTAATTATATGATTATAAATTATCAGATTAATTATTAATTTATATATTAAATATTTTTATTTATATAACCATTAATTATTTTCTTATATTAAATCCAATGAACAAAAAAGGCAGAATGTGTGAAGAGGAGCTGAAGTTCCCGTTCAAGGGAAAAGAATATGGCGATGAAGCAGAAGAAGCAGTGTTGACGAAAACGATGGCTGGATTGGTGGCTAGCAGAACAGTAGTGAGTAAGAACCAAGGAGATATAGAATGAACTCAAGAAAGAGTAGAAAACAGTTAGGGAGTGGGATGATTGCTGGAGGAAGAAGGTGTGATCCTAGAAAAGGAGACTAGCAGGAAAAACTAAGGGAAATTTTAAGTCTTTAATGTCAAGCTTACGGTTGGTCAGTCTGTTTTGGTGATCAACATCCCTGACAAATTCTGAAATTCAACGGTGGAAATCTTGAAAAGAAACAGCCATAACTGCAAAGTTTATAGGAATTAGGCCATCAGTGGACTGTATCAAGGCATGGATGGGGGAAACTTGGTCGTCTTCTCCACAACCTAGCATTAGTTTTTTGGTGTTGGGCTTCTTGCAGATTACTTTCCAATCGGAGGAGGATAGTGATAAAAATCTTGAAGGGGAAGGGAGGGCTGGTTTATGGGCAATGCTAGGCTTTATTTGAGATAAGACAGAGGAAAAAGAAAACACGGGAAGAAAATTATAGATAACTAGATAAGCCAGTAGAACAAGGAGTAGGATCTTCAGGGAAGGGACATCTCGCGTACACCCTGCCTCAATGAAAATGGAATGTCAAAATAACAACACAATTGTTTTAGAACGAAAGCAAACACAAAAAAAAATGATTCGGCCGGCTAACAGGTTCCCAAAACCCTAGCTCGAGATTCTGCAGAAAATGTGTTGTGCTATCAACAAAATATTACGAAACCCTACAAAAGCAGATAGGCAAATGTTCCCAAATGACACTCATTTCACATTGATTCATGCGGAAATAAACGAGAACTAAAAACAAGTGATCCCCGAAAAACTGAACATCCACTGGAATGTCAACAATTTTATTATTTTTCAAATCCACCAAACCTAGAGACAATACCCTCCAAATGTCTCTCAAATTGTTACGAGAATTTCAAAACTACGTCTAAAATACACTACTCTCCAAATGTCCGTCAAATTGTGATTGAATTTTCAAACCCCAAGTTTCAAATTTTCTTGCAAAAAAATTACAGTACGTGAACAGGATAAACAAAAACAAAGCACCCACCTGTGCTTTGTGGTGGTCATCCTCAGACGCAGAAACCGTAGAAGCAATGGAAGCCCCAGCAAAGCGCGGAGAGGAAGCAACAGACGAAATAGCACGGACAAAACTGTATCTTTATTTCCTGGGTCAGGAAAACCTTCCACGTTGCTGGGTCACCACTTCATAACCCTCTCTGATTTGCACACGTCTATGTCATCGCCACGTCTAGAGAGATGAAAATCCTCCGACAATTGCTGTCTGCTGAAAAATCATTCACTGAAAACCACACAGTTTAATGGAAATTCAAAAGTCGTATGATGGCATGAGACAACTTCTCGGCTGCAACCTCGCACAAAATATAGCCTATCGACTACGTCTCTGCCCTGGGTTTGACAGCTGCCCAGTTCTTCAGGTCGAAAAAAGGTGTGAGCCGGAATCTGATCTACTTGCCCGAGCGGTTTACAGTGAACCGAACACTGCTCGACGGCGGACGTACTTGTTTCAGGCGTGAGACAGGTTTTCAGACATATCATGCACTGGGGATCCCAGAAGTAGAGCCTATCCGCTAAATATTCTATTGTAATTTCTTGATGTTTTGAATGAATTAAGTTTAGTTTTTCAATACAACTCCATAAGTGATTGAATGAAATTTTCTCAACTCCAAGTCAAAATATAATGGCTAGTGAGAAGGATTGGGTCAAAGCCAAGATTTATCATATGAATTTAAAAGTTTTGTCCTCACTTCTACATATTGCTCAATTGACTTGTATCTATCCCACAAATTGTGGATCTACGAATCAATATTTTTAAAAAGTGATGTTTACTTCAGACCACATAACTTTTTTATACACAGGATACAATTCTAATTTTTAAAATACAGAATTTTCACACCAATATCTAGTGCATGGATATTTTTTCATAATTTTTTGTTACATTTTTTTATTTTTTATTATTTTCTAAGTCAGAGTATTTATAATTTGGACAGAGGTGTACTTCCCGCATATCTTTTTTTGTATTCATTTGAATTAACTTATTCTTTTTTTGTTGGAATAAGGACATCAATACCTAGTGCACATGTATTTTTTAATTTTTTTTTCTCTATTTTTCTATTTTTTCATATGTGTGAAACAAAGAACTTGATGTTCATTGAAAATCTTACATTGACAAAAAATAAAAAATAAATATAATAATCAAATTAAACATATTTAAAATTATACTTTTTGGGAAGCTTATAATAAGGGCTACATGCTTACAAAACATAAATTTTAAATGAATTCATTTGAACACCCAAAAGCTAAATCAAAAGTGGTTTTTTTTAAGCATTTTGATAGGTGTAGAGGAGACTCGATTATAGGTATGGTTTAAATCTAACAAGGTTCTATCCAAGGGGTTTTGATCTAAGGGGGTTTGATCATTCCTCTTTAATTAAAATCATTTAAATGAAACCTTTAAAGTCTTAAATCATTGTATTTTTTAAAAATATGTGATTTTAGGCAAAAATCAAGATGTCCCAAAAAGTGTAATCTCTAAAATTACATCTAGATAAAATCATATTAAATTTGAATTATAAACTAATTTTCAACAAAAAACAATTATACCACTATCATTACAAAAAAAAATATCAATCCAAATTCAAAACAATAAAACAAAAATGCAAGATATGTCATTATCGTAGATAAATGATTTCAATCTCTACCAAAATATTACGTGGACATAGAATCGAGAGATCTTTTGTCAATAGATTTTTAATATCTTACTTTATGAAGTCCCCAAGAATTAGGGTGAACTTAGAGAAATGTTATATTTAAACAAGTGAAGCAAGCGTCGAGTTCCTGCCAGACAACATGATGCATTTTGATTTAGAGGAGAAAGCAAATAAAAAAGTATTGACCATTCTTGTCATGCAATTAATATATTTGTGTGAATGAGTGCAAAAATATTGTTTCAAGCTCAAGAATATAATTGATCTAAATGCCATTGGATCTATTTTTACTCTAGTACTATGAATTTCATGATAGTAGCATTTGGAATTAATGTTGAATATAATGTACATATGAACTATGAACCACCATGCTCAAATTGCAAAAGGAAGGGGGCATACAAAAATGATAATTTAGAAGTTAATATTTTAGAACAAACAAATTGATTTAGTGCTTTCGAAAATCCAAGTACTTAATCAGAAGACAATTATAGAGGTCAACTTTGACCAAGAGTGCTAAATGTCTTGAATAATGTTTGTAGCCTAAATTTTCGTAGTTCAATTCCTTCAACCATAAGTAATTGACATTTATCTCAAATGTATATCAAGAAAAGCTTCAACGACTTCTCTAGTTTATCATGAAAAACATTTGCCACTATTAAGAAATAAATAGCAGAGAAGTATGGTTGTTCCTAGGGCTTAGATGGGATTTGACTTAAGGGTAACAACAATTTGGATAGTATGTACAGGACGTAGTTTGTCTCTAAATCTTAGTTGAGCTTACATCTTTGCACTCACAAGATGCTTGTTGAGTGGGGTATTGGAGAAACAACTATCCATTCCCCAAAAAAACTTAATTGCTTACATTTTGACTTTTAAACAGTATGAACAATTGCAACACTTGTAATTATAATAACTAATAACACAAACACAACTTCTAGTTCTAATTAATACCAAAGTTGGTTATGACGCAATGTGTAGCTATATTTATGTTGAACTCATTCAAAGGACTCAATTCTAAATATTCTTGTATGATGTCAATAAGTGAATTTTGTTTACGTCTAAGATAAAATCGTACAAGAATATTGCAAGCATAGATTAACTGATGACATAATTGCACATCTCAAAAAAAGAAATAAATTGAAAATTGCATTTGCCACACAATCAAAATGTCAAGGAAGGAATAAACATACATAAAATGGGCTCTTACCCTGCACTATCATTATGTTATTTACAAATATAACAAAGTCTATATACATGATATGTATTTAGAGAGATACAATTTTGTACTCAAAAGAAAAAGTGTGGCTACCAAATGTGTACATTTTGCAACTCACACTACAAAAAGAGGAGTCCAGTCCAGTTCAGTAGAATAACAATTAGCTGGTGGTACAACAACTTGTTGGATTTATTAAACTTTTGAGTGTAGCTAGTAATTTCTCATTTGTACATGGGAGAAAAAAAAAAAGCTTTTCTTACTAGAAAACCACTAATTCTATGAAATAAGGGTTGGTTACAGAATAAGCAAGAACTAGGCAATGAAAGTAAAAGACTATTAAAAAGAAGTATACACTTTTGGACCATTGATTTTATATTCATATCTAAATTGCCTTTAAATATGAACAACAAACATGTCCCATCACATAATGAGGCAAAATAATACCCTTTCAATTTTATTGACCATATTTTTAATGAAGAAAAACAACAAAAATTATACATGGGCATCTTCTAGATAACTGATAGATCAGTAGAATTTCAAGAATATCAAGCAGAAAATACACCTCTTCTAGTTGATTCAGGAGGAAAATTAGTCTGACTTGAATTTTTAATAATATAGTGAGCCTGTAACAGTAAAAGCCAAGACTGATATTGGATTAGAATACATGAGTATGTTACACAAAAGGGGACTAGTTAAACTCAAATCACATCCCATACCTTGCCACCAATTGCCTCTTGAAGCTTTGGATGTGTTTGTATCATCATCCATATTATCTTTGTTTAACTGCTACATTTTTAAAAGTAAAACAATTAGTTTAACCCCAAGGTAAGAGATTGAGTACTAACCCCATCTATCCCTTCTATTTTTGTAGTTGAAGGATCATGGTACAGATCGTGCCCTCCATAATATAAAGAAGAAGCAAGGAAAGCATCACTCAAGCTATAGCTCTTACCATGAGTGCTTTGACCCTTTTTGTTGATTTCTACTTGTGTACATATAAAATAATTGAACAAATTTGTAAAAAAGTAAAATTCATAGCTTCCTCAAAAGAAAAACAAGTTGCACTTCCCAAAATTTTGAAACCTTTAAACTGTTATCCCTATAACAATAAAGAAATGAACAAATTGCAAAAGTGTAGGGCCTTGCATAGCACGCAAGACATTTTCAACCACAAGAAGGAATACAAATGACATTGGAGTATTTAACATAAAAGACACGATGCTCAAAAATCATTCAAATTACTACGTAAGTCAATTCAGTCACACTTTTAGTGCATTACAATAAACAATAGACAATTTCAAATTGAAATCCAAACCTTTCTATTGGACATTTATAAAACTAAGCCATACATCTTTACTATATGTTAACGCTTATGTGGCGAGATTTTAAATGCAAGTGAAATAGAAGGTGCAACATGCTTCATATATCCATATAAAATAAATATATAGGTTTACTGAAGAGTCACAAAAAATCAGTATGTAGTATAAGGCAACATTTATACCCACCCAATTTAGAGCTATTTTGTTTGTTTGAAATAGGGACAACATCAATCCATGTTAATGCGAAACAAAGTCTAAATATACATCGTATATACAATCAGAACATTAACATAAACAAGGAAGAATAAGTGTATAAAATGATAGGTAAGCTTCATACTCTTATTGTTCCTATTGCAGGTTAGTACTCTGATTGTAGACCTTGATAATCACAATACAAGCTTATTGAGTGAATGTGATTCAAAGCCCATCACTGAATTTCTGCAAGAAAAATACAAAGAATAAGGATATGATATGTATAATTGCTGAAATAAAATACTACAAATGACATAAAAGACATATTCCAATGCACAGTATTCAGGCCTACAACAAGATCCCATGCAATTAAGCAAAATTTCTCCAAATGGATGGCCTTTTCTAGGAAGATGCACACTTTAGAAAGAAAATTGACTATACGAAAGTTGAGAGGTGTGTGTTAAACTCAACATCCATTTTAGATGACCTAAAAAATATATCAGGATTCATGGAAAACTGTGAGCAGACGAAAAAATGCCATTGAATAGAATTTTGCAGACCCCAATATTGGCATTATATTTTATATGACACATAAACTAAACATATTTATCATTGGAGAATTTAGAAAATTTTGGAGTAGAATCATTTGTTATGGATTCATAGCAATCTATATGAGAATCAAAATCATAGAAGTGGATAACCCTAGCTAGTATTATCATTAAAGATACGTTAGTATGCTTTCCTGAACACCAATATCCATATAAAGGTAATGTCTACAAAGGAACTTACTGCCCTCTTGTGTTCTTTTCATTGATTCTTAGTCAGTTAGTCCTCAGTTCTTAGAGGGAATTTTTGTTTTGGGAGATGTGTAGCTTTAGAAGTGAAATTTAGCTAGCCCCTAGTTCCATAAAAGTTTTATTGCCCCTGTATAACTCTGTAAACTAAAATCACTCCTAAAATTCAAATTACCATTCAAACCCATCAAGGAAATAACCGTCACAATAAAAATGAAGCACCGATCTTGCCTTCGATAGTAGGTAGACTTAATTCTTGCTTTCCATGTTCCACTAGTGACACACCTAGAAAAATAGTCCCTAGCAAAGCCAACATATGCTCCTTGCAACCAATAACATTTTAGTAGTCTTTTTAATGAAACAAACAATTAGGGTACCATAAAAGCAATTTTGAATTAACACCCACTTAAACAAAATCTATGAAATACCTCCTTTGGCAGAGGAAATGTTCAGGATAGAGAAGATTTAATGGCTGATTGATGAAAAGTTCCTGAAATAGAAGCCATGACCTTTGCACACAGTTGCAATTTTCCCTCTACTTCACAATCCAAACTTTAATGACTCTTACAACATTAATAAATATTAAGCAAAGCATAATGAGCATGCATAGCCATCCAACGCTTCCTTCTCTAGGGAGATGTGGCACTTCTAGTGGGGTGTGCGGAACAAGGCTTGCTAGCATGTTTCCTCTTTGTCTGAGTTCTTTGCTCATTGGGGCAAGTCCCCTGTTAAGACTTATTTTCTTCAAGTTACTTAGGCTCTTGGTCTGACCTTTAGTACCTGGAATATTTAGTTAAAGAGGAATCACAGGATTTTTCAAGATGTGAAGTTGGTTATCCAACATTTGTGGTGGAAAATTCTTCATTCTTTGGGAGAAATTATTTTGGCTAAGTGTGACTTGGCTGAGGGTGTGGATCTGGGAGATGTTGTCTATTGCACTCGTCTCAATCTTCCTCTTTAAAGTGGTGTTGTGAAGGGTGTTGGATAGATCATGAGACATAGATGTAGACATCATCTTCGGAAGATAAATAGGGAGGGTCGTTGGTGTCCTCCTCCTCAAGCTGTGTTGAAAATCATCATGGATGGTTCTTCTCGGGGAAATCCTAGTCATGCTGATATTGGGGGTGTTGGGCGGAATAGTTATGGGACTATTCAGTTTATATTTTCTATTTATAAGGGTCTGTATACTAATAATGTGATGGAGGCTCTTGCCATTTTATATGTTGTGGAGCATGGTTGTGCTCTTGGGTGGAGAAGGATCATTTTTGAATCTGATTCTCAGGTGGTGGTGACTTTGTTGAAGAGACATCAATTAGAGGATGCGAGTTGGCATTTAGCTTTGATTATAAAATAGATTCTTAATTTGTGTGCTTCATTGGAATTTGTTACTTTTTATTACATTCCTAGAGAATGGAACTAAGTTATGGATCATTTGGCCAAATGGGCCTCCAATCATTTGCAGAATTGGAACATTGTGGATAGGGGTCAATTACCCCCGGATTTGTCTTAAAAGTTGGACCACTTAGTGGAGATTGGTAGGGGTCTGTAATGCCCTTCCTTTGTACTTCTTTATTTTAGTTTGAATAAATTTTTACACCTCTGTTAGTGAAAAAAAAAGTGATTTTGTACCCCCAAGGTACCAATTTTTATCTATGATTTTTTTTATCTATCTATGTCATCCTATTTTCTTAATTTTCTTAAAGAGAAATAAATTATATAGCTACTCAGATGAATAGAAAAAGACATAAATGTCAATTTTTAAATATAAAAAATAAGTTTTAAAATTCAAACTATAAAAATAGAAAGTAATATGTTTAAATAATAGAATGTGATTGGCCAACACAACATAGCATATGCATATCGAACGATTGCAATAGTAACCAGGAACTAAAAATCATGGGTTCAAGTAGATTAATTGCCTTTTCTAAAGAGTGAATTTGAGAGAAAAGGGCAATTGAGTATGCATGCAATAGTACTCATATCATTGGTTTTAATAAAAATGTTAGGAAATCTACTGGAGCGCAACTAATGAAAAATCCAAACAGTAGTGCCTTCGGTAACTTTAATTCAAAGATTACCTCAAAGACACAAACAACTATGTCCTAATGTAGAAACAGACACAATTTATTTCCCACATTGATCCATCTGAGAGAAACACATGTAAATTCAATAGCAAGCATTAACAGATTCTACTACATTAACCAACAGACATGAAAGATGAAACAAAAAACCAGAACACAAAGTTTACGTGGGGAAAATCCTTTCAGATAAAAAACCCAACACTCCAAAGATCGAGCCATTGTATTATTCAACAATTGAAGGTTACAATAAAACTCAGGTTCATAGCCTTTTCAAAGGTTACATCTTGTTCATTCTGGATACTATCTGGTAATCAACTCTCCCTTTGTTCATTTCCTGATCAACCTCTCAAACCAAACAATCTCCGTACTGTTGCAATACCCTCACACAGTATACAGTACTGAACAACACAAGAGATCAACCATGGGATTCAATCTTTGATGAGGAGAGAAATCGACAACATAACCCTGCCTCTCACTTCCTCTGTTTCGGCCTCATGGCCTCGGCCTTCCAGCGAGCCACTCAGCCTTACTCTGTTTCAGTCTCTCTCTATCTCATCAGCTCTCTTGTTCTCGTTTCTCTTCGGCTTCAGCTCTATGAAATACTGTCAGATCACAACAGTCGAATCATCCAGCTCAGCAACGGTTCACATCTTGCTTTCTTTGATTTATCCACATCGCACCACGTTGGACAATCTTCACTCGATCAACAGCGATCAACTCGTGTCGCATGTCGGTGAGACACTAGAAGTGTCTCCCCGATGCCACAAGACTTGATTACACATTGTCGCCAAGAGTCGTCTCCATCGGCAAGAGGTTCCTCCGAGCTTACAAGTTACATCGACCTCAGCATGCCATCGATGAGACTATTGCTATCGCCAGGAGATCATATCGAGTCTTCAAGTCATGCTGAAACCCATTGTATTCCTATCGGCATCCATCTATCGGCAAGACTATCATCTTTTGCCAAGACGTCACAACGAGCTTCATGTTATACCGATCTCTGAACAATCACCGAGAGTCATGCCGACATCGAAGAAGCATCGGCCAGAGCATCGCTAATCGGTGAGAGGTCATACCAAAGTCCAAAGAGTCATACCGACAACAGGATTCCCATCAGCAAGACAAACACCCTTCGCCAAGACATCACCCCGCAAGTTCCAAGTCACCCCGAGTCTAACTTGTTGGCTAGACTTACTGCTTTCGCCAAGACTTCATACCGAAGCCTTTAAGTCACATCGATGTGTTCCACTGTCGGTGAGAGAATCAACCTTCAGCAAGACTTCTTACCGAGGCTTCCATGTTATCCTGAAACCACTGTTCGCCAAGAGTCACATCGACCCGATGACCCCACGTGTTGTCGGCGAGACTTCCGATATTCGATGAGACATCATATTGAAACAAGCCTTTCGACCACGGGTCTCCCCGATGTCTTCGAGTGTTACATTGTCGCCAAGACAATCCTTCATGGCTGAGACTTCACACGGAGATCCTTAAATTACTTCGAGTGTCTGTCGGTGAGACATATCACTATAGGTAAGACTTCTTACCAATCACCCAAGGGTTTCCCTGAAAGCTTCAACACTATCGCCCAGACATGTTACTTTTGGTAAGACCTCTCACCGAGCCACCATAGGTTATCCCGATGACTTCAATGTGTATCCCTGTTGGAAAGACCTTCCAATGTCGCTAGGACTTCTTCCCGAGTGTTGAAAGTCACTCCGAAGCCCCCGGTCACTGAGTCTTCCCGATGCCTGATTGAATGGCCTATCGGCAAGAGATCTCCATGCGGTGAGAAGTTACAATGACTGCTTTATGTCACAGCGATAGACTCCATAGTGAACACGTTCAGAAAGACTTTTGCAAGGTCACAGTGACTAGAATATTTCACAAGGTTCCCAAACTGCCAGTCGGCTAGACCAAAGAAATGTCACACCGACTTTGCTCTTCCAGAGGTTCCAGCCTGTGAGATTGATGCAACAATTCCAACAATCTCCCACTTGACGAAGATCACATAGGCACCTTCAAAGCAACCAGAAACTAGGACCACACTAGCTCCACCAGTTCAAACCCTGCAATACTCAAGACACCCAATCAACATGATTCCACAGATAACAGTCCATTAGAAAATCTACAACAAAGACCAGGCATCCAACTGCAACTCACTGTCCAACAAAACAATCAATCACAGCCCTCCAAGAAACCACATAGATCTCAACATGCTATCATGTTCCATCAAGAATTCTGCTCCAACATCCAAGATGTCCACCATTCAAGCAACAATCCTTTCATCTTCCACATGTGGAAGAAAGATACATTGCCAAGGTGAATAAGCACCATTCCAACGAACACAAGCAAAAGATCCCAGTGACATCTTCAACAAGATACTGCTACCACTTCACTATGCTCAAATGCTATACAGAAGCAATATCAACTTCACAGCTTCAAATAGAACACAACAGTGAAGTCATTCTCTAGAAACAAGATAAACAACACTAGTTAGAACAACAATCAGTCTAACTGCTTCCATCCAACTAATAAACCCATGCGACTGAAAATAGCACCCACAGCTCATGCTATACCATCCAATCTTACATACCTCAAAGGTATAAGCATTAGTAAACTCATGCTACTCTAAAACGAACCCATCAACAACGAATGCAAGCTCCAAGTGCCAACCAGTTGAAGAAGACCAAACACAATAGGAACTTCCTTTGTCCAAGTAATCCAAAGACATCACAAGTTTACCAATCATAGCACATAGAAAAATGTAACCATGTAGTACCGAGGAAATATCCACAATGACATGCACAACCTGCAACAAACTGCTACGAGAAACATTTATCTCACTCACAAACCTTCACGGCCACAGAGAGAAACTTTGCCCATCATCTTCCTGTAGAACATCCTCCTACATACACTTCTAATAGCCAACTCTGTCAAGAATGATCTTCATCACATCCCAAAAGAAAGCCTTAACAACATCCACCCGTTTAATCACCAAGAAAACATGGATGTAAACCTCTCAAAGAAGATCAAGCTAAAACATTCCCCATTTTAAGAAATCAGCCCATACATCATCTCCTACCAATTCACATCAGTAAATGACATAACACAAAAGCTCAAGGAGATAAAACAAACTGTACAATTTCCACTATGAATCCTCTAGAACCATTAAACAACAATTCAAGATCCATATCATGAAAGTGAACTTAATACAACACATCTAAAAAATATAATGGGCCAAATACCTTTTAGATCAACTGCCGAGTAGACCAAGAGTGGGAACAAGAAAACTCCTTCAAGATATATAAGCCATCATCACTAATCCAAGAGCAATCTCCTCATAGGTCTCTAATTGAACTCAGATTCAACCTAGGTGTAGGCTTCTCAGACTTTCTGCTAAAAAACTTTAGCAAGAGTAACAAGCAGCAACACATCTCTCATAAGAGAAAAATAGCCTCACCTTATTCTTCATATATCCATGAGTACTGGCAACCGATCATCTCATGCTAAACTCCATGATCTGCATTACTGCACTATCATGAAGTATCAAGCAAATAATCAAAGCACCCAATACACAAAGAATTACTAGACCATTGTCAAAGATCCAATCATCTGAATCAGGAACTTATCATGACACTATGATCTACACATCCCCATAGAAGATACCATGCTTCAAGTGACTCCACCATTGTCTCAAGTACAATGCACAATGCCAAAACTCCAGTGCACAAACAAGAGTATACCATGACATAAAGCAAATAGACTTAAGAACAACATCACCTGTCAAGCACCACCAACACCTCAGCCAAAGACTCCAAGCGTCCTCCATGGTTCCAAGATGTTGCACATCTTCAAATAATGTCCATGCAAAAGCAAAAGAACCCTTCTAAGGAAGACCAACACATGTGATGAATCCATAGTCACTGCTAGAGCTCCCATTGAAAAGGTGACACCCGAGTTCTCCAAGTATCATGACCAACTACTTCAGGTTCCCATAACTGACTATTCAGGTACTCAATAATATCCATCTTCTCATCTCAAAGCAATCACACCAATGCACAAGTGACCACAGACAAGGCCAGCTAACAAATATGCATCATCAATGAATCAACCTTGTGGATAAAGACAATCCACATCCAAGTTATCTCATTGCAGCCAATGGGTAGCTAATCCATCAACCACATAACTCGTAGATCACAAACATCGAACATGCAAACCCGTTATCACATTGAAAAATGCAACACTGAGATTTCAAAGAGAATAACCATGTAGACAACATGACTCAAACACCAGATCATACCAAACCTGATTTGCCAATCATGTCCACAACGAGCACCATAATCAAGGAACCCACAAGCATTACCACAAGAATGTTGAGTGACAAAAGCACTTACCAACACTCCCATGTAGAGGAGTCATACCTCCTCAAAACCATGCACCAAGCATGCATGCAGACCTACAACTATCTCATCCAACAACACCCCAAAAGGCCAGTGTCTAGACAATAGCTTAACAACAACTCCACATGATCACAATTTTTGCTTAACCGTGTAAAACCTACAAAACCATAGAGCCATGCAAGTGCAAATCATCCTTAGAAAGAAAACAGCAGTTCAAGAGAATCCAGGCCCCTTTCAGGCCAACTTTAAACCACCACCATGTACATGCATCCGAGAAAGAGAGAAAGGCTATTTTAGAAGCTTGCAAATCATCTAATGATTAACTCCATAGCCTTCAAGCATTTGAGGTTAACAAGAAACAGTGCCTTCCAATACCAGGAACCACCACCTAGCATAAGCACTCTCTTCCATGACTGAGAAACAATATAGGCTTCTCCATATCACCCAGGAGCCTGAAACACAGACACCAATATGAAAGCTTTATTGCTACACGGTCACAGAGTAGGAAAATCCACCTCATACTCCAAGGTTATACCTCTACAAACCAGGAGACACAGATCACAACATGATCAACTCCCTTTTCCATCTTGACCATCCTTCAAGCTGCATGCTGTCTTAGAATACCACAAGGCTTCCACTCAACAAAGGATCAATACATTAGTCCATTCCTCCATATTTCTTCCAGCCTATCAAGCTGAGAAATCTTCACAAGAGAAATATCCAGAACCAACAACCAGAACAAGGCTCTGATACCACTTGTTAGGAAATCTAGTGGAGTGCAACTAATGACAACTCCAAACAGTAGTGCCTTCGGTAACTTTAATTCAAAGATTACCTCAAAGACATGAACAACTATGTCCTAATGCAGAAAAAGACACAGTTTATTTCCCACATTGATCCATCTGAGAGAAACACATGTAAATTCAATAGCAAGCATTAATGGATTCTACTGCACGAACCAACAGACATGAAAGATGAAACAAAAAACCAGAACACAAAGATTTACGTGGGGAAAATCCTTTCGGATAAAAAACCCCACACTCCAAAGATCGAGCCATTGTATTATTCAGCAACTGAAGGTTACAATACAACTCAGGCTCATAGAATTTTCAGAGATTACATCTTGTTCATTCTAGATACTATCTGGTAATCAACTCTCCCTCTTTTCATTTCCTAATCAACCTCTCAAACCAAACAATCTTCGTACTATTGCAATACCCTCACACAGTATACAGTACTGATCAACACAAGAGATCAACCATGGGATTCAATCTTTGATCAGGAGAGAAATCGGCAACATAACCCTGCCTCTCACTTCCTCTGTTTCGGCCTCATGGCCTCGGCCTTCCAGCGAGCCACTCGGCCTTACTCTATTTCGATCTCTCTCTATCTCATTAGCTCTCTTGTTCTCACTTCTCTTTGGCTTCAGCTCTATGAAACGGTTTGTTTCCAACTATTGGATCACAACAGTCGAATCATCTAGCTCAACAACAGTTCACATCCTGCTTTCTCTGATTTGTCCACATCGCACCATGTTGGACAATCTTCACTCGGTCAACATTGATCAACTTGTGTCACATGTCGGTGAGACACTAGAAGTGTCTCCTTGATTACACGTTGTCGCCAAGAGTCGTCTCCATCAGCAAGAGGTTCCACCGAGCTTACAAGTTACATCGACCTCAGCATGCACATCGGTGAGACTATCGCTATCGCCAAGAGATCATACCGAGTCTTCAAGTCATGCCGAAACCCATTGTATTCCTATCGGCATCCATCTAGCGGCAAGACTATCATCTTTTGCCAAGACGTCACAACGACCTTCATGTTATACCAATCTCCGAACAATCGCCAAGAGTCATGCCGACATCCAAGAAGCATTGGCCAAAGCATCGCTAATCGGCAAGAGGTCATACCGAAGTCCAAAGAGTCATACCGACAACAGCATTCCCATCGGCAAGACAAACACCCTTCGCTAAGACATCACCCCGCAAGTTCCAAGTCACCCTGAGTCTAACTTGTCGGCCAGACTTACTGCTTTCGCCAAGACTTCATAGCGAAGCCTTTAAGTCACATCGATGTGTTCCCTTGTCGGCGAGAGAATCAACCTTCAGCAAGACTTCTTACCGAGGCTTCCATGTTATCCCGAAACCACTGTTCACCAAGAGTCACACCGAACTGATGACCCCACGTGCTATCGGCGAGACTTCCGATATTCAATGAGACATCATATTGAAACAAGCCTTTCGGCCAAGGGTCTCCCCGATGTCTTCAAGTGTTACATTGTCACCAAGACAATCCTTCATCGCTGAGACTTCACACCGAGATCCTTAAGTTACTCTGAGTGTCCGTTGGTGAGACATATCACTATCGGTAAGACTTCTTATTGATCACCCAAGGGTTTCCTCGAAAGCTCCAACACTGTTGCCGAGACATGTTACTTTCGATAAGACTTCTCACCGAGCCGCCATAGGTTATCCCGATGACTTCAATGCATATCCCTGTCAGCAAGACCTTCCAATGTCGCTGGGACTTCTTCCCAAGTGTTGAAAGTCACTCCAAAGCCCCTGGTCGCTATGAGTCTCCCCGACGCCCGATTGAATTTCCTGTTGGCCAGAGATCTCCACGCGGTGAGAAGTTACAACGACTGCTTTATGTCACAGTGATAGACTCCACAGTGAATGCGTTTGGCAAGACTTCTGCAAGGTCACAGCGACCAGAATATTTCACAAGGTTCCCAAACTGCCCGTCGGCCAGACCAAAGAAATGTCACATTGACTTTGCTCTTCCAGAGGTTCTAGCCTGTGAGATTGAGGCAACAATTCCATCAAAAAAAAAATATTAGCAATGACATGAAAATCAAATAGACAACCATACTAATATTGGCTAGGCTATAAGTTGCTTGTGAATTTATTAGTGATGAAATGAGAATGGAATTTTGAAAAAGTATAATTAATTGCAGAATATGATTTTTTTTTAAATTATATAGTCAAAACTTACATAATATTGTCAAGATGCCTACAATTTTGATAGACTATAAGACTTCTATATTTCTATAGATTAAAAATAAATGATGATATCAGTGCTGGGGTTACGTTTACTTTCTTTCATTATTCTAATAATATGTATCGTCTCGGTACGGATTTCTTTCACATCTTCGAATAGTTATTCAGAATTTATAACCGGTGCTTCCAACTATTTAGAAAATACTATAAATGGTGAGTGATAATGACTTACCAAGTTTATTTTTCATATTAAACTAGTGTTGCTAAGTCTAGAATCTTTTCTGTTAAGCTGAAGCAAAGTAGTCCCAAGTGAGTTATACAAGTATATGGCAGGAAAGGCAGATTTTTTTTATTTTAAAAAGACCATTTATCTGCAACAGCAACGGTTCATCTTGAATTTATTTGGCAGAGAAAAATTGTTGTGTGATCTCAGTTTTAACAATTCATTTATGTATTTGTCTTTTAATATTTAAGCATATGATACATGTTGTGATCATACTCTTTGAGGCTTCAAATTGACAAATTCTAATCCCCTTAAAATCAGTTCACTATTGTGCTCGAATGCTGCCTTTCCTACCCAACTGCTCACTTTATACCATGGAGAGATGCTATATGCTGCAAGTAATTTCTGCTCACAATGCTTCTGCTGCTACAGAGAATCTTTACCTGTTTCTACACACTCTCACACACATATGCAGATATAAGCTTAGAACGTGTAATAACTCCCACATGGCAGCTGACATTCATCGGGCGAATACACACCAAGGAATGAGACCGTAAATCTCACACACTAGCATATATAAAGAGGACAGTTTTTAAATACAAATTATATTGATCAAAGTACATTTCTTTGTACATACTTGTCTCTGGATACAAGGCTGGACAGAAGTTTGAGTTCCCCTCTTTGCCCTTAATAATTCCCTGTTTCAACAGTCTCGCCCTGCTCTCGTGCAAAGGTAAGGTTTTCTCTTTTCCTTTGCATTTACTAAACACTCTCTTCTCCACGCAGCGTCTTTCGTTGGATGAAAGCCCTCCAAGAAACATGGTCTTATGGAATGCAAAGGTTGCAGGTTATGCACAAAACATATTTGTTGAAAAGGCTTTAGAAACTTTCAAGGAAAGGAAATTGGTAGGGTTAAATCCAAATTCTATAATCGATGCCAGCACCCTCGCTGCATGTGATGAAATGGGAGTGATTCTGTGATGAGGCATTTCAGCAATTAAAGTAGCTTTCCAAGTCCAGGTCTAGATAATGCTTACTTGAGCAGTACATTTTGATGTGGTAGACATGTTATGTTGTGGGTGATAATGGTGTAGAGGAGTATAGAGTTGGAGTATCAGTGGAAGCACGATGATGCATGTTATGAAGTTAGTGTGGAATGAGAGGGAATGAACTTGTGGTGCATTATCTTGGGTCTGGAGATGATTGCGAATATGATGAGATTTTGTCCATGGAAGAATTTAAGAGCAACATTTCTAGATTTCAGTTGACATGCAAACACATTCAAGACAAGTATTATTCCTAGGTGAAGGAGGGCATGCAAATTTGTGCTTTATCTATCATTAATGCCCAAGAAATTGAGTTCTTTGACGCCATTGTCAAACAAGTGATGGGTCTCCTTGCTCTGACTCTTTCCTTTTAACACATGTTTTAATACCCAAAGATTTTTATAAGTGTTATGCGTGTTTATTCCTCTTCCATAAAATGTATGCTCACCCATTTTTAGGATCGAAGAAAATAGTCTCTTGGATGCATAGGTAATTATCTATAGTTGTGTCTATTGGGTTTAGATAACTTTTTGGAAAAAAAATAAAAAGAAAAATTGTACGTGTAATTCACCATCCATAATCTAAACTACACTTTTTTATAAGCATTTACTAAATTATAAGTGTGTCCAATTATTATGTCTCAATAGTAAATAGAGATAATATTTAGGAAAAAAATAAAAAATAAAAATTGTATGTGTAATTTACCATCCATAACCTGAACTTCACTTTTTTATAAGCATTCTCTAAACTACAAAAGTGTCCAATTGTTATGATCATGATGATGCACAAGTTGCTATGAATGAAGGTTAGTGATAGCCAAAAACAAGTACAAGCAAGGAAGTTATCATTCTGCCCAAACTAGTTGTGGTGTGTGCCACAATTGTGCTCACCACTTTGGCCATGCTTGCTTATTTCCTATGTCTTCTCTAGTAGAAATTTCCTCAAACTAACATGAGTGCCCCTACAGAATCTTGAGACACATCTTTATGCATATTGTCTATGACCTTTGTTCTTTTCATAACAAATCTAAACAATAGTTGATGCACTTGCTATTATATATAACAATTTTTATTATGTATGGCTAGAAATTTCAAATTGTATTGGAGGAAGATGGGTAAAAGCTCAATATCAATGCTTCAATTGGACTTCTATCCGTTATTCAACCCACTAATTAAAAATTCTAAGTATTTTTAGAAGATTACTTAATTCTTGCATGAATGATAGAAAAGGTTCCAACCTTATGTATAAGTTGCTCAAAAAAATAACTATTATGAGCTTTCTACAAAAATTTCACCTATTGTCATGAGGCAGGGAACATCCCACTTAATGCCATGGTGAAGCTATATTCACTTACTAGTAAATTAGTGACCTTTAAACAAAAAGAAAGAGAATATGTTTGAAGATTAAAGAGATAAATGATAAATGATTATTGAATCTTCATACATTGTGTCTGGTCAATCTATAACATCATTTGAGTTGACATTAATTTCAACAATGAGTTTCCTAAGCATAATGATTGAAATAAAAAAATTGTAAGACAATTGTGAGGGTATGGCAAGGGTTAACAAAATCTGATGTATCTTTTGAATCTCTTCCACAACTAAATTGCAATGGTTGCCATCATTAATTTTTTAACAAATACATGGAAGTTTTTAGTTTAAACTATCTCGAACAAAATTGTTTTCCCTTGTTTGCTTTTAATAATACTGAAAGGTAAGTGATTGGTTTGGGTTTGGATTTAAGGATTCGGGTCAAGTTTGTGTAATCAATGTGTTTATCATTCTATGGCTAAGAAAAGTGTGTCAATTGTAACTTCTATCTTGAAAATTAGATTGTTTTCATATTTTGAAGAGCTCCTAGCAAGCTTGGTGCTAGAAGTGAAATATTAAATTTAGGAGTTAGGATGTTATTATTTTAGAAATAATATCAATGCCAAATAGCTATTATTCATCTTTCCTAGGCTTGATGTAAATGTGACTTTTAATTTAGAAAAACTATGAGATTTTAAATACTTGTAGTATTGGAAATATTAGATTTAGTGTTATATTGAGAAGATATCAAGATGCACATATAATTATGGGCCATTTGGGAAATTCTATTATAGTGGTAACAGGAAAAATAAGTTCCTTTAATGTCATCCTTCTTTCTTAATGCAAGAATAAGACATGTTGTATAATTATATAATGGTACTTGTATATTGGGGTAAAGTCTTTGTATGACTACAAAATATCTATTGACCCCTTGAGTATAGAAACCTCAATATTGAATCTATTATGTAAATTTCTAATGGAAGTGTTATCTTATGGGTTTGTGTCAACTAAGGTAATTTTATGGAGTAATAAGCCTAGCCCCTATGTTGATAAAAAGAACCTTGGGATGTTCAAGTCGGCTTATGAATAATAGTGAGTGGAATTTGATACAAGACTCATTATCCTTAAAAGGAAGTGAACTATAGTATGGGTTACTAAATTATGAACATAGTTATGATTTCCTAACTATTGTTAAGTATTATTAATTGAGGGGAAACATTAATGAAACCTTGATTAAGGGAAACTTGTGTGTATGCAAGGGATTAGTTGATAGTATCACTAAGTTCACTAGGTGACATATGTTAAAGGTTACTCATTCCTAGGTGGAAAAACTTGTTACCAATAGCCTAGAGGCAATAAATGTTAGAAAGCATCAGTTTGATGGTTCAATGGGTTGTGGTAATCTTGTTATATGATGTGTTGATACTTTAGGATGGATGGTGGGTCCCTAGTGTAGTATGGGATACATCAAATCCTCATATGGTATAATCGACTTTGTTGGGTGACTTGACCTTGTTGGGTGAGGATGGACCATTGACGTAGTATGAGATGTACCGAATCATGTTCCCAATTGTTTGATGGTGTAGAAGACTGAAGAAAAGGATAGGAACCAAGGTGTAGTGTGTGATACAATGAATCTCATTTCTATGTGGGATGCACTAAAAAGTGGTAGGTGTTTAGTCAGTCACTTATTGTGTACTTGTGTAAATGGCCTCAAGTTTTATGTATATTTTTATATTGGTTCCCTTGTGAGTGATGGCATCAAGTAGTATTGTATTCTTGGTTGGCATGGATGGAAATGGATTGAGAAAAGAATGGGAACCATAGTGTAGTATGGATGCATTGACATTCCCTTTCCAAGTGAGATCTTATTGTGGGCATATGTGTTAGTAAACTAGGTAGTGAGATGATGCATATAGTAAGTTGCATCCACTTCCATGGTTCTAATTGGTCTTTATGTACATGTGGATTATACACACTAGATATATGTATTGTATGCTTGAGCTAGTCATTGTTGTACTTGTGACATGCACATGAGCTAGTCATTATTGTACAATGATATGTGTATGAGCTAGTCACTATTGTACCTATGATGTGGGTATGAGTTAGTCACTATTATATTGCAATATATGTATGATCTAGAAATTATTGTACATGTGATGTATATATGAGATAAACACTATTGCACTTGTGATGTACACTTGAGCCAATTGCTATGTGTTGCCTAAGTTTTAAGTTTGGTTCTACGTATTTGAGTTTTTGGGTACCCTTTTGATTTTCAAACTTTTTCTGTCATGTGTGTGGGTCGTTGGTCAGTTTTGTGAACCTTGTGATTTGTGTCCTTATATTCACAACTCGTCTTCTTATCGACTTGGTTTCCTTTAAAACTATTCCTTTTAGGCATTGATCTTTTTGATAGTTGTCAAAACCATTTTAGCAACCACCCAAGTTTTATAACTCTTTCATTTTGCAAAGGAGTAATTTTTAAAAGGTTATTATTAAATAAAGGTGTGTCTTTGGTGCTTTCAAGAACTTCCATAAGGATCGACATTGATTTTTTAACCAGGCCTAATCTCAACCAAAGGACAACAATATCATCTGAGGTGAAACATATTGAGAAGGGATATGCCAATAAGGGATGATCTTGTCAGGGAAGATTAAATTTTTCAAACTTTTTTGGCTACCAACTATACTCTCAAAAGCTATTCAATTTATAACCGACTTTGCTAAGTGTACCAAGGTCATCTAATGTTAGAATATTATATTCTTCTTGTATTAATGTTCAATACTACTATTGCTACAGTAGTTTGTAGGATAGGTAGTTAGACATTTTAAATGTCTACAGTCATCTACCTCCTCTATATATTGTAATGATTTCCTTCTGTTAATTCAAGCAATTTTTAGCCCAAAATTGTTTCATGGTATCAGAGCCAATGGGATTTTTCAGAATTTGGAGAATTTTTTAAATAAAAAAATTCTAGCCTCCTATCTAGAATTTTTTTCTAGAAATTTGTTTTCCGTTTTTACATTGGAGGTTTGCTTTGAAGATTTTCGTGAAGATTTTTTCAGAAAAAATTTGAAGGTCATGCTAGAGGGTTTGAAGGTCGGATTTGTTGTTGTGTTTGCATGTGTTTGTGATCTGCGGCCTCCAGTAAAGAGGTTTCTTAGTCCATGGTGTGCTAGGGTTTTTTTGATTCATGAAAGGAGCTATAGATTTCTGTGACTTTTCGGCCATGATTCATTTGTTTCTGGGGCAATTTTTGTCTCTTGACACGCGTGTTTCTTTCAGACATGTGTTCATCTGAGACCTCCATTTTTTTTGCATCTCGCGTGATTCACGTCTGGTTTCAGTTGCATTTGGTCATTCTTTGCAAGCCACACGTGATCTATTACAACCCTGTGTTTTTTAAAAGACTCCTTCCAGCGCGTTTTCATCTAGTTTTTAGACGCGAAATCTCTGCAATGTGTTTTCTTTTTCCCTCATTTGAATGTTTTTTCTTGCCCACATTTGTTCATCCTGTCTGCATGCGCATGCTTCTTTTCTAAAGAAATTTGGTCACGATTTCCTGGTTGCACGACGCTTACTAGTTCTTGGCCACGGTTCTTCATTAGTTGCGACTTCTGGTTGTCGTTTCATTCAGTTCGCGTGACCTTGTCTTTGGCCGCATTTTTTGGCGGGTTTATGGCACCTGAAGGTTCGTGGGACTTCTGTTGTGTGAGCCGTGACCTTCTTTGTTGTGATGACGTGTTCTTTTAGGTGATGACACCCATGTTTTCATAAATTTTCTACAATTTTCTATTCATCAATGGTGGCTAGGGTTTCCATAATTTTTTTCTAGGGTTTTGGCCCTCCAGTTCAAGGTGGAATTTTTTTTCATTTGCAAATTCCTTGTGGGTTTTTCGAGACCTCAAATAGGTTGGTCTTTGATTTTTCTGGGTGTCTCAAAGTTCATGCCTCAAAATCTGTGCAAATGGGTGCTAATGAAATTTTTTGGGTATTCAGAAAATTTTCGGCAACATTTTTTGGGTACTTTTTGGGTTTCTATAATTCACAAAATGTGTGGGATTCCTCCTGGTTTTTACCATTTTTTCCAAAAAAAATGATGATTTGTAATCTACGAATCTCTGGATTTGGTATTTTTTCCTTAAAAATCATGGTTGGTTGCAGTTTGTTTTGGTAGCACTTGGAGTTTCCTGGGTGAACATCTGCACCACTATTTTCTTGCAATTTTTTCTCGAGTGTTGTGCTCCTCTGCAAAAGTTTTGATGGTTTGCCGATTTTTCCTCAAAATCGTGGCAGTTGTTCTCTGTGTGTCTCTGGTTTCAGGGAGGGACAACTCTGTTATTCAATGTCAAGTTGGACATTTTGTGATGCCTTCTGGTCAGCAGTTCTACAAATTATGGGAGGGTTAGTGGCAGACTCATCTCAGTGGCAAAGTTAGTGGCAGACTCTTGTCTCTTGTTGCAGAGCTTTCTAAAGAAGGGGCAGCCTTCTCTCTTATTTTCTAGATGGTTTTTTGTACTCTTGGTCATCAACATTATGCAAATCCAGGGAGGGTCTCAGCAGCAGCAGAGTGTTCTGAAGAATTTGTGACCATCGACCTGTAGATTGTTTTCTGTAGGCTAGTTAGACGATTGACCATTAAGGGAGGATGTTAGAATATTATATTCTTCTTGTATTAATGGTCAATACTACTGTTGCTACAGTAGTTTGTAGGTGAGGTAGTTAGACATTTTAAATGTCTACAGTCATCTTCCTCCTATATATATTGTAGTGATTTCCTTCTGTTAATTCAAGCAATTTTTAGCCCACAATTGTTTCATCTGATACTATCGCCAAGTGGCATATGTGTCAAACACTAAATGTTGCTAGTATTGGAGTAGATGAAATAAATGCTCGATTGTGTAAAATTGAGTTGTCATTTAAAACATAATCATTCTTCGTGGGGAGTGTAATTTTAGAAGCTGAGAAGAATAGACATGCAAGCAACACTCAAAGAAATAGCTCAAGCAAGAATGGGCTACATGTTTTCTAGGTGAGTGGCATTTCCAATTTTTTTTGGTGATTGGTAATCATTTTCCTCATCATAACATAGTTAAATTTTCTTTGAAAATAACACTTGGGAAAATGAAATACAAATATTTGGGATATGAACATTTGTCTTGTCTAGATAGTTCTTTGCCCAAAATTGGTGATACAAGGTTAGGGTACATTCAAATTTAGATGCATTCTAGGAAAGATTTCATAAACCAAATAAAAATATATTACTCAAACGGTAGTAGAAAGTGGTCTCCTTGAAGCTATTGCATTTCGAGTAGTAGTACAATGCACAAAATTGGTGTTAGAATGTATATCTCGCTATAATCCAATGACGAGAGAAGTTCACACACAAGACAACAATCTCTTGGTGACCCTAGATAAAGCTACAATAAGTGGGTGTTTTAGGCTGTCGAAAGAGAAGTTAATTCTCATTTCAATTTTACCATATCCCAAGGTTTCTTTTTAGAAAAGATGGTGCATTATCAAAATTGAATTGTAAAGGAATGGATTGATCCCCCTAACAAAGGAAAATCATAGCTTCCCAAGAAAATGTGCAATTCACATTTTAGGGAAGAGATCTCATGCATTATTGTGTTATTGCACAGGGTAGGAGGAAATATGAATGTACATGATTTCAAAGAGTGGATATATTTCTTCGTACAAGTTATCCATGGTGGTACACAATATTTAGATTGGGAAACTATAATTAGTGATCGATTCGATGATACAATGAGGAGCTTTGTTGTTAACAAATCATTTTACATGTCCTCTTACCTCTTCTATGTCTTGGCCTACACAAGACCTTGGATTGACTTAAACCATATGAAAGATTTTGACAAGAAAATTAAAATTTATATTACCACTGCTGTTTTACAACTTGAAAAGAGTTATAAGAATTTCTCAAGGGTAAATGATGTGTTCAGCATGAAGTTGGTTAGGGAGTTATAGGGTGACCTAGGTCAAAGAGTATCTCCTAAGGCTTTTTAATTGGTCACCAAGTATGGCATTTTTTTCATATAGTTTTAGACATTTAACTACTTGCGGGTGGGTGGATTTGATGAGTTTCCTCTAAAAATCCCTAGATATGTTGAAGATAAATTCATCTCAATGGAATATTTTTGCCAAGCTACAAAGGTAAACAAGAGAAGTGTGGATAGGAAAAAGGTTGGGATTCCTTTCCCAATTGGTTTGGGGTATTATGAATGCAAGTCTTAGTCAAATGCCCTTATCTTGAAGAGAGAAATTGAGAAGTTCTCTTTTGATACCTATGAGAGGAGGTTCATATTAGACAGTTAAAATTATGTGAGAAATAATCTTTAGCTTGGTCCTAGATATTATCATATGCCTCATCTTGAAGATTTTTGGGAAGATTGTGTGGATGATTATGAAGTAAGGAGAAGGAATTGGACGAGACTCTCTTAACACAAATATTCAATATTAAATTACATTGGAATATAAGGGAAATATAAAATGAAGACTCTAATTTAATTGATCCAACCTATTCTCAATGGGTATAGACATTACCTTTGTCACCGAGGGATTGGAATAGTGAAGAAAATGAAGATATTTAGGTTAGAACTTTAGCAGTTTTAAGGACACAAGTTTGGTTAGCCAAAAAGAAGGGAGTTCATAAACAAACAAGTGCTAGTCATATAGGCACAAGGTCTTTTGCACCAATACCATCAATACAAATTACATCTCTATTGGGTGGCAGTAGGAGTGGTAATGATCCTCCTAAGAAAGGTAAAGGATTTGAACAAGCTTATGGTGAAGGTCCTCTTCCCAATGTCATAATTAAAGAACAAAGTGGTGATGATGTTGAGCAACAATCAGAGGAAAGTAATCAAGGAAATGAAGCTAATAGGGAAGCTCTGGAAACTCACATCCAACAACCTAAGCAACCTTAAGGTGAAACGAAAGGGAATGTGTGAATTTAAGGTGAAGCTTCAATTTCCACATGGGTATTGTGCGAGTGTGTACACTAATGATCAATATGAAACCATAGTTGGTAGAATTTTTTATTATTATTCTATAGTAATTAGACTAATTGAAGAGTTTAATATTAATTAATAGTCATGATTTCAAAGAGAGATCGGAGATCTCATATAGGAAACGAGGATAAACTCTCTTTGTTATTGGTGTATGAACTATGAAGCCTTTGATTCCCAAAAAGGGATACATAGGAATGGTCATCATGAATGAACACTCAATGTTTAGGTTTGGATCTATGGATGACCATAATCTTGGGAGCTTACTATGTACGTGTGTAAGCATATAAGTGGTGATATTGAGTTGATACCACCATGGTGAATATAAAAGTTATGAAGTTAGCACTTCTAAGATAGATTGAGCCTATGCGAGGTTGATTTAGTTGGTAGTCATAGTGAAGTGAACTAAAAAATATTTTTATGGATTGAGGGGTAGATTTCAGATTCTTATTAATAGAATCCCATCTCATTTTTGGGGTTCTAAAGGGTTGCAAGGTAAATATTCAAAACTATATCACACTTTTATATAAAAAATGACCAACACAAATATAGCTTTTCAACATGGAATATTAAGAAGTGATATTTATGTTTTGAATTTTAAAATTATATTAAACTAATTATTTTTAAAAAAAAATCTTTTTTTTTCTCACTTAAATAACTTAAAAATCTAGTGCATAAAAATATTAATTTTTTATGAATAGTTTAAAAAAATTAAATTTAAAGTCAAATTTACTCAAAATATCGTAGGTTTGATGGGTTCTCAAATTTTTTCTAGTTTTTTATAATTAAAAAAATTATACCCACTTATAGATTATAATATCCTCTTGTGTACCACAAATTTTAAAATTTTAAAAATATTTTTAATTTTTAATTTTTAATCAAACTCATGTTTAACATAAAAGAGGGGTAAAAATTTATTAAAACAAGAAAGAATTACAAAGCAAGGCCATTATATAGCCTTATCAAGCTCCACCAAATGGTGCAACTATTGAGACAAATCAGGGGGTAATTGACCCCAATCCACCAAGTTCCAATCTTGAATATGATTCGAAGCCCATTTACCAAACAGTCAGCAACACCATTCCACTCTCTAGGAATATGAGTGAAAGTAACAAACTCTAGAGAAGTGCAAGGGTGGAGAATATATTCAACAACCAAAGCAAGATGCCAACTAACATCATCTAACTGCCACCTATTCAACAAGTTCACCACAACCTAGGAATCAGATTCACATATGATCCTGTGCCAGCCCAACTGACTTCCACTCTCCATAGCTAATAAAATTGTCTGAGCCTCCATAACATTATTAGTATGAAGACCCTTATAAATAGAGAAGATAAACTGCACATCTCCAGAGCTATCCTGACCAACACCACCAATGCCAGAATGAACAAGGTTTCCATGAGAAGAGTCATCCTTGTTAATTTTAAGAACTCCCTGAGGAGGAGGGGACCATCTTCCCTCCCTATTCACCTGTAGGGTAGGATGTCTACATCTATTGTGCATGAGCTGATGTTGCAGAGGAGGGAGATGAAGATGATTAAAATAACCAAAATCACAAGGAGCCACCGAATCAATCAGATCACACTTAGCTACAACCGTTTCTCCCAAAGAATGTAAAATCTTCCACCACAAATGAGGGGCCACCAATAGCACATCCTGAAAAATACTATGATTCCTCTCCAACCAAAGATTCCAAATAATGAATGATGGGCCAATAGCCCAAGCAGCTTCAAGAAAGGAGGTAGAAATAGGAGCCCTACCCCACCGATCCACAAATGCAGCCAATGAGCAAACATCCCACATGGCATATTCCACACCCTCCACAAAAAAATGCCAAATCTCCCAAGCATAAGAACATTGGAAGAAGAGATGAGAGACACTCTCCTCCGCAACATGACACAACACAAAAATTGAGGGGCCTTGGAATCCACGCTTGCATAAATTGTCCCAAGTAAGACACCAATTTTGAGCCACTAACCACATGAAGAAATTTCACTTGGGCCATGACAACTTGTCCCAAACTTGCTTCCACCAAGGGACCTCAATATCCCCAAACAGCTGCCTACCCAATTACTTATAACTAGCAGACATAGAGTACTTCCCAAAAATATTAGAGCCATCCCAAGCCAAAATATTTGGTCCCCTCAAAGAATTACAAGCATGGGAAGCCAAAATCTGAGCAAGCTCATGCCTATCCCCCTCAGACCCCCCAGGTGGCCACTCAGAAGGCTGCTTCCAACGAAAGGTAACAACAACAGAGCCACAATGCTCAACAATCTTGTAATGCTCAACAGTATCCCAACCAGCTGCAGTAAAAACATTAGAAAGGGGCTGAAGATGAAGAAAAGCATAAAGAATAGGTGGGTGACCATCCCAAGAATCCAACCGAAAGAGAGTTTGTGACCCCGAGTGATAGATCCATAAAAGCACACACTTAATCAACTGATCCCCCAATTTCAAAGTATGCCAAATCATAGAACCACTCCCCTCCAAAGGATAGCGAGGAACCTCAAAAGAAGCAACACCTCTAAGATACGTATAGTTGAGAATACGGGCCCATAGTTGGTGTTGATTGGTACACCAACGCGAGTAAATCTTAGCAACAAGAACTTTCCCGTTAAAAATAGTAGAGTGTAAACCAAGACCACCCTCCTACTTTGGTCTACACATAGATTCCCATTTAACAAGACTCCACTTAGAAGACATCAAGTTGCCACTCCAAAGAAATTGATGAGAGAGAGCATCAAATTCCTTAAGGAAATATATAGTGGCCAATTGGACAAAGCACTTGTAGATGGGAAGGGCCTGGATAATAGACTTAAGGAGAGTAACTCTAGTAGTTGTAGACAACCATCGATGAGTCCAATGAGTTACCTTCTTCCTCAACTTATCAAGCAACATCTACCAGGAGGATCAAGGCTAATGACCAATAACAAGAGGAATCCCCAAATAGACAAAGAGTAGAGACCCAATTTGAAACCGCAGAATAGTTGCAATCCTCCGTTGGATAGTCTAAGGAGTATTAAAAAAGAAAATAGAAGACTTCTTCTCATTGACTTTCTGACTCGAGGTAGGAAGGTAGATATCCAAAGCTTACCTAAGGGATTCAGCTTACCGAATATGAGCCAACCCCATAAGCGAGGTGTCATCCACAAACTAGAGATGAGAAAGTGTTGGAGAACCCAACCTCCACTTCCAACCATGAATCAATCCTTGAGAGACCCAGAATTTAAGAAAGCAACCCATCCCCTCTGCCATAATAATAAGTAGGTAGGGAGAGAGCGGATCCCCTTGATGAAGGACCCTGGTCACCCCAAATAGCTCAAAAGGTTCCCCATTCACAATAACAAAAATGAGGAAGAAGTCACACAACTCATAGTCCAACTCCCCCAATCAGAAGAAAACCCAAAGGCCAACAAAATCTTTTGAAGAAAACTCCA
>VDFB02049217.1:76278986-76407531 GCA_007258455.2 Sequoia sempervirens
TACACCTGCTGGTAAAAATAATGAAGTTCGCTAGCAAGAGATCACCAGTGTAATAAACCATGCATCCGGACCCGAACACCTCCAAAATATCATCGACCTTCCTTATAATATTAGGCCTAATATGAGAAAGTATCGACCTAATTTGATTACCTTTACGTGAGAGGCAAATTCAGAAGTAAATATATTTTGGAAAGAAAATATGGAAGAATGTACTTATCTTTAGGGATGGCGGCGTTGAAAATATTGCTGATTGAGGCCCTGAAATATGCTGGCGCCTCTCCTTTTGCCTTTGATCAACGTCCATAGCCGCTGCTACATTTTCACTCCTGCCCTCTCATATGATTTACTTCTATACACGTTGGAAGGGCAACCAAATCGGTTACGGATAGATCAAATTTCGTGAAAACCTGGACAAAAGTTGTAACATTGGCTTTGGGGGCTTGGAATCATATCGTTTGAATCATCCCGACTTGCAGTTAGAATGCCTTTTCTTCTCAAATACACCTACCAGAATGGACCACCACTCAGAGTTACAGCATCCCTTGCTGCAAGGATGAGAATGTCAGCACAGGAGACTGTACTTAGGTAAGCTTTCTCCAGAGCTTCTTTGATTTCATCTATTACACCATATGCCCTCATTGAGTTTATATTGGATTGTGCATTCTTCTCTCCAGCAGCACCGAACCGTCATATCCATTAAACAAACAGTCATGATATTGTCGGCGAAGAACAGAAGCAGCATTTTTGGGTTCTCTTTCCATAGCCATCTCCATCACAGACCTCACCACAGCTTCTGCCATGGGGCAGCTATCTCTGTAAAATCCTTTTGTATAGTGTTGTTGCTATCTCCGTATCTGAAGGTTTTTTGGAGATTGCCTCTCTTCTTACGCGTTGATGGACGTCCAAAACCCATTCACGAGCTCTCATGGCGGGAAAGGCGGGAAGGACGCAATCAAAGGTTGTGGAATTTGGCTTTAAATCCCACAAAAATGCGTTTGCCTGAAAGTTTCTACAGCCTTTTCAACGAATCCATTTCGTTCATATCCTGCGATCATGGTGTTCCTTGAGAACACATTCCCTTCGATGATTTCATCCCCCCATCGCATCCTCTTCCTACTCCAATAAATCCACCTTCGCGTTCTTCTCTTCCTCTTTTTCCTTGTCATGCCTTTTTCTCTGTAACAGACCCGCCACGCCCTAATTCGTGTCGAATACAGCTACGCCTATCTCAAGTTTGCCCTTCTCCTCCCTTTCCCGCTCTGTTCGCACCCCTTCTGCTCCCGATTTATGGTCTTTTTATGCCCTCGAACTGCCCCAAAACCGCGTTTTAATGGAGGGTCGTGGGTTTAATTTTCCCTGCGCGCCGTATCTAGGGAACATTAGAGGAAAATGGCAGGGGTGTCATGCCTCACTAAATGCGTCATCCCCCATATTCTTTCCTGTCATGGCAGCCATACTCGTGCCATTACTCTCCCTGTCTACTGTTCTCTAGGCTTGACTGCGTGGGATGTGACAAGATGGAAGAGGATAGATGAGCGCAAAATAGAATATAAGAAACAGTAAGTCAGTCATGTAGGAGAAGGAACAAAGTAGAGTAAAACAATATGAAAGAAACTTCGTGGTAAATGATTCAAAGCGGCTGCGAGGAGAAGGAAGAACTAGAAGACAAGAAACGTATTGATTAGTGAGCTGCTATTGATTAGTGATCTGCTATCCTTCCAAGAGATCTCCATTTTATCTTTATGTCCTAGAAAAGGAGTCTACATAGCAGTCAGAATTTAGAGAAGGATTTTGGGAGAGTTTAGTAAATTTAAAGGAAATAAGAAAGCCTTACCTTTGTGTGAGGCCCTATGTTTCAAGAGAGAGCAGGGAAGGTGAAACAGCGGATTATTAAAGGGAAACAGGGGATTATTAAGGGCAAACAGGGGAACTCAAAATTCTGTGTAGCCTTGTATCCAGAGACAAGTATGTACAAAGAAATGCACTTTGATCAATATAACTTGTATTTAAAAACTGTCCTCTTTCAATATACTACTGTGTGTGATTTACAGTCTCATTCCTTGGTGTGAATTTGCCCAATGTTAGCTGCCATATAGGAGTTATTACGTGTTCTATGCTTGTACCTGTAGGTGTGTGTGTGAGAGTGTGCAGAAACAGGTAAAGATTCTCTGTAGCAACAGAAGCATTGTGAGCTGTGAGCAGTTGGTTGGTCAATTTACTTGTCAAATACCAGGGGATTACTATTTATCAATTTTGAGCCCCAACGAGTATGATCTCAACATGCATCATTCTGAAATATTAAAAAATAAATAGGAGACGAGATTTATTAGTTGAGTATTTTAATTTTGTGTTTCTTAAAATCTTATGTGACAATTTTAAATCACTCCCAATTTTTTATTGCAGTTTATTTGGTAAGTCCTTTGCTTATATGTAACGTGTTAGGGTCACATCATCAAATATGATACCACATCAGCATGTCTTTTGTTAAGATGTCCAGAAGACCCTTAATTGTGCTCTAAGTCATGTTTTATTGGTGAGGTGGTGTGGAATCACATGTTTTGTTGCTTTTTAGATCTAAAGAATACATTTCATTCAATTATAAGTACTATTAAACAACACTAGCAACTTTAAAGTCACAACTATTAATGCTAAATTGTTAAAAAATATAGAAAACTAAATCAGCAAATACTATCACAACTATTGAAACATGCTAAACTTGTGAATTCTTTTCCCTACATAAATGAATTTTTAAAACTAAGATCCAACAATCACTTTTTTCTCAAATAAATTGAAGTTGAACTGTTGCTTTTGTGAATAATTTTTCTTTTAAATAAAATTGTCATTGCTGCCAAAATGCTTGTATAACTCACTTGGGACTGCTTTGCTTCAGCTTAACAAAATAGATTGTAACACTAGTTTAATGTGAAAAGTAAAGTCATGATCACTCACCATTTATAGCTTTTTCTGAATAGTTGGAAGCACCGGTTATAATTTCTGAATAACTATTCGAAGATATAACCCTGCATCGATGTATCATTTCTTTTTAATCTGTAGAAATATAAAAGTCATATTGTCCATCAAAATTGTATGCATCTTTACGATATTATGTAAGATTTGACTATATAACTTAAAAAAATTCATAAAAATATAATTTTTCAAAATTCCATTCTCATTTCATCACTAATAAATTCACAAGCAACTTATAGCCTAGTAAATGTTAGTCTGGTTGTCTATGTCGATTCTCCTATCATCGCTAAGAGATTCTCAAATATTTTTTTATTAAAAGCAATGCTACGATTCTACGAAGAGCATTATTGTGTGCATAATCGATTGCCCTTTGCTCTCAAATTGATTCTCATAGTAAAGGGGATTACTCTAATATTTAAACTTGAGCCCATGAATTTTGAAATATAACATTGCTAAAAGTTCGCCCGAATTGTTAGGGACTTCGTAAAGTGAACTTTTAAAAGTCTAGCAACAAAGGAGATCCATTAACATACAAATAGATTAAAACATTTCTTAATAAAAGAATAAAGAAAATATAATTTAATACTCGAACATCTGAACTTGCCTCTTTTCCTTACTGGTAAAATTTTACGCACTGTAATGCAACATATATATGAGCCACCTATTTTCTATTGTAATTTTCTTACAGCAAATTTTGTATATGGAAGTTTACAATACGACTCAATGGGTTAACCAAACATGTCTTTAAAATTTACATAAGTCTTTGTTCTAGTAAATTAAAGATGTGAGGGAGGCTTGCTTTGGGCAGAAATTATTAATGGAAATTACGATTTTTTAAAATTCAATATTTTAGAGATAGCAAAAGATTGAATGCTTTCATAATCGTACCTTGAATATCTAGCAGAGAGATCAATCCTCGGAGAGCACGGTACTCGCCTGTTCCTCAAAGAGGCCAAAACTAGAGCTTTTCATCGCAGCATATAGCATAAACCAGATTTGGGCCAACAGCAACAAACCAATCGATAGATCCAGAAATGTAATGAAAGTTCCTTTTGGGCAACCCAGCTACGGTCAGAACAAATCTACATTCTCCATTGCCCTGTTCATCTTCATTTCGTCTTTGCACTTCAATAATTTGGAAGTCAATTTAGCTGTTACTTCACGCAAACGTTTCAGAAAAGACGCGCAAATTTCCAGAGGTGAAAGGTGCAGATTCAGTCCGAGTGCATTACAGCGTCCCGTACAATATTTCTGATTGGAAATTTACGCGATCAGAGCCGGAAATACTGGGAAGAAGATAGCGACGTATATCCATACTTCACGACGCGTATGTGACCATATTTACTAGTATTCGCACCTTTGTGTGCAATGGGTACGCCGAAGAGGTGTGGAAGGTCAATAAAGTAAATTATTGTTTGTTTTTATATATATGTGTGCATTTTTTTCACCTATCTTGGATTTTTTAAGTATGATTCTTATATCTAGGATTTTTGGTAAGTGGGTAAGGTTTTTCGATAAGACTTGACTTTTCATAATCATTTTTTGGTTCAAGTTTATTTTTATTGTGACCTTTGTCAACAATTTTCACATCTATTCTATAGCTTCACATTTAAAATAACCATCAAAAGATCAATTGCTAATAATCTTAAAGAACATATGGTGATATGTTTCCTTGAATGTCAAAAGACTCAACTTTGTAACACTGTGTTGTTCAAGAATTGGATCAAGAACCGTATCCACTTCCTTATCAATGTTGTTGAATCTTCTTTTTCGTTTAATTTTGAAATGATTATTCCATACTCTTCTTTTGTTTTTCATTGAAATCCCTCTTGCATTGGATCTTCCAAAGCACACCCATACACCGAACTCATTCTTTGTAGTCCACTTTGTAAGCCAATTCTTGACTCGACTATGTCATTCTAGTTAGATTCATGACACACATTCCAACATCACATATTGAATACATGGGGAGATTTCCCAGGGAACAACTATCCAACCATTATGATGAACCATAAGCATTGATGATCTGACATAGCTCATGCCCCATGTTGTACACTTGCTATAGTTGTCACCTCAAATGGTAAAGGCTATCAACTCGTGAAAAAGTGTAGTGTTTGTTAGAGGAAAATAACTTTGAAACTTTCCTCACTCCAACATTTTTTTAAAATCTTGCATCCATTGTTTTTTTGTTTAAAAGACTAAAATAAATTGTAATATATTATATATATATAAAGTATTGTATACTATTATTTATATTATATATATATTAGATTAAGAATATATATTAAAACATATTATATAATGAATGAATATATTATGTTACTAAACAACTGTTGTGATTGTAGAATGCTAGACATGATGTTAAAAAAATAAAATTGATTCAATATTATTAAATTTTAAAAAAATTAATTTTAAGTTAGCTATTTAAAATAAGTTAATTTAAATTTATTTATTAATTACTTAATTTGTAATTTAGTTTTAATAAAATTTATAAAACAATAATTAGAGAAATTTAATGGAAAAAATGTTTTAAACTTTTAAAATTATAAAACTGAATTTTAACCATTAAATTTAAAATTTAAAATCTAAAATTTTTAATTTAATTTTAAATATTTAAATTTAACTAATAATTTATTTTTTTACTAAATTTTACTATTTACACAAAATTATAAAATTGATATTGAAAATAATAAACTAAATTTTAATGAAATTTCAAAACAATTTTAATGTAAAGTTTAATATATATACAATATATAATAATTATGTATTTTAGTATGTTATAATAATAATAACAACAACAACAGCACTCTTGCAATACCATTTTTATATACATATATAATAAATACATAATAATAATAACTAAAATCTTTTTTTAATATAATTATATGATTCATGGGGTATTGTAAAGTATTATGAATAATTAAGTGTCTTAAATAATGCATTTTAAGTAATTCTTTAATCAATCTCTTTGATAATGTGAATTGGGTTCATTGTGTACAAGTATTTTTGTGGAAACACAAAGTTTTATCTGTTATGATCTTGTTGGAGAATCCTATGGTAACCCTTCTCAAAATCTTGTATCAAGCCTAGTTTAGAATTCCACACAATTTGATTTGTATGTAAAAAATAAGCTCTATTTGAATGCAATCTGTCATTGGGTGGAAAATTTGATTTGCTTGTGTTGTTCTTGTGATTTGCCTTACTGATCTATTAAAAAAAAATCGGAAAAAAGAAATAGTAAACGACCAATCTGCCCTCTGCCAATTTGCCATTTTGGTAGAAAATTTGTAACCTCCAAATCTCTTTGCCGGATATTATTGTGGTTTTGCAGTCTTATCTTTGGCATGCACCAACTCTCACAGCATAGCAAACATTCATTCAAGCCGACTCAATATAGTCGCGCCCCTCCAACTCAAATCTATATTTTTAATTGCATGTCTGTAATTAGGTAGGCTTTATACAGGCAATTTTGAAGTTTTGTTGGTCATGTGGTGGCAACCATTGATCACGATGTACAAGAAAATTAGCACCCAAATCTACTCAACAAATCCAACGCCCAAATCGACTAAGGAAATCCAAATCGACCTGTACTTCTTTCAGATCGTGGCCCTTTGGTCATGTGTTCATATCAAAGGATTTTTTTGGCAGTTTGAAAGCGTATATGTTTGCTGTGATGCATTGCAGATTTTGCACACCTCATAAATGATGCATAACGAGAAGCCATTGTAGACAATGGAAACGATGCAAAATTAGACCACTGTGGTTAGGCAGTAATATGTTACTCAACTCGAGTTGAAACTTGTAACGAAGTTTGCAGGAGTGGCATCTTCTATACCCACGCCTTGGTTTTCAAAGCCATCATGGGGTCTTTATGACCATTTGTTGCAGTTTAAATATCTCCACGTGGCCCCCACACCACCCAATCTGTAGCCTTCCAAGGCATCTCATCGATCTAGCGTTGTCTCACAAGTTAAAGGACGTAAGGAAGGCCACGACTTCTCGAATCGAAGTCAATTGAGGAAGCAATCGACAATGTGAATGTTTTGCAGAGCTTGGAGAGCTTGGAGGCATCTGAAGGTGTCTCATGGTTGGTGGCGGCTTCAACACCAACACTTGGATAAAAGAGTAATGCACTTGGCACATTGTGGTGGATAAAGAATTGTCTTCCACAAATCCTCAATCACTTTGCACCACGGTTACAGGTCCTCATTCCACACGGCTTCAGCATTCCCCCTACTCACTAAGGGAGAGGAGCCGATCGTGGGTAGGGTTTGTGTCATGAGTATAGTATTGATAGTCTTGGGCCCACTTTTAGGCAATGAAAGAGTCAGCAAAAAATTCAAATATCTTTGGTAAATTGATAGGATAGGATATGTCAAATTCACAATATGTCATATCATAGGTATATTATTTATTTGCCACCTTCTCAACATTAGGTGAATGCAAGTTGATATTTATTTGCCACCTTTCTAATATTAGGTGAATGCAAGTTGGTATACTTATTTCCACAATATAAATAATCTTTGCCACCTGCCCAATTACAGGTTAATGCAAATGGATATATTTTTATCCAAAATATATGTTTTATTGCATTATAGTGAGTTGACAAGTATAGAAGTCATTGTCAATTGAATGAGTTGTAAATATATTTTAACAAAATACAATAAAACATGTTTCATTTCTCATCTTTTTTTTACAAACTACTAGTTCCACCATATCTATATACACCAATCTTTTTGTGAATTTACTTGCAAAAATGACAAAAACGAACTCTCAGGGTCACTATACAATGCAATTTTACACAAAATCACGTAATTATTAAAGTATTATTTATAAATAATAATAAAATTAAAATATTCAGAACAAAAAAGTAAAATTGGTTAGAATTACAATTTTTTTAAATATCCTTTCAAATCACCAACCAGAATTCCTATCTACCCATTTCATATCACTTATGGCATTAATTCCTTCAATGTCAAATCAAATTCGCTTGCAAAATTCAAATTTCTCCACTTGGACCTACCAATTCAAATTATATCAACCTATTAATTTATACAAGAGACCTCAATTTGTGCGATGCAAGCTACCTACTCATAATTTCAAATTTTTGAGTTTGTGTTGGATACACCTAATCAACAATGAGCTCCTTCAAAGCAATGTAGTCTCCTCCTTTAGCTTCTACGGTAAGTCTCAAACCTTCCTTCAATATTACTTATGCATTCATGTATGAATTTGTTACTTCATATGCCTTGTCCATTTACATTTAAATGAATCGAATTTGCTATTTCATATGCCATGTTTTTGTTGTTACAATCTATACCCATGATACAACCCCAACCCAATATCATCCACTCTCCCGTTTAGCTAACTATGATATGTTTATGTACCTTCAAACTATAGTATGGTACTATTTCCAACCCTTTCTGATACAACATTATGATACATACATATATATATTGAAGAGATACATAGATACATAAGTTTCCTATAGCCTTGTTCATTTAAATTCAACTCACACATTTATCTATCTCTGCAATATATATATAGATATGACGTCTAATACTAAAATTGCATACTAAAATTTTTATATAACTTCAAAGTTCAAATAGTAGTATGGTACAAATATTTCCAACCCCTTTTAATACAACATTATGATACATACATATATATATAGAGAGAGATACATAGATACATAAGTTACTTATAGCCTTGTTCATTTACATTCAACTCATGTATCTATCTATGTTTGCAAAATATATATATTACAAAGATAGATAGATATGTAAGTTACCCATAGCCTTCTTTATTTACATTCAACTTATTTTGATGTATGCTTTATTTGTTCTTCAATTAAAGTGACTATAAATATTGGCCCTTCTCCCTTACAACAAACTATGATAATGGTTGACTCCTACTTTTGTTATAACCATTTTTTAAACAACATATATAACTTGAAACAACAGTATTTGTATCAATTAAAGTGACTATATATATTGTAGAAATAGATAGATACATAAGTTTCATATACCCTTCTTCATTTACATTCAACTTGATTAATTTATGTCTTGTTTATTCTTCAATTACTGTAACATGTATGGTAACCATTTTTGAAACAACATTATGAAACATTTACATAACTTGAAACAATAGTATGATAGAAACATTTCAAACCCTTTCCAGGAATATATTGTTTTTTCAAGTTATTTCATATTGTTGTTTTAAGATTTATCTGCATCATACTGCTCTTTCAAGTTATATATATTTATATCATATTGTGCTTTCAAGTTTATATATATTTGTATTATTATGTTGTTTGAGAAAGGGTTTGACATGATCACCCAAAGGTTTATAAGAGTTAGAATTGAGGATATGATAGTATAACATGTGGTGCTTGTTTCATTTAACATGATTACCCAAGGATTTATAAGAGTTAGAATTGGGGATATGATAGTATAACATGCATTGCTTGTTTCATTTAACATGATCACCCAATGGTTTATAAGAGTTATAATTGGGGATATGATAGTATATCATGCATTACTTGTTTCATTGCACACAAACCCTTGATCATTTGCAATCAACTCAATTATATGCATGGTTAGTTTGTTCTTCAATTACAGTTACTTTTACATGTATGAGTTTGTTGTTACAGTTTGTATCATTCTTTTATTTATAAGAATTAGAATTGTATGTTGTTTACTAATATTACACTTGGTTCAATGCAAAGAAAGAATAAAATGATATCAAAAACCACATGACCTATAACAAAGTGGAGATGCACAAGTGTGCCTACACACAAGAGAAGTGTCTGGCTTCCACATAGCAATGACAAGGATGTAGTAATTCCTATTGAGCAACCACCTGAATAGCCAAGTAGTGATGAGGACATAGTAATTGTTGTGGAGAAGCCAAAACTTATAGTCCAAGTTAACCCAACTATAAAAACTAAAAAGGTTGTAGTGTGGTAGGAATGGACCATGGGTGACATGGAACATTCCATTGAAGATGCCGAAGACAATGGCATGCCAACAAGAGGGGCATCCAAAAAGTGGGGTCTTCCAACTACCACATTGTCAAATTGGCTAGGTGGTGTTACTATTACAAAAGGAAAAGGGCCCCCAACAATCCTAAATGATGGCAAAGAGACAATGGTCATCCAATGGTGCAAAGAGATGGCTATTGTTGGCCATGGTTGGAGATTGTGAATCTCAAATTAAAACTATCCCAAATATGTCAGTTGAGGCCTAATCCATTCAAAGATGAACTTCTCAATAAGTCTTGGTAGATGGGTTTCAAAAGAAGGCATCTTGATCTATGTTTGAGAACAACCCAAGGAAAAGATAGAGACTATGTTGTGAATCTTAGGCCTCTAGTTGTATCTACATTCTACGTTCAACACTAGAGAAGGCATACATAGTCAGGAATTATGAACCCCAAAGGATTTGAAAATATGATGAGAAAGGGATACAAGTTGGGAAAAACGGTTCAATGAAGGTTCTTGCCAAAAATGGTAGTAGAAGTGTTGCATATATTATCCCAAAGAGCCATAAGTGGATCACAATTTTGGCATGTTCAAACATTGCATGTTAGAAAATTCTAGGCTTTACTTGTTTAAAAGTAAAAATCACATGCAGAACTACATAATCAATTATGATCCAAGAAATGGAGCAGGCTGTGGAGCATGGGCAGGAAAATAAGGATTTTGAATCTTCAAACAATGGAGCCGGCTATGGAGCGGGATCTAAGGAATTGCAGGAAGAATCAGCGCAAGTTCTGAGCGAGAAGAAAGGTAAGGATGAATCAGATGAGGACACCAAAAAAAATATTCAGGTTGACCCAGGTGGGAAGGTTGTCCCATCTTCTAACCCTGATGGATCCTTCGAAGAATAAAAAGGTGGAAAAAACCAATGAAGTGGTGGGGGCCACTGGACGGGAAGGAGCAAAACGTAAACCATGGTCCTCTCTATTTGGAGTCAAACCCAATGAAAAATTGGTCTTCCCTCCAGTGTGCAACATTTTTGACCCGATAAAAGGTAAGTTTGCAATATCTGTGCCTGATCCAATTATTGATCATAATATAGCCTTAATGGACAGAGCATTGGTTGGTAAGTTTATTGGCCCTAGACCAAACATTGAAGTGGTTAGGGAGTTCATCAAGAAAAAGTGGAGAACCAATGGTAAAGTTATTGTTGTAGCTCTTCCTAAAGGTTACTTTACTTTTGAGTTCACTTGCAAGGAGGATATCGTGGTTGTGAGGAGTGGCGGTCCATGGGTTATAGGGAAATCCTCCCTGGCCCTTAAGAAATGGACATCTAATTTGGACCTCTCATACTCCATTTTTTAGAATGTTCCAATCTGAGCTAGACTCCTAGGTCTTCCTCTGGAATATTGGAATGAGGATGTCTTCAATGGCATCGCTAACTCTTTTGGGGAGCTTTTGTCTATAGATCCTATGACAGCGGCTAGTAAAAGGCTTGTGTTTGCAAGAATCTATGTGGGAGTTTCCCAAAATTCCAACCTTCCCTCTTATATTGAAATCCAATCGAACCTGGGTATTTGGACAAAAGCCATAGAGTTCAAATCCATCCCTTTTGCTTGCTTCAAGTGTAGAAAAGTGGGGCACTAGGCCAAGAAATTCCCTCTTAATGCCAACAAAGAGAAAGAGAAACCTCTACCTAATCCAAAGAATGTTTGGAGAAAGAAGCCTGAAGGGGAAGGTAAAGGAAGCAAAATGAACTCCCTTAACGGTGAGTTAGGGAGTAAGAATTTTGAAGCTTGGGAGAAAGCCCCAAAAGTCAATGGTGAAAAAGGGTCCAAGGGCTTGGACTTTCAGGAGCCTCAATGTAATGAGTTAGAGAATATCTCAAGTTTGAGGGATGAAGGTGAAGGTGTCTTAGAGGCTGATGGAAATGAATTATTGAATCAGGACTCCTCCATTAACAATCTCGAGTTGAGTTCAAAAGGAAAGGATGACAGGGAACCAGGCTTGGAGGATATTCCTAGCTAGGGTCTGACTTTGGAAATTGGTATTCATTTTCTTTCTCCATCCTCTAAAGGAAGCACCCCTTGCTTGGCACAGACTAATTACAGTTTCTAGAAACTATCACTCTGGCGTATGTCAAGGTTGCCTTTGAGAATCGAGTTTGAATAAAGAATTCTCAAGTGATAACTCGACCTAGTATGAGAATGGATTGATGGATACTCTTCCTTGGGATTAAAGGAGGTTGTCTGATAAGGAATGGGAATCAAGAAGAGAGATGGAAAGCTAAGAAGAGACAGATAGAGATGATGCCATCTCTTTGTCCAAGAAAAAGAAGAAAAATAAATAGTAGAGTACCCTAATTGGAATCACTACTAGAACAAGAGCCAAAGCAGATCGTGGAGCTATAAAGAGTAACCAAAGAAGAAAAATGGTAAAATGGTTGAGGGAGCATGATAACTTTCAGGATATATAGGATGGTGTTCAAAAGACCATCTCGGATATTCTCCAATCCCCCAATAAGACATGAAGATTATGTAATGGAATATAAGGGGGTTGAATAGCCTCTAGAAGCAGGATGTGCTGCACAATTTTGTTAGGGACCATAAACCTGATATTCTTGTTTTCCAAGAAACCAAAATTTCAAAGGAGAAGGTGGAAAAAATTAAGATGTTTCAGTACTATGGCGTCCAAGGAAATAGCTCGAAAGGTGCTTCAGGGGGAATTGCTACTTTTTGGAACCAAAATCTCATCAAAGGGGAACCACTACTAGAGAACTCTAATCATGTGGCTACTAGATTTACTCATATCAGAGATAATTTAGCTGGATTCAATCAAACATCTATGCCCATAATGTGAGAGGGGGGTGATCCCACAATAGTGGTTTACAATTTTTGGCCAAACTGGACACTGAAATTATTTTTTTAAACTAAATCTTCATATTTGGGCACCTATAGTGGCTAAACCGTGAAGAATTTGAAGATGATGCAAACTATAGTGTCATCACATTTTGTGTGTAGATTTTTAAAATATTTTTTTCAAAATTTTTGGAATTAGATTCCACTTCTTTTTCCATCTCCCACGAAAACTGGTTTTTTTTTTAAAACAACATTTTTAAAAAGTGACGCACATCGTATAATGCATAACATTTTTTCCATGAAGGATAAAATTCTAATTCTTTCGAATTTAGAGTTGTAACTCTGATATCTAGTGATTCCACTTGGTAAGATAGTTTTTTATTGAGTATTTTTCCTTTAATCAAGTTTCAAAGTCAAACCAATTGTAATTCAGACATAGTGCGATTGTATAACGTATAACTTTTTTTGTATATATCAAAATTCAATTTTTTTTTCTATTGGATCAAGGACTTCAATATCTAGTGCACTCATATTTTTCATTTTTTTTTTATAATCTGCACTATTTTTCCACATGTGCAAAACAGAGACCTTCATTTTCAATGAAAAACCTATGTTTAATAAAACTAAAAAAACAAATACATAATAAAACCAAAACATATTAAAATTATATTCGTTGGATAGCTCCTTCTGAGGACTACCTGATTCTAGTTTGGTTTGTGAATATTACTCCATTTTCATCCTCAAACTGAGCTTTGAAGTGCCAAAATTCAATTTTTTTTGTGTCTCAAAGGGGGATGAGGAATAAAGGAGGTTCGATGGCTTTTTTGGCAGGAAAGTATTGAAAGGTTTCGGCCGAACCTAGGTTCTACCAAATGCCTAATTGGTTCGGTTGAGCCAATAGGTTTGTACGAACCCCTAAACTCAAGATTTTTCCCATGCATTCATTTTTTGTGAGTTTTCCTTCCTCACTTCAATTGTAAATCACTATTGTGGCTTCACCCAGGGGCAAGAAAGTATTTTTGGAAAGAACTTATTGCCATTCGTAGGATCTTTAATAATGACTCTTGGGTGGCAATGGGAGACTATAATACCCCCCTTCTGGATGAAGAGAAATTTGAAGGCTTCCAGGTTAATATGGAAAGTAAAGTAGACCTTTTGGACTTCATTAATAACCAAGTGCTGATTGATCTAGATCTAGAAGGAGCTTCCTACACCTGGTCAAATTTTAGAAATGGTAAGGACCTGATCCAAGTGACATTAGATAGAACTTTAATTTTTGATCAATGGTTTTTAAACTATTACTGTTCTCTAAAGGCCCTTTCTAGGTTGGGCTCTGACCACTTTCCAATAACCTTTGTGGTAGATCCCTTAAAGGTGAGAGGATTTCTCCCTTCAGATTTGAAAGAATGTGGCTTGCCCATCCTTAAATATTTGAGGAAATAAGGAAATGGTGGAACATTGATGTCCCTGGAACTGCCATGTTCAGGGTAGCTAAGAAACTGAGGGAAGTCAAATGTAAAATAAGAAGTTGGAAGAAAGAGTCCTTTGGTAATATCTTTGGAATCATGTCCAAACTTCAAATGGAGCTGGTGGAGATTTAGGATAAAATCCAGAGGGAAGGATATATAGATGATAACAGGGAAAAAGAAAATGATCTGCTAGTGAAAATGCATTACATTGTAGCCAAAGAGTAGGATTTTTGGAGATAGAGATCTAGAGCTTTGTGGCTCTTTGCTGGAGACAAAAATACTAGATATTTTCATTTGTCTACATCTAAACATAGGGATGCCAATAGAATTTCTCACATTAAAGTTAATGGCAATTGGTTTGAGGAGGATGAATATATAAGAAAGCAAGTTGTCCTTTTCTTTAGTAATCTCCTCTCGACGAGTGGGGAAATCATCCAAGAAGATCAAGATCACCTATTAGAGGCTATTTCCAATGTTGTGGGGGTGGAAGATAACTCTAAACTAGCTGCTATTCCTTCTAGGGAGGAAATTAAGAAAGTTGTCTTTTCCTTTGAAGGGAACAAGGCCCTTGGTCCTGATGGGTTTCCCATGTTCTTCTTTCAATGGTTCTGGTAGATTGTTGAAGAGGATGTAGTGAATGTAGTCAAAGAATTCTTTGGATCTAGAAGCCTCCTAAAGGAACTAAACACTACTTTTCTGGTCCTAATTCCAAAGAAACCCGAAGTTGTGGAGTTTGAAGCCTTTAGGCCTATAAGCCTCTGTAATTATTTCTAGAAAATTATCTCAAAGGTTTTGACGTCTAAGCTTCTTATAATTTTTCCTTCTTTAATCTCTCCTCCACATAATGGCTTTGTTTCTAGAAGGCAGATCCTCGATTCTATTGTTACGGTCCATGAGAATATCCATTCCTTGGTGGAATCCAAAACAGAAGGTTTTATCCTAAATTTGGACATCTCAAAATCCTATGACTGAGTGGACTGGAAGTCCTTATTTAAAATCTTAAGGGAGTTCGGTTTTAGCAATAGAGTCCTTCATATGGTGAATTAGCTTGTTTCAATAGTCTCTATTTCAATTATGGTGAATGGTTCTCCTTTGAGTTTTTTTCAGAATTCAAGAGGTCTAAGACAGGGTGATCCTATCTCTCCTATCCTGTTCACAATAAAGGTTGAAAGTCTTGGAAGAAATCTGAAAAGATTGATTGACCAAAGGTCTCTTGTTGGTCTAAGACCCTCTTCTAGTAATCTGATTTGTTCTCATCAATAGTTTGTTGGTGATATAATGCTGATGGGGAGATCAACTATGACAGAGGCTAAGACTCTAAAAATATCTTGGATGAGTATGAGAGGGCTTTAGGTTAGATGGTTAACAGACAGAAAATCTCTCTTTTCTTTTTTAACACCCCTGAATATAAATAGATCAAGATTTCTAGAATCCTTAGTTGTAGAGTGGAGTCTTTACCCTTTTCTTATCTTGGCTTACCCTTAAGCCTTAAACCTCTGGATTCCTTTTGGTGATCGTTGGTTGATAGGTTTAGGAAAAATCTAGTGGGATGGAAAGGATCTCTTCTAATTCAAGCAGGTAAAATCCAACTCCTCAAAGCCTCTCTTCAGAACCTTCCAATATATTCCTTAAGTCTTTTCAAAAACCCTACTAAATATGCGGATGCTATTGAAAAGATCCAAAAAATATTTTTGTGGTCCGGTGTTGAAGATATAAAGAGAATTCCTCTTATAGGATGGGATCTTGTCTGTAGGCCAAAAATTTTGGGAGGGTTAGGTCTTAGAAAAATTAGAATGATCAATAAGACACTTCTTGCTAAGAAAATCTGGAGGTCCATTTCATCTTTTGGAGAATGGAAAGATATTTTAAAAAGTAAATAGTTGACCAATTGTGGGTCTTTGAAGGCTTTACTAGATTCTCCTTTGTTTCCATGTGGATCAACTTGCTGGAATGATATGATTGTTGGCAGAAAGATTATGGATTTAGGTGTTGGATGGCACATAAGAAGCGGAAATCAAGCCAAGTTCTAGGAGGATAGATGGCTTCTTAACAAACCCCTAATCAAAATTGAAAGATTCAATAGGTGGGATGACATCTGCAAAATTACTTTTGGTTTGTATGTTAAAGATTATTGGCATGAAGGGGATTGGGTGGATTTGTGTCAGCTTAGCCAAGAGCTAGCCTCGATTCAATCTTCAATGATGGTTGTTAGGTTGGGTCTAAATCAGCTGGATGACCTTTTAGTTTGCACGAACAACCCCTCTAGCAACTACTTTGTGTCTTCGGTTGTCTCTATGATATCCCTTTCTCAAGGCCCCCCTCCTTTCTAGGCCAAAGCTTGAATAAAACACTTGACTCCCAAAGTCAACATTTTTTTTTTGGATTCTTCTCCAAAACAAGGTGCTCACAGTGGATAATCTTTGCAAGTGTGTTTTTTAGATCCCTGATAGATGCTACCTTTGCAAGAGCGAGATGGAGTCTGCTAACCATTTTTTTCTCCACTATCCATTTGTTGCTTCTATTTGGGGTAAATTCCTAGATCTTTGGAATATTTCATGGGTGTTTCCCTTTTCTATTGAAGACTTTTTCTCACAATGGAAAGCTCCATCTTTGAACCCTTTCATTCGAAGACTTTTTTCTTTCACCTTCCCTTTCATTTCCTGGGGTTGTGGAAGGAACGAAACAACAAACTCTTCAGGGATAAGGAGATGTCAAAGATTAATGTATTTGAAAAAATCTTTAGGCTTATAAAGGAAAACTTAAATGTCATCCCCCAACAAGCCAATAATTTGGAGGTTGTGGTGTGTACTCCCTATGACTTAAAGATAGCCAAGGAATGGAACATTAAAAATGACGTGTCAAGGGATTCAAAACCAGCAAAGAAAGACCAGGAGGGAGTGTGTTGGATTTATCTGCCAAATGGATGGATTAAAGCCAACTTCAATGGTGCGGCTAAGGGCAACCTGGGGATGGCGAGAAGTGGAGGTGTGCTTAGGGATTCAAATGGTAATTTTGTAGTAGTTGTGGCTATATCCCTTAGATCTCAATCTAATCATGTGGCAGAAGCTATAGGAGATTATCAAGTTATTAACTTAGCACGTAGTTTAAACATAAAACATTTATGGCTTGAAGGGGATTCCAAAAATATCATTGAGTGTATCCTAGGTAGGACCCCCCCTCTTGGACTATCAAGAATTTTATTGAAGATACTAAATCCATCTTAGAAAAGTTTGATAAAACAAAAATATCTCACATTTACATGGAAGCCAATAGAGTGGAAAATTACTTTGCTAATGAGGGAGTCAAAATGAAGGGGTTGAACATGTGGTATAACATTAAGGACTTGGGCACTAATGTAAGGGATTTAATGGAATATGATGTCACACATGGGAAAGAAGCAACTCCTTTTAATGATGAGAAAGAAAAGGGTTAAGAACATCAATATCATCATATTTGATGGGGCCACGTTAATTAACTTAACTGGCAAGAAAGAGTGGCACGCTTTGTGGGCTCCTTGTTTTGGCTATGAAAGTGTGTATCAGGAACTCATCTCTAGTAGAGATTCCAGGGAGGCGCTTGTGATAATGGGAGGAGATAGGAAAAGGGTTGAGCCGAAGAGTTACGAAATGCATAAGAGGATTCTGAAGGTTTGGAAATAGGCTGTATGTAGAGGGTTGCTCCCTTTCCTTGAAAAACTTCATGGGCCTGATCTTAAGGCCATTGAATTTATTTTGAGAAAAACTAGAAGAATGGAGAAAATATCCTTTTCGAGAGGAAGGTGAAGTTGGATAAGAATCTCATAGGGAGGTAACTGGCTTGTCAACTAAGGTCATGAATTTCTTCCGTGATAGAAAGTTCTCAAACGACATTGCTATCAGATTCCCTAGGAAAGACAAGGAGAAGATGAAATTGACCTAAAAGTCTCCAATAGCTACTTTGAAGCTGATTCCATCAAGGCGCTTTGGAGAAAAGTTCTCTGAATTATCATGGAATATATTACCTTGGACGGGAGATTCCCCAAGGTTTATGGCTATCACTTTGCCCTACTTAACCACTTCCGCCACAAGGTAAGGATCTCTCTACCTCATTATTTTTACTATTCTTTGAGCAATAGCCTAGAATATCACAAGAAAAATCCCAAGGGAAACCCAATTTTACATACTAGTCTTATTAAGCTTATTTATGAACATTTCCAAAAAAAATCGGCTTTATCCAACCCTATTTCTACCTTGGCTTTTGAGGATTATGACATGGATAATAGTGTGTCAGAGGATAAATCTAACCCTAACCCTGAGTGGATTGAAGAATACCCTCCTACCCCTACCCATTCTAGCAAGAAAACCCTACTTTATAAACCTTAGCTCAAGAAAGCAAGCCTTATGAATAAGCCCAGTAGCTCAGCCCCAAAAGGGAGACTTGCCCAAAAGGGACACCCTACTAAAAAGTTGGTCTCCTACTCTGAGGATACCATGGAGAATAAAACTGAGGACCCTAATGTTAGTAATGACTCATCTTCATCATACCCAACCACTGATAGAGATGAAAGACCCAAGTTCCCAAAAACCCTTAATCCTGAAGATCATTATTTTAAACAAGACTGGGAATCGCCTGGTGACATCCTAACCATTGCTAGAAATGGAAAATTCTATTATTTTAGGATAATGAAATGGGAATTCCATGAAATTAAAGATCTTAACCTCAAAAATAGGGCCCTTAACAGCAAGTTAGAGGACTTGAAATTGAAAGTTTCATCTTTGAACACTGTGGAGGGAATGTGGAATGAGAACAATATGAGGACAGAGATTGAGGAAAATGAGGGTAGTAACAAGATACTAGAAGCAAAAATTGGTAAAACAAAAACAACATGAAAAATGCAATGGAGAAAAATCATAGATTGGCAAGGCATAATGCCATCATCATTAATGCCATGACCGAGAAGCGGGAAAATTCTCAACAGGGTTCTTTGGTCGTGGACCTCGAAGTATAAAAGGATAAAAGTAGGGATGAGGACGTGGGAATTTCGAAGATGACCCATGCCAACCTGAAGAGGAAAGTGCCTCCAACTCCCCAGATGGTTCAGGCCTTGAAGACGTGTACCCAAGAAATGCATAACCTGGAAATTGAGACTGCGGATGCTTTAAATTCCTTAGGTTAGTTGTTGTTGGTTTTTTGTCTAGTTTTTTGGTGGATTTTTTTGGTGGCCTTTATTGGCCTTGGGTTGGGGGCTGCTACTTTGTATCAGTTATTTACTCTTTGTAGCCTTATTGTTGTTGGGTACTTTAATGCTTTATCTTTATACTGTCTATAAAGTTTGTGGTTTTGGGTCCCTATAAAACCCATTTTTTCCTCTATCAAAAACTATGATCCAGGAGCATTAATGGCTATTCAACCTCATGCATGGATGACAAAAGAACTTTTGTGAAATGGATTTTTTTTTCTATGCAAGTACCTGGGGGTTGCTCGCCCAACCATAAACACCTCCTCATATTTGATCACCATGGCAGCCATGTAGCCTTTTCTATCATTTCTAAACCAAGGGCACTAGGCATTAACTTGCTAATCGTACTAGCCCACACATCACATAGGTTGTAGCCACTTGATGTAAGTATTTTTTTCCTTTTTCAAATCTCATTTCAAATAGGAAAGAATAGAATGGAGTACTAGACATCCAAATTTGGAGATAAGGAGGACAAAATTGGCTACACTTGGCAGCCTTTATTTTCAAAAGGCATTGATAGTCACAAACATTATAGTTGGGTTCAAGAGGGCATGCATTTGGCCTCTTAATATTCCAAATGCATTGGACAATGACATGAGGCCTAGAGATAATTTTCAGTTTGCTACCCCTAAGGAAGCATCTATTGTTAAAAAAATTCTAAGCCTATCCAACAATGGTTTGTCAGTAAATGAGTGTGACTATATAGATGGAACAACAAAACTTGAAGATTAGCAAAGCCCACTTGAAGCAGTCGAATGTGCAAACCACCAAATTCAAACACAAACTTGAAGTTCGTCAGACAACCAATCACCACCAACAATAGTTTTGGGAGAGAAAAATAGTATTACAAACATCTCTCTTTCCCTACCAACTCCACCCGAGGAGCCCTTGTGGTTGTTAGAGGGTGCTGCTAATCTTGGTATTGATTTGCATGTGGACCTAGATCAAAGTCTTATAATTCCATTTCCACTCCACAACATGTGCCCAAATACTATAGTTCATTTCTATGTTGATTGGGGAGACAATCAAGTTGATCAGTTAAGAGATCAATTGGATAATATAGCTAGTTAGGTGCAGGAAACAAATAATCAGGATTTGATGGATCCATTGGGAGGCCAAAATATTTCACACATCTCACAATTCTTGAAGCTACTTTTTCATGTAGTCAAAGATAAGTTCAATATGGTAGCTGACAATGGGATTAGACTATGAAGAGGATCCCAAATCCTGACCATTGATGACTACATGGTGTTGCTAACTGAGCAAGAGGATAGGAAGAAGGAAATCTAGGAACTAAAAGAGAGGAATAAGGAGCAGATTGAAGAGTGCAAGATAGAAAGAATTGTAGCAAAGGAGCTCAAGGCTCTATTGAGAATTGAAAAGGAACAACAATGAGTAGCAACAAAGGTTAAAAAAAGAGTTGCAAAAGAAGGAGAGGGGGGAGAAAAGGGAGAATAAAATGATGGAAAAGGAAGCTGCAAAAAAGGAAAAAAAAACAAAACTAGTAGTTTAGAAACTACATTCAATTTTCTACAGATTCTATTCTTACATATTTTTGAAATAATATAGATAACTTATTCAAATTTTTACGTCAAGTTGCCTAACTCTGATTTTTCTAAATTTTTTGCCACTTAAGGGCCTGTTTTTTCCATGATGATCCTGCACATACCCACATGTGTTTGTAGACTTGTGTATGTAGATTTATCAAGTAATTAGGTGTTGAAAGGTGACCAATAAGTCAATAAAGTGTTTCAAGTCAACTTTACATCCTATTTCAAGCTTGGAGACAACCTATAGTCTTTTTTTACATATTTGACTTCGTCAACCCAACAAGAAGACAAGTGCAAATCTGGAACTATAGAATTGACCCCTAATTTCACAAAATTTTAGGAGAGGACTTATTTTCCACCAGTGGTGAATGAGTCCCACCTTAAGGGTGGAAATCAAAATTTTTTCAAATTCCAGATCCTGACAATCAGAAACCAGTTTTTAGGATTTTTTGCCAGTAGTAGGACTGATTCACCATTAGTAGCGAATGAGTCCGACTGGTGATTTTCACTAATTTTTGTCAGCATCCAAGACACTCTAGATTCATCATTCATTTCCCAAGTGCACTCTGTTTAGCCTTGTTTAATTCTGTTTCCATTTGTTTACTTCTTTATTGTATTTTTTGCATACCGCACTATGTTTTCAAACATTGCACATTTCTTAGGTCTTGCATTCATAATCAGTCAATTAAATTGCTTAGTTGCATTTAGATAATCTCATTTAGCCTTAATCACATCATACATACATTAGATTGAGTGAACCACATTGATTTTGAGGGTTTATCTCTCTCCTTTTAGGTGAAAAAACCCTAAGAGTGCAAGAGTAGTCTATAAACCCCATTCAAAATCTATGGCTCAACATTACATCGATAATCATGTTTCACTGCGTGATTTTCTTTATTCTTGTGATGCATCCTTTTCTTGGTAGTATCATGGGGCTTGATATCCTTCGAGGGTGTGATATTTAATTTACTTGTCCTCTCTTGGAGACATTAAGTATGATGTTCCCTAAGAAGAGACTTTACATGAACTAAGAAAAATCCCTTTGATTGAAAATTACACTTACATTTTTAATTATATGGCCACCTTGCATAATACACTATGCTTTCCTATGGTGCCATCTTGTCTGTTCATGAGTTTCAAGCATACAAAGCTTTTCTTGCCTCATGAAGCTCAAAGTTCATTGTTGTGCGGCGCCTTATCAAAGTTATCAGGGGGTATAGATTTGGTCTGGTTGAATGGGAATCCGAACTTAGGCATGAATTTCCCATAGCCACTTGCTTGTGTGTGTGAGCGCATATTATTCATGTGTGTATGTGTCTCACCTCTTTGGATACTCACCCAACGAACAACCTAGAGTTTTGTTTCCTTAGAGTGGGCATACAATTTTGGTCAAATGACTTAGATTTGATCCACACCTTGTTGGACAAATGGTCAAGGATTGATCCACCTCTTTTTTATTTTTTCTTGTTTTTGTTTTTCTTTATCATTGACATTGCATGTTTGTGTATCTTCTTTTGCTTCATATCATACACCTTGTGTGTGTGTCCCTTTTTTATTATGTCAGTTTGATGTAGGATCTTGGATCCTGGGGGGCTTGACCACTCCATTGATCTTTGTCATCCTAGAGCATCTGTGTCAATACACTTGGACCCCTCTTGAATTCCTACTTTACTATGAGTTTGAAGCAAGCTCCTCCTCTCACTAAATTGGGGGATAAATGTAGTGTAGAAAAACATCATCTATTACATTTTACCACTTGTTTGGGCCCTTGTGAACTAAATAAACCTAATTTATGACTTTATTTGGCAATGATTAACATGAAAATGGACCTAATGTTGCCTTGATCTAGTGTTGTAATTTTTTTTCCACATTCACATTGGATTTAGGGCCCTTTTAAGCTAAATAGACCTAATGTTGCCTTAATTTAATGTTTTAAAATGTATTTATTTGCACCTTCACATTATGTTTTGGGCCCTTATAAACTAAATGAACTTAATTATGTCTTATTGAAGGTGTTGTGAAGTTTTTTCCCACACTTTCACACTAATCTAGGATTTTCATTACTAATTAGGCTTATCTATGCCTTAGTTGGCCCTATTTTGCATCCACAAGCCTTATTAAATGCATTTTTTTGGAGATAGTCCTGACACTTATCGAATGATTAGTCATAATTTAGTGTTTTGGGTCATGTGTCCTAGATTTAGTGGTTTGGGAATCATATGCCACCTTGGGCATAGAGTCCCACCTAGGACTTGGGACCTAATTTTGAATTTCACACTAATCAGGACCTGTCTTGCAGTGTGTGCCCCAATTTTGAGCCACTGGGACTCATAGGCCACTTGTGGCATATGAGTCCCACACAATTCAGGACCTAATTTAAATTCAATTTTTGGTGGGATTTTATCTTCCTAGATCTGATGTTGACCTATAGTGTTGCAATTTCAAGAAATTTGGCATAAAAAAGTATAAATACAAGGTTATTTCACTCATTTTCACCTAGGGCTTTCAAGAGAGCATTCCTAATAGCAAGTTTATGATTACAAGACTTCACAAGAGTGTCAAGATTGTTTACAAGAGCATTTCTAATAAATTCAAAGGAATAATTCTCCACCAAATGTTGTTGCAACAATTCAAGATCCATGATCAAGTCATGATCATGATGCATCAAGATCGTTATTGAGCTAGTGTTGTGTTGTAGCATTCAAGATCCAAGATTAAGCATTGTTCTACACTTATTTCAAGATCTATATCTACATTATTCATGGGCACTTCATGTTAAATTGTAGATTTACAAGGCATCATTTAAGGTATCATTGTTCATGTTTCATGTTTCATTTGCTTATTTCATTATCTCATCATTTGGTTTAATTACCTAAAAGGGGTTTGACCAAGGAAAACCCCTATTCCATAACAATCAACAAGTTTTTCTCTCTCTACATGTGTGACTGTAGATCTAGGTTCTTTGAGGCTTAAATACCCTTTGAGGATTAGGTTGCAAGGTTGTCATGTTCACGAAAAGTCACCTACAAGTTGCAAATTAGGGTTTCAAATCCAAAAATGAAGTGTGGAAGGAAGAGAAGAGATAGAAGAGAAGAATGAGGTCTTAACCCTCTTAAAAAGTAGAGTGGGATTTATATGAAAATTATGGAATATGAGTCCTAGTACAACATATTTTTTAGATTTTAGTTGTTTCAAATCACACACTATTAGATTCCAATTCTGGCAAAGAAACCCTATTCTAGGACTAAATCACCCAGACTAGTGTATGGGTCCCAATGGGCATCAAACAAAAAGCTTTTAAGTTTTTGGAGCTTTCTTTTACCTCATCCTTCTTCCAGGTGCACCTATGTTCATTCTTAGTTGGTTATTCTGCATTTCAGTTTCATTTCCTAGGTCATTTAGTTAGGTTTTGCATAGTATTTTGCATGTCATTCACATTTCTTGTCTTTCTAAGCCCTAGCTTGGTGGTGAACCCTCTTATTGTCTTTAATAAAACCCTAGGATACCTTATTGCAAGATCTCTTTTCTCATTTCTATCTTCAGATTGATATCTCTAAGGTTTCCTTGAGTGCAACAAGTGTGAAATAAGAACCCTACCCTTGTGCTCCATTCCTAAAAGGTGGTGCATACTATTTTTGTTGCCATAGGTATGAGGATTCTCACGATGCACATGGACAACACGATGAAACTTCCATATTGGATTAATTGGTGTTGATAAATGATATGATGGATACAACATTGGAATTTAATATAGGTAAATTTGGATAAGGTTAAATGAAATTTACTATATTTCCTTTTGAAATACAAGATTAATTATATTCATGTATGGTAATTGAAAATTAATCTAAATTAATTCTAATAAAATTTTAGGGTCAAAGTATAAATACCTTATGTCTCTAAGTGGTCCTTTGGCTCTCGATTACACAATCAAGTCGAGTCCACATGTATGGAATTAGTAAATAAATAGTAAATATAATACATGTTTCCATGATAGCATTACTCTCAAATGATACCGTTTTTATGAATGAATTCATTTTTGGTATGATCAAATGGTGTTGAGTTAACCAAAATTGAGATCAGGAACTATATAGGGACCCCATATTCACTTGTAGGTCTAGAATAAACATTACTAAGTGCAACAAACTTTGATAACTAATCTATCATATTTTGGTAGGTTTTTTCTCTCGAGGCTCTTGAGAAACTATGTTGGAATAACATAGCTTGCAAGGATCATGAGACTTGGGGAATAGACAAATGCCTTTGATATATTTCACCTACCCAACCTGATGTGCTAGAATAGTTGGTTTGCCCCCACCACACACATGAAAAAATAATGCATGTTTCCACGATTGTACTACTCTCAAATGCCACTTTTTGCAAAAATGTATTTATTATTGGAATGGTCAAATGGTGTCAATTTTAGCAAACTAAGATATATCAATGTGGAGGGAACCCATATTCCACCTATAACTATAGATGAAACATTCCTAGGTTCCATGAAATATGAGAACTACTTTGTCATAGTTTGGTAATTTTTTTCTCTTTGGTCTCCTAAGAGACTACTCCAAAATAGTGTAGGTTGTAAGGATTGAGAGACCTAGGTAATGAATAGAGGACTTTGGTAACATTTAGTAGCCTATCCCAACAGTTTTTGATAGTCGATTTGGCTCCACCATGCACAAAACATAAAATATACATGTTTCTACATTTGCATCATGCTCAAATGATGCTCTTTAGATGAATCCATTGATCATTAGAATGATAAAATAATCTCAATTTGAATAAAATTGATAGAGGAGAATATTAAGGGACCCCATTTTTAAATGTATTTCTAGAAAAAATATTTCTAAGTGTCCCTAACTCTAAGAAATGCTTTGTCATAGTTTTACATTTTTTTTCTCTTAGGGCTCTTAAGATATCGCTTTCAAATAACATAATCTACACTGATCAAGAGACCTAGAGAATAAAAATGGCTTTTAATAGCATTCACTAGCCCAAATAGATATGTTTACATATTTAGTTTGGCCCCACCATTCATAGAACACAAACTATGTTTATTTCCATTGTTGCACTACTCTCAAATGATAATTTTTGCAAGAATTCATTTATTTTTTGAAATGTTCAAATGGTGTTGATTTGAAAAAAGGAGACATTAATGTGGAATAATCACATGTACACCTATAGGACTAGTGAAACAATTCCTATGTTCTACAAAATTTGAGAACTACTCCATAATAGTTTTCCATTATCTTGTTCTCAATACTCTTAATTGATTGTGTCAGAATAGTGTAGCTTGCAAGGATCCAAGGATCTAGGGAGTGAATTGAGGCCTTGGATAGAGTTAACCTACCCACCTTGATGTGTTGGAACTATAAATTTTTCCGAATCATTCATATAACATAAAATATTCCTATTTCCATGATTGCACTACTCTCAAATGATACTTTTTATATGAATACATTTATTGTTGGAAGAGTCAAATTGTGTTGATTTGAAATAAAAAATGAGGTTAAAGTGGATGTACCCTATATCAATGTATAGGTCAAGATAAAACATTCCTACGTGTCACAAACTCTTATAACTACTTTGTCATATTTTGAGTTTTATTTGCTCTCTGGGCTCTTAAGAGACTATACCAAAATAGTGTGACTTGAAAGGATCAAAAGACACAAGGAATAAATAGAGGTATCTTATAGAATTGACTCACCCACTTAGACATTTTGGAAGAGTCAATTTGGCCCCACCACACATAGAACATAAAATATGCCTATTTCCATGATTGCACTACTCTCAAATGACTCTTTTTGTAAGAATTCTTTCATTGATGGAATGGTCTTGAACAATGTTGAGTTGACTAAAACCAAGTGATTTTAATGTGGAGGGACCCAATATCAATTTCTACATGTAAATGGAACATTCCTAGATGTCGTGAACTTTGAGAACTACTTCATCATAGTTTGAATTGTTTTTTCTATAAGGGATCTTAAGGGATTACATCAAAATATCATATCTTGCAAGGATTAGGAGACCCAACCCAAAGGAATGAAGGTCTTCAATGGAATTAAATGATCCAATTAAATATTTTTTCATTGATTTGGCTCCACCATACACATAATAAAAAACATGCTTGTTAAGTGCCCAAGAAATAGATTTAAGTTCCAACAAGTGAATTAATCTAGATCTAGCTTTCCTTCTTTGGAATCAACATTAGAACACAAACCAACTAGGGTCTTATTATTGGATAGCTTCCTTAAAGGAGATCCAATCTACAAGGTTTTGGTTCTTTTATGTTGCAAAAAGGTAAAATTTGACATGTGTTTTAATTTGACATAAACCCTAGATCTAAAAATGCAATGTATGACATAGACAAAAATACAAAATTATAGAAAAAATAGATCTTGAAAATAATGACAAAGATGAACATGCACATAAAATTGGAGCTTGAATTAGAGGGAAAAGGGTGAGGGCGGGCCCTTGTGTAGAAATGAGGATTTATGAATGCTTGAGGCAGGGTCTTGAAGGTACAAGTCTGCTATGCACTTTTCTATAACTTGTTGTTGATGAAAGTTCCAGATCTAACCCACACACATATGAAGAGAGGGAAAGGTTGTGTTGTATAGGGGCTTTCCTTAGAAGTTAAACCCAATTTTGGTGTTTCCACCCCCAAAAATAGAAAATTATGATGGTAAAAAGTTCTTACCTTTGGTTGTGAGAGGCGAAATAAACAATGATTGATTGTAATAAATAAATGATAATTGATAATGTTACCTTAGGTATGAAACCCTTCTAAAAGTGATTGTCACACCATAAGTTGCCACAAATTTTTTATTGACGAATGATTGAATTTCCTTGATGACCTAAAATAGTTTAGTCTCATAAAACATAATAGATTGTTATAGCTAGCTCATGTAGAGGATAACTCATATACATCTACATAATAAGAGCATAATAGTGCATGATTGATCATAAGAGTGCCTAGTTATTTAAATGAGAGGGAAACATTGTTTATATATGCATCCCAATTGATAGTTTTTGGATCTTAGATGACCTGAGATCATTGTACAATACTCCAGGATTTCATTAATATGGAGATTAGTAAGGTGATTAGATTGAATTTCAACCATGAAGGTGAGCCAATCAGACCTAGATCTACATCTTTTTGAGTTTTGGAATGGAGTAGAATTTATTGTCCTTGATTAACTTGATATGAGATGTTTGCTTCATAAAATAGGTTCTAGAATGCTCAAGGTTGCCTCAAGAATTCTAGAGAGTGTAAGATAGAGGGACCTCCACATGCAAGGCCCTAGGTCATGGAGGGCCAAGATGTGTAAGGTTTCCCTAACTTACCTCAGCTTAGCATGAAGTTTAGGGTATGAGGATGAGAATGATGAGGACTATAAAGTCCTATAACCACTTTGCAATCCTGAGATTTGGAATGGGGCTAGGCAAGCTAGTTTTTAAGCTCAACATTGTACCTCAAATAGCTCTTTGTCAAAGGAAGAGAGTGCAGTTCCAGGACAACAGCGTGACGTGCTGGCTTTTCTCAGGTGCGCTGGCATTCGTATGACTAGAGGACTGAAATTACAATGTGAACTTGTCAGAAAACAAGCTAGCAACCTAGCTAGAAACTTCTAAGAGAGAAAAATAACACTATGAAATACAAGAAATATAAAAAAAGGTGATAAAGTAAATAGACCAAAGGTAGGGTGACGAAGATAATTTCGTAGAAGAGCCTATTCACTAGCTAGCTCCAAAAAGCAAGTACACCTACACACAAAAAGAGATGAAAATGTTGGGTGGCTGTATAGGTGCCTACCTCAGTCAAACCCCCATTTCGGTGTTTCCACCTCCATGAACAACCAAGGAAGCAAGATAAAGAAATAATGTAGTAAAAAGAACAAAAACACTACGAAACAGTAAAGTGCTAACTCAACCAAGTGATATAAGGAAAGAAAGGAAAGCCTACCACCTCCACCAAGAGAACTCAAGGCTACTTGGGGGAGAAAATCATAGTACTTGAGCCTCTGCTGCAATGGTATTTTGTTCCCAACTTTTTCTACCAAAGTGATGGAGTATTGTGTTTGTTGCAATGGAGAGGTATTGTGTTTGCTGCAATGGAGAGCCTATATGCTTGGAGTGATTGAAAATGAGCTTGTGAAGTGATAGAATGAGTGCTTGAAGTTGTGAAGAAGTTTAAATGCTTGTTGAAGGAGTGAATTTGGAGAAGGGAGAGAAAGAAATGGCCATATTCAAGTTGGTCGGCTGAAGGGGGCATTACAACTTGACTCCCAATGAGAACTATAACGCCCCTGTAGGTTCAGCCATAGGAATCTGTCAGGGACATAAGCGCGTCGCGCAGACATCCGCGCATTGCATGGGTGTCCTCAACATAAATGCCTCCACTGACGCTCAAAATAGGTGCCAAGTAGGGTGAAAACAGTGGGCTTAGGTGGAATTAAACCTTTGAACTTGGTTTTCTAAATTGGAGAGGGAAAAAGGAGAGTTTACACATGGGGTGAAAATTCAATCCTATACATTTTTCCCCCACTTTAATGAGCACAAATACTGATGAGTGCTCGGTAAAGTAGATCAAGGAGAGTGTAAGGTTATAAATGTATACCTAAACCATCGAGGAAGCAAACCATGATTTGGCATACCTAGAGGTGTAGGGAAAGCAAAGGACTTCATAGATGCATGAAATTATGAATTTGAAGAAAGAAAGTTCCTTACAGGTTCTCGGTCCTATAAGGAAAGTGTCCCCCAAAAACTCTAGAATGGAGGATACCCTGTGAAGCAAGCGCCTTACAGGCTCTCAGGCCTGGAAGGAAGGTGTTCCCCAAAAATTCTAGCATGGAGGAGACCCAAAGGAAATTCCCTATAGGCTCTTAGGCATGTAGGGAAGGTATTCTCTAGGAACTCAAGCATGAAGAATACCAAAGGAAGTTCCCTACAGGCTCTTAGTCCTATAGGGAAGGTATTCTCCACAAACTCAAGCATGAAGAATACCAAAGGAAGCATCCTAAAGGATCTTAGTCCTGTAGGGAAGGTATTCTCCACAAACTCAAGCATGAAGAATACCCGTGGAAGCGCCCCATAGATCTACAACTCTGCAGGGTAGGTAACCCCCAAGATCTCTAGCATGAAGGGAACCCGAGAAAGTTCCCTATAGACTCTCAATCTTGCAGGGGATCCACTCCCAAGATATCTCACATGGAGGAAGCTCAACTGAATCACCCTACATAATCTTAGTCCTATAGGGAGGTGTCCCCCAAGGTCTCTCGCATGGAGGAAACTTGAGAAAGTAGACACTGCAGAATCAAGAAACGGCCATGTAGGAGGGTGAGCAGACAATTGCACAAACTCTCGATAGTTTTGAATTTTTTTGAAGGGGTCCCTTGAGAACCCATCGTGAAGAGAGGGTCTACTCAAGGGAAACATAGCTCAAAAGTAGATGTTCTATTTCTTGAATCGATCCTCCATCAAGGAATCCTTTTGAAATATGTTCACTTCATCAAGGAATTTGAAAGGAAGAATATGTCCCCACGTGAGGGGAAGATCAAAGTTGATCCCGATTTAGAGGAAGGTTTAAGTCATTTCTTTGCAAACCCCTAATGAAGGAAACACATTCCGTTAGGGTTCCAAGTTGAGAATATGATTCTGAAGAAAGGTTTGTGAGGATTTCTCAAGAGAAGATCCATTGGCCATGAATGCATTTTCTAAAAATTGAAGAGTTGAAGAAAGATCAATGTCGCACATGAGAGGGACAACTCAAGAAAAGAAAAGATAGAGAGAAAGCGAAAGAGAGAAAAATACAAACATAGGGCACATGGGGATCTGGTTTAGTGGGGTTAGATCTGTTTGAGCTCATATAATAATAGGTAACTACGATGCAAGGTGAAAGATCATCAAACCCCAACCAGATCAGGAAGAATACATGGAAAACAAAGTGAAAATAAAAAATTGGGTCAACATGGAAGGGAAGCCTAAATGCCCCCAACACTTTGCATCGTCCCCAATTTATCAAAAATCAAGCACAAACATGGAAGAATGATGATACAAATAGAAGAAGGTTAATGACACCAAAACCATGCCTATATCCAAGCACCAACAAGGGTGATGAAGGTCATCTAGGCACACATGGCATGATCATGGGGGAACACATCATAAAACACACACACACACACACACAAAAGATCAAGAAGAGGCCTTCTCCTAACATTGATCAACCAAGAGGTCATTTGCTTCCCACTCTAGATCGTTGTAGGGGGAAGGAGGATGAACCTACAGTGGTGGAATGTTAAGAGGTGGAGCGTTTGGCCTTATCGCAACAAGGGCTAAGGTAGAGGGTCCCTCGAGGTCCTCTCCACCGAGCTCTTGTGGAGTCAAGGTCAGTGATTTCACGAAGATTGCTGACAAGGCTGAAACTTCATCCACATAGTTAAACATGCACCCCATAGGAAAACCATGTCTAACTTTAGCGTATGGGGTAGGCTAAGCTTGAGATTCACTACTAGGCTCACTGAGTGACTCAGGAGTGGTGATGAACTCAAGGGAAGCTGAGACTGGCTCTATCACTAGTACAGAACAAGTCAACACAGGACCACCTTGTGAAGAAGGTGGGCTCCTCTTACATCCTTCGTTACTAGAAGGACCACTCTCCACCTCTTTCTTCATTGGAGGAGATGAACTCCCCATAGACGAAGATAGAGGTGTGGAGGAAGAGGATAAAAGAACCACATCGGATACAACTGAGGTATTAATCATATCCATGGGCTTCAAAAAAGGCTGGATATCCAGAATGGAGATCAACAAAGGCGGCTTCACCGAAGGAGTGATGAACACCTATACCCCCTTGGGGATAGGTGCATCTGCACTCGCAATAGAAGTTGAAAACAATGTAGAACTAGACTGGAGAGAAGTAGAGGGAAGGAATAGGGTGACGCTACAGGAGGCCCTGAAGTGGGGGAGGTCGTATCTTCTTCCCTCCTTTGCGAGGTTGCCTGCTCAGCTAAAATGGCCTTTCATCAATGCTTGTGTTTGCACGCAAGGCGGCTTCTTTGACTCTTGGAGCTAGAGGTTGGAGGCTGCGAAGGAGAAAAAGGCTCCTACTCAACCATAGGAATGTCCACTACAACCATTTCCAATGGAGAAACAAATTATTGAATGGGAGTAGGAGGAATAGGTTGTAGAATAGCGGGAGGAGTCAACTCAGGAGCCTTAGTAATGGACCTCTTCCCCTTCACCGCCTTGGGAGCAGGAGCGATAGGGTTTCGTAGATCGAATTCCCTTTGGGAACCTTTCTTTTTTCCATATAAATAGTACCACTATTTGGGGTATTTATTAGGGAGATCCATAATTCTGTGCTTGGGCCTATGCCAAGGAGGAATCATCAAATTTAGCAGATATTCACCGGGCCTACTCATCTAGTACTCTTTCCAAGAAGGGGGAGAGGATGAGGCAATCAGAGGAAAGGTCACCTTCTCTTTTCCTTTACAGGGGGAAGAGGGAGCCGACATAGGCTTCCCCTCTTTCTTCTAAGAAGGGGAAGCAGTTGGCATGACCTTCTCCCTCTCCTTTCAGGAGGAGGAGGTGACTAATTGCTGCACTATAGGAAGGGTCAGTTTTGACTATCTCTTGCCCCCAGTCTTATACTTTACATAATGATTGTAAAGTAGGTCCGTTCTTGGAGGAAGTAGGCCAACTGGGGAGGGCCAGAAGGGATCTAGCTGGTATCCACCATGGGACACCAAGGGTTGATATCCAATGTCATGCACTAATTGCATGACACCTTCATGGGAAAACTTTAAACATTTGTGAATAATGGAGACAATTCCATTCATGGAAGCTAGCCAAGGAATTCCTAGCTTCACCTTGAATAGATTTGACTCTGGGATAGCATCAAAAATTGTGTCAACAACCCTGGGTCCAAGTAGGACGAACAAAGTTATTGAGCCGTAAGGTTTAAGACTCATTATGCGTGCAGATAGTTGATTTTGTTTTTTCATACTCTTCATTTTGTAACGAATTTAATACTAATGTTTCTTTTGTGATAAAATTCATGTGGCTTGTAGAGTCTACCAAGACTCCTATCACAATGTTACCATTGATGTGAGTGAGAATGTAGAGAGGTGAAGGTTTATTGTTCAAGGGTAAATCTTGTAATGTGAATGTAATGTCTGGTGAACTAGGTATAGGTAGAGCAGTAGGAGTCACCATGACCATGTTAACATAGGCCTTGGGTTGAGTAACAAAATCAATGGGATCTATGATCATGTTAGCATAGTCTGACAGAAATGGGTCTGTGTCTATCTGTAATTCACTATTAGCTTTGCCATTGATTTGCTAGCATTTTGTTTATTCCCATCAAGATGAATGGTACCGTCCTCGATGAGATCCTGTATCTCATGACATAGGAACATGAAACATTTGGTATCATGTCCATTAACTTGATGGTACTAAAAATAAGCATTTCCATCATACCAATTAGGGTAAGGTTCCTTAATAGGCTTTGGATTCAAAAAAGTTACGATCTTATCCTTCAACAACTTCTGCAAGATAGAAGAATAAGATTTTGATAGCTTTGTGAACTTTCGGTTATGTCTGAGGCCATTGTTATCAACAACAGTCATTGTTATCAGTAGCAACAACTATATTCGTAAGGGTCTTACCTTTCTCAGAGATTGATACAATGGATTTTCCCTTAGAATGAGAGTGTGGGGAAGATCCCCCAAACTAAACAACTGTCTACTTGTACTCTTGTATGGTTGCACACAAGAGGGTGACAGAAGGGTATTTCATAAGTGTGAACTTTTCTTGCCAAGGCCTTTTGTAAGTTCCCAATGAATACCTTCTACACATCAGAATCGGGCAGCTGATATGAGATTTGTGAGAGGAGCACTTGGTAGCGTGTTATGAAATCAATAATCATTTTATTATCTCCTTGTTTACATAGGACAAGATTCGAAAAAGTCATCTTTGGCCTAATATTTGCTTGAAACTATCTAAGGAATTGATTAACAATTTGGTCAAATGAGAAAATGGAATTATCAGGAAAGGAACAATACCATTCGAGTGTTGTGTCCTTGAGAGTTCGGGGAAACAATTTGGCCATCAACTCATCGTGATGGAAGTTCATACACATGGCGTTAAAGGAAGACACATGTGTTTGTAGATCTCCCTTACTGCCATATTTTTAGAAGTTAGGTATCTCCATTCCTTGGGGGAAAGGAGTGGTAAAGATTACAATCGACAATGGGTTGTGTCAGAAAAAGGGTTGAAAGATAGGTTGGGTAGAGGCTTGGGAAAGACTCACAACCTGGCTTTGCATCTTACCCATATTCTAAAGAAGAGTGTTTAGAATAGGGTCATTAGAAGATAGAGGTCCAGAGGAACCTCCCCCAAAATCGTAGCCAAGGCCACCTCCAGAACCGCCACCAGTGTGACTTCTTCTAGAACCACTACCAGAGCCACCGCTACTAGTAGGGACTCTGCTAGAACCATCATCATGACCTCCACTGGAGCCACCTCCACCAGTATTGCCTCTGCTATTGAATCCACTACCACTACCAAAGCCTCCACCACTCATCACATTGAAGCCTCCACCACTAGAGGCAACAGGAGGGGTGAAGCTAAAGCCGAAAGGGACCTTGTTTACTCTGATAGTCTCAGGTTGTTCAAAGATAGCAAGAATACTAATAGAAGGGACCACATTGGCCATATAAACAGACGTGGGAGGGATCAATACCCCTAACTGTTCTTTACATTCTTCAAAAATGGCTCCTTGTGCAAAACTTGTATTGCTTGAAGGAGCGCATGCTTCAGCAAGACTGAGGAGGCTAGTCAAAAGCTCTATGTGTGTTTGATCTTTACCCATCGTATGTTTTAATTTGCTAAAAACCCGAGCAGCCCTAGCCATCTTTGGATTTCTTTCCAAGTGGCTTTCTAAGTTGCCTAGTCCTCTAGCAAGGGAAAACACATATGTTGTAGGGATTTGAATGACCTCATGCTCGTCCACAGATGATGGTCTAGGAGACACAGGGGGAGTGGGAATGTGATCGGTTTCATCAGTGAATCCCATCTCATTCCTTGACAACTGCTCCAACACGACTACACTAATGATGAGACTAGAGAAAAGGCGAATAGATAACCTAATAAAGACCTTCGTCCTTTCCATCATAAGGTGTTGTACACTTCTCCTAATGATATACCTAGAAGTTGTGGATTGGGTTGTGATGCTTATAAACCTTCACAACACTCAGGAACACAATAGTCATGAAGTACACAAGGGAAGCCTCAACACTAACGGATGAACAAACATTGGTTCACGTCGGGTTCACCAAAATGTAAGATAGGGGACCTCCACGTGCAAGGTCCTAGGTCACGGAGGGCCAAGATGCGGAAAGTTTCCCTAACTTACCTCAGCTTAGCGAGAAGTTTAGGGTATGAGGATGAGAATGATGAGGACTATAAAGTATTGCAACCACTCTACAATCCCAAGATTTGGAATGGGGCTAGGCAAGCTGGTTTTCATGCTCAACACTATACCTCAGATAGCTCTGTCAGAGGATGAGAGCGTAGTTCTGGGACAACAGCATGGCAAGCTAGCGTCTCTCAGGTGCGTTGGTGTCCGTACAACTAGAGGATCGAAAGCACAATGTGAACTTGTTAGAAAACATGCTAGAAACCTAGCTAGCAACTTCTAAGTGAGCAAAATAACACTATGAAATATGTGAGATATAAACGAAGGTGATAAAGTAAATATACCGAAGCTAGCTTGATGAAGATGATTTTGTAGAAGAGCCTATTTGTCAGCTAGCTCCACAAAGCAAGTACACCTACACATAGAAAGAGAGGGAAATGTTGGGTGGTTGTTGGTTGCCCACAAAGGATATGAAAATCTGATAAAACCTTTCACGGGAATGGGACATTCCAATTGACTAATATCTCTCTATGGACATTCATTTACTTGTCAAACCAGGGGACGTATACTTTAAATGGTGCGGAACAATATATGCACTAAGAACTAGTTTCAGTCAAAACTTAACAGAAATAAATACTTGAAAGGGATTCTATCTACGCTTCAGGAAGGTAATGCAAAGTTCTTTTAACTCAACTATGATTTGATTAAAATGGAAACCATAACAACTACAACTAAAACACAAACTATGAACTGGCCTTATGCTACAGGAATAGGCATAGGGATGGATTCCCTATGCTGTAGGAGCAATACAAGACTGAGTTTGTATGAAAACTTCAAAGATGAAAGCTAACTGATGATCAACAGAAAAGAACAACTAACTAACTAGCTACAGATACTTACTAAGTGGGCCCCCTTAGCAAGCATCTACTGATTACGCAAGTGCTGAACTCAGAACTTCATCAAACTTTATTCATGAAAACATAATGGTATACATTGCTTTGTTGATATAGAAACTAACAACAAACTCTGTCTCTTGTCAAACAGATTCTACTTTTTCATTATCATACTGACTCTTACATGATATACTGCTATCTTCTCTATCACTATGCTTCTATCTTACTCTAACTATCATCTCTTTCCTCACTCATGCGAGGAGGAGTACTTTATTTAAAATCAGGAGAGCAACTAACTAACTAACCTATCAAAGAAAGACGTGGAAGTAAAGTGTATCCCAGAATCAAGGAACAAACTTCATAAATGAATTTATGCGTTCAACCCGATCCGGAGAGAATCTAGTGCTCCACTCTTTCTAGATTGACTATCATTAAAAATCTTTCCCAATGGTTTCGGTCAAAGAGTCTTCACCGGAGCTTCCTCGAAGTCATGCAGGAAATAGACTTTACTGCAAGGTCAAGATTGGCTATGCTTGACTCGATCATACTTCTTCAACAACCTGTGAAACACAAGGTAATAGATGCGAAAGAAAAGGCCCATGGCACATACACAATATCCGTTCATTAATCACACATTTAAATCTATTTCATCATTCAAAAACTGTATGCGATATACCAGTCATTTAGGGAGTCAACGGGGTAATAAATGTAGTGAAGTCAACACAATAAGCTATAGGAATATGCAAATGTTTTGCTATAGGATATCGCCATAAAAGGTTTCAAAAGAGTTTTAAACAACCCACGAATAACAAAAGTAAAGGCATTAAAAGTTCAATATATCAGGAAACTATGAGCACATTTTGGGCTCATTAGTTTAATATCAGAACCTACCTCGGTCGGACCCTTGTTTAGGTGTTCCATCTCCATGAATGACCAATGGCTTGAGATGAAGAAATAATAATGTATTAAAAGCACAAAAGCACTACACAAAGCGATTAAAGCTAACTCAACCCAAGTGAGTAAAGGAAAGAAAGGCCCACAACTCACCAAGATCACTCCAAGGCTGCTTGGGGAGAAAATGAGAGTACTCAAGCCTCTGCTGTAATGGTGTTTCATTCCCAACTTGTTCTACCAAAGTGATGGAGTGTTGTGTTTGCTACAATGGAGAGCTGGTATGCTTGGAGTGAGTGAAAGTGAGCTTCTGAAGTGATTGAATGAGTGCTTGAAGTTGTGAAGAAGTTTAAAATGCTTGTTTAAAGAGTGAATTTGAAGAAGGGAGAGAAAGAAACGTCCATATTCGGGTTGGTCGGCCGAAGGGGGCGTTACAACTTGACTCCCAATGAGAAGTGTAACATATAGGTCTAGCCATTGGAATCTTCCATGAATGTAAGCATGCCACGTGGATGTTTGCACACTACACATGCATCCCCGATAGGAATGCCTCCACTAACACTCAAAACAGGTGCCAAAGTGGGGTGCAAGTGGCAGAAGCAGAGTGGAATTAAACCTTACAAACTTGGTTTCTACAAAGGGAGGGAAAAATTTACATGGGGTGCAAATTCACTCCTATGCTCCTAAAGAGAGAGAAGGATGCTATGAGGATTATGAATAAAATCCATGATTGAGAAAGGCTTTGTTTTATAAATTTTAGGAAATCTGATCAATGGTCAAGATTAAATTTCATGATTAATGGATGAGAGGAAATTAAGGAGATGGGTGTGGATCATGAAGGATTAATGGTTCATAATTCATGAGATTCCAAAATATCCTTTATTTCATGGAAATAAGTTGAAGATATTTTGAATTGGAGGGAAGAATTTGAATTTGAAAAAGGAATATTCTTTGTGCAAGTAGGAGAATTGGGAGAAAATTAGTTAATTAATTTTTTTATGAAAATCAATATCCTTCAAGGATCTAGGGAAGAGTTTAGCCAAGATCTTATCTTCAAAGATGAAATCACTACATAGGACTATGTAAGAAGAAAAATGACTAATAGGATCTCCTTTCCCACTATACTTCTCAAATCTAGGAACCTCTATACCTTGTGGTATTGGTGTTTTTCAATATCTCTAGGGATATGGTTGGTTTTGATGTATTGTGAAGGTTGACCATTGTTGTTTTGAGTTAGGTTTGTGAATTGTTTATGAATGGATGCCACACTTTGCATAATGTGTTGTTGGGATGGAATCATTTTTATATGATTGTAAGGTGGAGGGAGAGCAAAGGCATTGGTGTATGTATGTAGAAGAAGTGAAGGTTAAATTTGTGAAGGAGGATGGTTGAGGAGATATGGTATGTGAATGCACAAAGCTAGAAGGATTCCTTGTGGAAATACCTAAGGAATGTTGAAATTTCTAGTAGGTTGAATGGTTGTGGTAACTTGAGTACTAGTGTATGTAGGAATGGAAATGGGTATTGTATAGGAGGAATTGAAGTTCCACCTTGGCTTTGGGTATACCCCAAAGCTTGAGTACAACTAGTCATGGTAGGGATGGTGTTGTTAACATCATGCACATTGGTTGTATAAGGAAGTCATGAAATGAGGTACATACTATGATCCATAGGGGTTGATTATCAACACTATTAGAAGAGAGTTAGAAACCCAAGATCCATGATGAATGGTGTATCGCAAGATGACATGAGTCTCAAATTACATCTCACAATAGTATTGCTAATAGGACACCAAGTCATAAAGCTCATAGAAGTTTCACAAACTTAGTGTACAAACCCAAAATGGAAAGAGGGTAAAGTACAATGTAATGACCTAAAATGTAATGTGTAAATACAATTTTTAGATTCTAAACAAGGTAATATTTTGATTACACTATGCAACAATTTGAAAATGAAATCTTGTAAATGCAATTTTGAAATTTCACAATCAACTAAATGCACCAAATTAAGTTAGATATCATGAAATTAATGAAACAAAAACTCATCAAACTGTAATAGAGATCTGAAAGCAACAAACAAAAGCATAGAAAGGAAGATTTTAATGTCTAGAAATGTAGATTATGGCCTGATCAGGGACTCATCCACCCTATGGAAAATGGGTCCTAGATTAAGGTTTTGAAACTGGTTTTTACTTATTTTTAAGTATTTTCTAGTGGTTTTTAGATTCAAGTTTGTAATAACAAGCTTCAGTTTGATTTTCTATAGAATGCAATGTGAAATGAAAATGCAAAATATGACAAAATGATGACCTAAAACACCTAGTTTGATATGCAACTTTGTTTCAATGTTCAAATGCAAGTTAATATGATGTAAATGATATGCAAGATGACTGATTTTTTTGTATTTTTCAGATTTAAAGAATGCAAAATATGAAATCCTAAAACCTTTAATGAGATGCAAATTTTAATGCAAGCTAGACACCCTAATTGGGATCTAATTCAATGCAAATGAATGCAAGATCTAAATCTAGGATGAAAAGGACCCTAAAATCAAAAAAACTACAATGCTAAAAAGGTTAGGTTCACCAAAATGAGATCAAAATGATGAACCCAATTTTTTCTAATATTTCATTCAATATGAGGGTTATGATGTGAAAATGAGTATCAAAAATTAAATCTAACTAATTTGATAGTCAAAAGGAAATTTTTAAGAGGGTCAAATGTTGTGTACCTATTGCAAAAAGTGTTTTCTCGGACCTCATTGAGGACTCATTCACCACATGGCGAATGGGTCCTAGTTAGGGTTCTGGAAAATCAATTTATGGGTTTTGTTCTTCAATTTCTGCACTCCTAGATCCTAGTTGGGCACTGTCAAAAAGCTGAAAATAAACCCTGTAGCTTAGTTTCTGTGATTTGAAAACTTTCTTAGCAACTTTGACAACTTTGAAAACTTTTGCAATTTTCTCTCCAATTGATCTTCAATCTAAAACCTGCAATCACACATCAAAGGAGAGAAATTTTTTTATTTTGTTAGGGAATAGGGGTTTTCCTTCGTCAAACCTCATTTTGGTAATTAAACCTTATAATGAAGCAATGCATGAAAGGAATGATGAATGAACAACAATATGTAGCAACTCACCACACCTTAATTGAACCTTACATAAATCCATAATCTAGCATGAAGTGGCCTCCATGGATGTAGATCTTGACCTTGAAACTTGATTAGAAACAATGCTTGAATATGATCTTGAAATGTTACATCAACACATTAGCTCAATAACATGCATGATGCATTATGAATTTGAAATGATTAAATGGATCTTGATTGTTGCAATTATCTTCTTTAAATCCACCCTTGAATGCCTTAGAAATGCTTTTTCTTTTGATCTCATGAAGTCACATAAAAATTCTAGGATGCTCTCTTGAAAATTCTAGGATGAACTTAGTGAAATAGCCTTATATTTATACATGTCTTAACATTAAATCTTGAAATTCAAATATCACAAGCTGACATCAAATCTAGTATTTGAAATAATCAAAATACCTCTAAAAATGTATTTCAGGGAGAGGTCCTAGGTCTAAGTGAGGAATCATTCACTATGTGGTGAGTGGGTCCTAGCTCACTTAACTAGGAAACACTTCGGGAAATGTGAAATGTTATGTGAAAATAGGGTCCTAGGAAATAGTGAGGACCCATTCACCAGGTGGAAAATGGGTCCTAGGTCACTAACCTAGGACACACACCTTCAAAAATTAAGTGTTGTGTTATGACATTTATGAATGTCAGGTTTTATCTCTCAGATTTTGTAATTAATTAGTCTTGGATTTGAATTAAAGGGGCCAATTAAGGAAAATTAACCTCAATTAATTAATAAGGCGCTAGATTAGTGTGAAAGTGTAGAGATACACTTTAAAACACCCTAAATAAGTCACCATTAAGTCCATTTAGTTTAAAAAGGCCTTAAACTTAATGTGAATGTGTAAAACACATTACAACACTAAATCAAGGCAACATTAGGTTCATTTTATTGTTAATTATTCCCAAACTAAGGAAAATTGATACATTTTCTGCTACTACAATTCTTATGATGATTCTTTAAAGAATTATTTTTTTTACACTTAAAACTTGCTTTAGATAAAAATATTTGTTTTATTTTTTCTTCAGTAATTTTCATTCTTTATTTGGAAGTTAAAATATGCTACTCAATTCATAAGTTTCAATAATTATGAGATCTTTACATTATAAAATTTTAAAATCTAACTCCTTAAAAATTTCTCTATGATATGCCAATTAGCCTAATTTTTACATAAAATCTTCATTTGACTAATTAAACCTTCTACTTTTTGTCAAATGTTACATGCTGATTAGCCATATTTTCACATAAACCTTCATTTGACTAACTAGAGCTTTTACTTTTATCAAAAAATATTCATAAATCCATATAAATAATTTTTATATTTTAAAAGTTATTTTTATTAGAGTTGTGTGATATTTAATTACAATCCTATGAGCATGATTATTGGGACCAAAGGGCAGCCAAATCCCTCAAAACTTCAACTAAATCCAAAGGCTACATAATTCAACCCCGCTCCTTGCCTCCCCCAATTTTTTTTGTTCATTTGATCTTTTTTTTTGGATGCTTTTTGTATTATTTTCTTGGCTCACAATTTTGGTGTCCATGGTATTATAAAGCTACATTTTGTGCATGCCTATTAATAGATGCACATGCATAAGGAGTGGCAGTAGTGAAATTTTTAAATATTTCATAGGTATATAGAGATTGTAAAAATGCTAAAGGGATAAAGTGTGTTGCATATGTACTATTGTGTTTAAGATTAATACATCCTTGTGTCTCTCTTTGATAGTGAATATGTTTTCTTACAAAAATTTCTCCATGTACATCCACTATTATATGTTTATGTATCATGGTTTGTTGATTTCTATTTGCTTCTATATAAATTTCTCAATGAGTAATTCAATGTCGCATTAATAAAATTCTAATTTGTATATATTTAAAGGGCTAAAATTTGTAGTAGTTTACTTTATTTTATCAAAACTTTCTTAATGTTTGCAAGTTTGTAGTTTGTCCACCTTTATATGTATTGGTGAGAATATTTTATGGTTGTTTAGAATTAACAACACCACTCATCCTATGAAAGATCATTCGACTAAATGCATCCAGAATAAAAAATAAAGATTCATTATCTTTTCTATAATTGCTTTGTAATTTATTGATCACTTAATATCTATATCTCCTTAATTCTACATGCATCTATATCTCCATAATTCTACAAGCTTAACTTATACAATGTCCCACAAATCTTCTGAGAAGTGCACATCCTAGTACACCGATAAATAAAGTTATCTCCATAAAAAATAAGAATTAACAACCCAAATATCCCTATTATATTGACCATCACAAAATCATTAAACAATACTTTGCTAACAGATGCTTGGACTGCAACAAATAATCTGTTTCAGTGTTTGAATGAGACCCACTGGCAGTAGAAACAAAATATACTTGTGCCAAAGACAGAATCTTAAACTATTGTGTTCTTGCATAGTAGATATAATGATGTTGTGAACCAAATAGATATTGATGCTAAATAAAAGCCGTTTCAATTGAAGATAAAAATTGGACATGTTTACAGATAGTTCAGTTGTAGTTTACAAGCCGCAAAAGATGCCATCTATTCATTCCTATTCACTAATTGACCACAAAAAGGATATTGCAGAGAATATTTTACTCACACGAGAGACTTCCGCTTACACAATGCAACCGACGTCGGCAAATTCTCACCTTTCTCTCTTCTGAATGATGCCTCCTCTGCTTCTGGTTTCACCCACAACATTCAACATCACACACTCTCCTCTGCTTCTGAATGATGCCTCCTCTGCTTCTTGTTAATTTATTTACCATACTGACGTCGTGCTTATGTTTATTGAAGTGCTCAAATTTCCAAACTTGTAGGGTGCAGATTCAATCCAAAGAGGTTAAAGCTCATGTACACCGCCCGTACAATATGTTTGACAGGAAAATGAAGCCATTTTATACGGTTCTTTTGAAAAGAGGGACTCCCTATTTAGATAAGTAAAAAATATCATTATATATAACCCATAGAATTAGATACTATATCTTTTCTAAGTAGTATTATTTGAAATTTAGATTATTATTATATTGATTAATATTTATGAGTACATTTCAGTTACATATTGATTAAATTTTTAGTTGTGATAAAGACACAAATGGTTTTGACATGAAATTGATGTTAAGACTTTTCTTCCTTGAAAGAGGATGAAATTTGCATTACCTTATAGTTGGCACCTACAAAGTAAACAAATATTTCTCACAGAAGAGATTAGTTCAAGTTAATCCAAATTACAATAAAACTGTTGATTTTTGTAGCTAGAAAAGTGGGATATGGATTTGCTTTAAAGCAACTCAAGATAAGATTTGCTTTAAATCAATTCGAGTTGGATTTTTAGCAACAATAGGATTTTTATTCTTTAAATAGAATGCTTCTGAGTTTGTGAGGATAAGATAAATCCAAGAGTGGGATTTTATTCTTTAATAGAATGTTTCCGAGTTTGTGAGGATAAGATAAATCCTAGAGTGATTTTATGTGTAAATAAAGCCAAAGAAAGCAAGGAAAGATTCTTTCCTTGCACGCTAAGTAAAGCAGCTAGGCTCTATAAATACAAGATTGATGTAGCAAACTCATATTGTATTTTCAAAAAGAAAAGTTTGTTGTTAGGCTGAATAGAAGATCAACATTTCTTGGGGTTTTCCCGCGTTGGGGGTTTCACGAAGGTATATCGTGTTATTGTCTTTTTGTGTTTGGCTTCTTGTTTTTTTTTCTTCCGCTGTTATTAGCTGTTAATTAACCCAGTTGTATTAATTGTTATAAATCAGATTTCTTTCTATGAATTTATTGTGCAATTAATCTGTTGCTGGGTTATAGAAATTAACATGGTATCAGATCTCTAAACTCTGAATATGAAGCCAAGATTTGTGACACAGATTTCAAGAAAAAAAAGTCATTAGATTTTCATCTCTAGTTCTTTTGTAGCTATGGCAACCAGTGTTCGATACGAGGACAGGCTCGAGGGTGCATCTAAATTCTTGCAGTGGAAGGTTCGGATTACATCTGTTCTCAAGGAGAATAGGCTATGGATCTATGCTAGCAGAGAAGTGACTCCACCAACAAATGATCCTGTTGCCTTAGATTCGCATGAAGTCAAAGAGGCCAAGGCTCAGAGGATTATATTGGATGGAGTAAGAGATCATTTAATTCCTCATTTATCAGGGAAAGACACCACCAAGGATATGTGGGATACGCTCACAAAACTTTATGGAAGGCGACTTCTCCGAGTCGGCAAGATAATGCTCAAGGACAAATTACGATAATACCAAGATGTCCAAAGAGTGTGACCTCTCTTACTTGTCAAGCTGACACACATGAGGTCAGGGATGAGCTTGCTGCTATTGGAGAAACGATTAAAGAAGATGAGTTGGTGCGTATAGCCTTGAATGGTTTTTCAAAGCACTGGGAAGTGTTTGTCAAGTGTGTTGTCGGCAGAGATCGGCTACCTGATTGGGCAAGACTTTGGGATGATTTTGTTCAGGAGGGAATCAGGTGAAGGTGCTCATGAGGGAGATGGTCAAAGAAGGTTCAAAGCAAGCAAAGGGTAAGAAAAGTCAATAAGAGCAATGGAAGGGTTCTTCTTCAAGGTGGGAAAGAAGAAGAAAGATGCGAGCAAAGATTAAATATTTAATGGCACGCCATGGATAAGGTCACTATGCAGTCCAATGTCCGAATAAGAAAAATAAGGACAAAGCGAAGAAGCAATTTGCTGCTACAGCTGAGGTGGACGAGTTTGCATCATGATTTGAGAATGATTTTTCACTCATCGCTTGTCTCTCAAGTTCAATTGCCAACAGGGTATGGTATATTGATAGTGGGGCTTCTTGCCACATGATGGGAGTCAGAGAATGTTTCACCAAGTTGGAGGAGAAGAAGTTGGATTTCTATATTGAGCTCGGAGACAATGCCAAGTACCATGTAACTGGTATTGGCACCATCAAGTTTCAGAGGGAGTCTGGCAAACCTTTGTTGGTGGAGGATGTGTTGTATGTCCCTGGCATGACAAAGAATTTAATCTCAATTGCTTTGCAAGACAAGGGTTACATCGTGACCTTTGAGAGGGGAAAAGTTTATATTCATCCCAAAGATTCCAAGATTGCAAAAGTGATTGGAGTCAGGCATGGTAGCTTGTTTCGGTTACAGTTTGAGCCAACAAATGCGTTGGTTAGTAGCTGTAAAGGGATAGGAGAATTGTGGCACAGGAGGATGGCTCGCCTTCACTATGGAGCACCACAATTTTAAGGAAATAGTGACGAGGCTGCTTAAGATGAAGACGAAAAAGCATGAGGTGTGCAAGGGTTGTGCTCTTGGGAAATATGCCAAGACTAGTTTTCCAAGAAAAAACACTAGATCCAAAGGGATTTTGGATCTTGTACACTCAGATGTGTGTGGGCCCATGTCAACAACATCCTTGAATGGATATGAGTATTTTTTTACTTTCATTGATGACTTCTCAAGAAGACATGGATATATTTTCTGAAGAATAAAGATGAGGTCTTCAAGAGGGTTCAAGAGTTTAAGGCTCTCGTGAGAACCAAATCGGGAAGAAGATCAAGATACCGAGGTCCATAATGGAGGCGAGTATAATTCCCTAAATGCCTTCAAAGATTTTTGCAGCTCGTGAAGGTATCAAGAAAGAGTTGATAGTTCCGCATAACCCTCAGCAAAATGGGGTTGATGAACAGAAGAACAGGGCTATAGTTGGAGTAACCAAGGCCATGCTTCATGATCAGGATCTACCTTGGTTCTTATGGGCAAAAGCTTGCAATACAGTTGTGTATTTGCAAAATAGGAGCCCTCACAAAGTGTTGGGCAAGTTGACTCCAAAAGAGGCATTCACTGGTAAGAAACCAGATTTGGGGCACATTCGCATCTTTGGATGCCTTGTGTATTGTCACATTCCTGTTGAGAAGAGAACCAAGTTGGAACCTACTGCAGAGAAGGGTATACTTGTTGGGTACAGTGAAACTTCTAAGGCTTATTGGGTTTATATTCCTGCTCTTAGGAAAACAGTGGTTCGTAGAGATGTGAAGTTTGAGGAAGAAAGGGCTCTTCAGAAGTCAAGTAACTTGATGAATGAGGAGGAACAAACATCCACAGTGGAGGTAGCACAAATTCCTCAAACTTCAGTCACACAAGTTGGAGAGCAGAACAAGCAGGATGATCAGATAGAGGAATGAATAATTCCTCAGCCTCAGATTCCTATTAGTGAGAAGAGGAGAAACAAGGTAGCTGAGCAAACATTAAGAGAGGCTCAAGAATATGTAGGTGATCCTCAAGATTCAGTCAGACAAAGAAGGGCTCCCAGACGTTATTCAGATTATGTGGCACTTATGAGTGAATTAATTGAAGTAGAGCCTTCCAGCTTTCAGGAGGCATCCAAACACAAAGTGTGGAGAGATGCCATGGTGGAAGAGTATTCTTCCATCATGAAGAACAGTGTGTGGGAGGTAGTACCAAGACCAGAAGATAAGTCTGTGGTGGGCTCGAGATGGCTGTATAAGATTAAGCATGCTGCAGATGGTAGTGTGGAAAAATTCAAAGCCCGATTTGTGGCTAAGGGGTTTTCACAGAAGGAAAGAATCGACTATGATGAGACTTTCGCTCCAGTAGCCAGGTACTCATCTATAAGAGCTATCATTTCTATAGCAGCACAAATGGGTTGGAAAATTCATCAGATGGATGTAAAGATGGCCTTCCTCAACGGGGTGATTGAGGAAGAGATTTACATAGAGCAACCAGAAGGGTTTGAAGCACATGAGAGGGATTCTCATGTATGCAGCTTGAAAAGAGCACGATATGGACTCAAGCAGGCTCCTAGGGCGTGGTATTCGCGTATTGATAGTTACTTGCAGAGTGTGGGCTTCATCAAGAGTGAGGCAGATTCAAACCTGTACTATGTTCAGGAGAAGGGTGAACTTCTCATATTGTTGTTATATGTTGATGACCTATTTCTCACAGGGCCAGAGGAGCTCATAGCACACTGCAAGCGGGATCTTGCAGGAGAGTTTGAGATGAAGGACTTGGGGTTGATGCACTACTTTCTGGGATTGGAGTTGTGGCAGAAAGAGGGAGAGATCTTCCTTGGACAAGGGAAGTACTTAATTGATATCTTGAAGCGATTCAAGATGGAAAACTGTAAGCCTATGTCAACGCCACTTGTGACCAATTGGAAGAAGATTGATGCTTCCAGATCAGAGGCAGTGGACCCTACTTTATACAGACAGTTGATAGGCTCTCTTATGTATTTGGTCAACACCAGGCCAGACATTTGTTTTGCAGTGAACTCACTCAGTCAGTTTATGGTGGAAACTAAACGTGTGCACTGGATAGCTGCAAAGCATGTTTTGAGATATCTCCAAGGCATAGTTGACTATGGGCTAAAGTATGTTCAGTAGGATGGAGTGAAGCTCAAGGGGTTTACTGATGCAGATTGGGCAGGCAGTACAACTGATCGAAAGAGCACTTCAGGGTGCAGTTTCAGTTTGGGATCAGGAGCAGTCTCTTGGTACAGCAGGAAACAAAAGTCAGTTGCACTGAGTTCTGCAGAGGCCGAGTATATGGCAGCCAGTATGGCTACATGTGAGGCTATCTGGCTTCGGAAACTTCTAGCTGGGCTCTTTAATCAGGAGTTGGATCCTACAGTCATTTACTATGATAATTAGAGTTGCATCAAACTCTCTGAGAATCCAGTGTTTCATGACAAGTCAAAGCACATTGAGATCAAGTACCACTTCATCAAAGATTGTGTGGAGAAGGGGATAGTGAAGCTCAATTACATTCCTACGGATGAACAGATAGCAGATATCCTGACGAAGGCCTTGATGAAGAGCAAGTTTGAATTCTTCAGGGACAAGTTGGGTGTAGTGCAGAACACTTTCCTCGCTAAGAGGGAGTGTTGATTTTTGTAGCTAGAAAAGTGGGATATGGATTTTCTTTAAAGCAACTCAAGATAAGATTTGCTTTAAATCAATTCGAGTTGGATTTTTAGCAACAACAGGATTTTTATTCTTTAAATAGAATGTTTCTGAGTTTGTGAGGATAAGATAAATCCAAGAGTGGGATTTTATTCTTTAATAGAATGTTTCTGAGTTTGTGAGGATAAGATAAATTCTAGAGTGATTTTATGTGTAAATAAAGCCAAAGAAAGCAAGGAAAGATTCTTTCCTTGCATGCTAAGTAAAGTAGCTAGGCTCTATAAATACAAGATTGCTGTAGCAAACTCATATTGTATTTTTCGAAAGAAAAATTTGCTGTTAGGCTGAATAGAAGATCCAACATTTGTAGGTTTTTCCCCGCATTGGGGTTTCCTGGGTATATCTGTGTTATTGTCTTTTTGTGTTTGGCTTCATGTTATTTTTGCTTCCGCTGTTATTAGCTGTTAATTAACCCAGTTGTATTAATTGTTATAAATCAGATTTCTTTCTGTGAATTTATTATGCAATTAATCTGTTGCTGGGTTATAGAAATTAAAAAAAACTACATGTATTTTTAGAATTCAATTTTTTGAAGATGTAACATCTTCAAGAGGTACAATTTCTTCTTCTCTCTGTCCACTAGTAATGTTATTGTGGCCGCTACTCATCATGGAAGTGAGTTCTGTGACCACAGCATTCATATCGGGTCGCTCAACCTTATCAGGGTGAGCACATCTCAGGGCTATATTTGCAACAGCCAAGGCCTCGTCTAAATCAAAGCTATCCCACCCATTCTTTTTGAGCTTGGTGTCCACAGCTTCTTCCAAACGATTATTCTCTATCATGTACCGTACATATCCTAGAATATGGAACTGACTGGAGCCTCGTGCTTGATCAACGTGCCTCTGCCCTGTTATCATCTCTAACACAACAATTCCAAAGCTGTAAACATCATGTTTATAAGAGATCTTGTTATTCCAACAATATTCTGGAGCCCAATAGCCTCTGGTACCAACTACCATAGCAGTTGATCTGTGTGTGCCATCCCAATCTACATGCTTGGAAAGCCCAAAATCAACAATTTTTGCTTCATTATCATTGGCATCTACCATAATATTCTGAGGCTTAATATCGACATGAATGATTTTATTGGAGTGTAAGAATTCAATTCCCTTGGCTATACCCATTATCATGCTGAAGCTTTGCACCCAATTGTAGGTAAATCCTACTCAATTTCCTCTCAAGTAGTCATCCAAAGAACATCCATCTATATACATATAGGCTAAGTAAGATATGTTTGCTTCTATACACCAAGCATACAGCTTGTTTATGTTTATGTGCTCCTTTCCCAACAAAAGATCAACTTCATTCTCCACCCATCTTTTGGTGTGAGGGGTTCTATGTTCTATTTCCTTTATAGCCAAAACTTTACCTTGGAAGATCATCTTATAAACTCGTGCAAAGCTTACTTCCCCAATTGGGCGAGACTCACGACAATAGCTTTTAATATAAACTATATCATCGGGTGTGAGGTTTGTATAAATTTCTGTAGGCTCGAGGAACAGTTGCTGATTGGAGGAGAGACCTGCGTGCATCTCTACAATTGTTTGCAGGTTTGAGGGTAAACCTGAATGAACCTGCTGTCGAACAGTAGCTTTCCCCTCTATATTTACAGCTGATGATGGTAAAGAGGTAGTTGTTTCTTCTTTTCTGGGCTCAGGTTTGTACATCATCTTGTAGCACAAGAAGATGATTGCTAATACCACAGCCGCAACAACTGCAACAACTGCAACAGAGAAAAAATAAAAATAGTAAAATAATACCATTGCAAAATGCCTCTATAGCTCACATGTGGCAGTTACTTGCTTCAGGCTTCAGCACAACAATCCAGACTAGTTACAGTCATTTTTATTATCTTTTTAAATTTGAAAAGTTCTGATCACTTACCGGCTACAATAATAACAATTTTAACTCTAGATTTTTTTTCAAAAAGCCTGGGGGCTTTGGCCGGCACGGGAGCCTTGTCACGACCTACCGTGACAAAGAAAGAAAGTAAATATCAGTAGTCCATCAGGAAAAAAATGAAAAACAGGATTTTAGGTTTTCTTTAGAACTTCAAGATTTTACCATTGGTAGAAGGAGGCCTGGAACTCCTACTAATTGGCCCTTCACCTGTAAAAATTAAATTTTTCATGCAATAACTCAAACTTATAGGCACCTTCAGGTATCATATAAATAAGTAAATTTATTATTTAAATTTGTTTGTTTATAATCTATGACTTACGTAGGGTGCTCAGAATTTTAAGATTTTCTATATGGGGAATTTATTTATTTTTTAAACAGGACTTTTACCCTTAGTAGGAGCAGGCGCAGGATTCTCTTGGGTTGGGGTGGATGTCATGGGCACTGCAAAAATAAAATTGTGTTGCAATATGTCAAAATAATAGCCATCTTCAAGTATTATTTAAAATTAATTATCTAAATTTCTTTGAACATATAGTGCAATGATGATTTGTTTGAATCCGTCAGGAAGTGAGCCTGTTCCAGATCTACTGTGTTAAAATAAAGTTTTGTAAATATCATTTTTTTTAAAACAACACTTTTACCCTTCGAAGGAGCAAGCACCGGTTTCCCTTGGGGTACATTGACCGTCACGGACGCTGCAAAAATAAAATTGCTTTAAAATCAGTTATCTAAACTAGTTTGGATATAATATACAATAATTATTTTTTTTATCCGTCCGGATCTACTATGCTAAAAGAAAGTTTTGTAAATTTTGTCAGTCTACAGAAATAAAAGAAAAGAGGACTTCGAGATTTTACCGACTGGAGCTACTTTGTAGAGGGTCGGTCGTGGCGCTGCGAAAATAAAATTAGCTTAGAATGCCTTCCTTCAAATAGTGTATAAAATTAATTATCTGAATACTTTTGAATATAACCTACAATAACGATTTGTTTCAATCCTTCGGCAGTCTGGCCCAGACTTGCCCTCAGAAAGAAAATTTGTGAATATCATTTTATATTTTATCTAGAGTTTAAAATATTTACCACCTCCAGAAGCAAGGATGGATGTCATCAGCCCTTCAGCTGCAAAAACAAAATATAAAAATGGTGAGATCATATTTTACTTACTATTGGGATATAAATTTATATCAGAAATTCAACATGTTCTCGTATTTTGAATATATTGGTGAAAACAATTAACAAATATTTTTATAAAAAAATTCTGGTCAAATAATGATAAATGTATTAATTAAAAATTTAGAGAAAATTATAAAAAGATTTTCAAACATTAATAGTTGTCATTCATAAAAATTCAAGAACCAAAAGAATTTATAAAATCAATACTTACATAAAATCTTAGGGAAAAACATTTCAAAATGATCAACCCAAATCATTATGAAGGAGCTAAAGAACCTATGAAGATTGAGCCGAAGATTGAGTAGAAGAAAATGACTCTCATTTCATGATCTTCCATTTGCAATTAACATTAGAAGCCCATTTGACCAAACAATCTACAACAATATTCCATTAACTAGGAATATGAAAAAAGGAGATAGAATCAAATTATTGTAAAAGATGAAGAATCTACTCCACATAGGATGCCAATCTCCAAGAAGACAAATGAAACCTTCTATTATTTAGAAGGGAGACCAAAATCATGTAACCCATCTCATAAATCATTTGCTTCCAACCTAGCTGACAAGATTTCTCCAAAACCACAAGGATGGGGCAAACCTCCATCTAATTATTAATGTCAAAATTTGTACCATAAGAGAATAGAAATGAACCAAACCAACACTATTCCACCCAACTCCACCAATCCACATTACATTCAGATTGTGATGAGAAGAGCCATCAATATTGATTTTAAAAAAACTTGAGGAATAGACTATTTACATGTTCTATTCGCCTTATTAGAAGATATGCTCCTAGAGAGAGAATGAGCAAGGCCGACCCAATGAGCTAAATCTAATTACTTCAAAATCAGAATATCATAGGGAGCTAAGACTTTGTCAGCAAAATACTTAGCCACCAATTTTTTTTATTGCCCAAAATATTTTTCCATGTCGAATAATAATTTAATAACCTTGGAAGATACCATTATTTATTTCCATCCAAATTCGCCAAAGAATAAAGACGAGACTAATACTCTAGGTGAGAAAAAGTAGAGGAAAAAATAGGAAGCCTTCAATTAATTTATGGTGATTGAGGAACCTTCCCAAACCCTTCGCCATAAGAATGAAAATTCAAGGGGAGAGCATCCATCACCTTATCACCAAGTAAAATTTCAAAACAATGTCACACTTTCAACCAACAAAGTGGTTTCCAAAGAAACAATTTCACTTGAAACTATTAATTTGATACAATTTAACTTACCAATTCAAACTAGGTTCAATTTATACACAACATTCTAATCAATATATTTTTGAGAAAAAAAAAATTGATTGAAACTATCTATGTGGTAGCCTAACCCCTCTTTAGGGAGAAAGTCAACAAAAAATCTCCAAATCTAGATTTGTCAAACCAAGGTACTTTTATGAATAATTGAAAACACACTTTTGTAGAGCTTAGATTCTAGAATCTACTTTTTTTATATTTTGATTACTTTTATTGTGATTTTTTTTGAATTTATTTCAAGTATATTATTATAATTAAATAAGAGTTTGATTGGTAACTAGGCGCACGTGGGTGTGAGGGTTCTGCAGGTCCGTGACCTATAATAGCCATGACTTGCATGCATTTGTTTATGCTTGCATGCATGCCTTTGAGGATCGTTCTACTGCGTGGAGGAACTTGCTTGGTCGGGGTGGGATTTTGTTGTGTGCGGGGGGGCATTGTTACTATTCTCTTCATTCTTTTTCTCCAGCTTTAGTGTTTGGGGCTTTTCCTTTGGTGCTTTGATACTTTTGTGGCATGAGCCCTTGGGCGGCTCTTGGTGTCAAATTATCTGCTATGTGGGGTGTGTCATGTGGGGTGAGGAGGTTGGTGTGGTGTTTGGTTGTGTGGGGTGGGGCTCTTGTTGGTTGGGGAGGGTGTCAGGTGTGGTAAAATGGTTGGGGGTTTCCCATAGCTTGGTGATTGTGGGGGCAAAGCCGTATGCGGGTATTCTTGTGGACATGCATGCACCCAAGATGAATACCTTGTTTGTGGGTGAGAGCTCTAAGCTCAAAAAAGTGAATGGTTGTTTGCCGCAGAGTCAAGCTCATCCAATTCTGGTTATCTCTCTAGAATCGGTGCATGAGAAATTCTCTTATTGGACTCAGCATGTTCTGATTTGTAATTTTTTGGGTATTCATGTCCCCCTCTCGACTTTGGAGTCTTGGATGCGTCGAACTTGGCAGGTTGAAGGTGATTTTGATATTTTGGTGGCAGGGAATGGCTATTTCTTGGTTGATTTTTCTTGCATTTCGGATCGTAATCATGTTTTTGAGGGAGGGCCATATTTTTACAATCAGGTGGGCTTGTTCATGAAACCCTAGCATGGGGGATTCAATGCTGTAGAGGATCTACCTTCCCAGGTTGCCTTTGGAGTTCTAGAGAGAGGATATTTTGCGTTGGATTGCTGCATTATTGAGGAAGTCGGTTGCCATTGCTCAGACTACTTTGGTTAAAAAGGTATTTTCTTTTGCTCCCATCTGTGTTGAAATTGATTTAAATAATCTTTTGCTAGATTCTTTGGAAATTTGTATTGGCTCTATCGTGTGGATTCAATAGATAGATTATGAGTCCCTCCCTTTTCGATGTCATTTTTGTCATGAGTATGGACACCTTCAGCGCTATTGTCCTCAGGCATCCAGATCAGCTAGGGCTTCTTCTCCTCCTTCTTCGGGGCCTTCGGGGGAGAAGGGAGATAAAATCAAGGTTCCTATGGCTAAGGAGGGGCCTAATAAGGATGGCTTCATTCCTATTAAGCCAAAAGCTAAGGGGAGGGGTCAGAAGCAGGCCTATAAGGACAGACAGAGTGATCAGGGATACAATCATTTTAAGGTCTTGGATAATCAGGCCTTAGAGGAGGGGATTCCTATTGAGTTTTTGTCTGGGGATACTAGTTTGGATACAGGGCTGGAGCAGACAATTGTTGTTAAGGAATCTTCTTTTCCTTTAGAGCAGGGGGTTTTGGGCCTTCAAGTGCTTCTGCTCACTTACAAGATGATATTATTTTAGCGGATTTAGCTAAGGAGGCTCTGTCTTTAGGTAAAGGTCAGGGGTCAGATTCTTTTCTAGGGGTGCTACAACTCCCTCTCAAGAAGGGGCATTTTGAAAACTCCTCTAAAGTCGGTCATAAGAAGGATGTGGAAAAGATTAAAACTATTGTGGATTTGCTAGTGGAATCTGGGTCTGTTAAGACCATTGATGCCCACTTCACTCGACCTTCCTCATGATTATTATTTCATGGAATGCAAGGGGGTTGAATAGCACCTCTCGTCAAAAAGCTATTCAGGATTTGATTGGGGTTCATTCTCCAGATATCTTTTGTGTTCAAGAGACCGAGCTTTAGGTGGACTTCATGCTTTAGTATGCTCCTCGTATTTGGTTTTCTGGTTAGTGTTAGTGTATTGGTTCTAGGGGAAGTTCTAGAGGTTTGTCACTTTTCTAGGATCCTTGTAAAGTTGTTCCTTGTTGGTGGATTTCTAGCCATTCCTCTATTTCAGTGGTGGCTTCGGTTTTGGACTCTAGTGAGACTATTTTGGTTAGTAATGTTTATGCTCTGATTGACATCCATGGAAAAAGTCAGCTTTGGGCCCATATTAGATATGTTAGGTCATGTGCTCCTTATTTTCCTTGTATCTTAGCTGGCGATTTCAATTCTGTCTTGTGTCTAGAAGAGAAAAGGGGGGCTGCTGAGACTGGGTCCTGCTTCAGATTTGTTTCGGGCTAATGTCGATTCTCTTTCTCTTTTTGATTTTAAACCCTCTAATGGCATTTTTACTCAGAATAATCGGTGAAGTGCACTAAAAGTGATTTCTGAGTGATTGGATAGGTTTCTTGTTTCTAGTTTTTGGGTTGGGGGCAATTTGGTCACTTGCTCTGAGATTCTGGATTGGTGCAGCTCTAATCATTGGCCAATTAAGTTTTCAACTTCTTCTTTTCCTAATCCCAAGAATCCTCCTTTCAAATTTCAACTTATGTGCCTTCAAGATTCTTCTTTGTATAATCTTGTTGCTCAGTGGTGGTTGGATGGAGCCCCTACGTATGGTACTGCTATGTTTTCTTTTGTTAAGAAGCTACAATGTGTCAAGTATCATCTTAAGCAATGGAATAGGCCATGCTTTGGAAATTTTCAAACCAAGAAAAGGGAAGGACAGGAGCGGCTTGCTATTTTTTACTTACCAGATTAGGGATCTGGGATTTTTAGAGGCTCTTGGGCATGCTGAGTCCTAGGCCCTAAAATTGGTGGAGGATTGGGAGCTCCGTGAAGAGATTTTCTGGAAACAAAAGGTTAGGATTGATTGGCTTCAAGAGGGGGATAGGAATACTGCTCTCTTTTATCATTCTATGCAGGCTCGTCAGAATAAGTGTTATATCTCTTCTCTTGTTAATTCTAAAGGCTTAGCTATATCTTCACAACAGGCTTTGTCCAAAGAAGCTCGTCAGTTCTTCTCTACTCTATTTACTGAGGATTCATTTCCTGCCGATGCTAAGGAGAATATGGTTCTTTCTTTTATTCCTTCTTTGATCTCTAATGTGATGAATGCTTCTCTTATTTGTTTGATTACTTTGTCTAAAGTGGAGGGGGTTGTGTTTGGGATGAATAAGGGGAAGGCTCCTAGCCCTGATGGGTTCCTAGTTGAATTTTTCCAGGAGTTTTGGAACATTGTGAAGCTGGATTTGTTGGAGGTTGTTCATGAGTCTCTTCATATTAAGTAGATGCTTCATGCCCTGAATGCTAATTTTTCGGTTCTCATTCCTAAGGAGGAGGGTGTTGATAGGCTTGAATTCTTTAGACCTATTGTGCTATGTAATGTGGTGTATAAGATCATTACGAGGTTGATTGCAGAGTGGCTTAAATCTTGTTTTCCTGTTGTCATTTCAGAAGAGCAAGGAGGCTTTGTGGTGGGTCATCAAATTTTGGATGGGATGGTGGTTTCCTGTGAGGTCATTCATTCCATGGCGACTTCTAAGGACAAGTCTATGTTCATCAAGTTGGATATGGCTAAAGCATATGACAGAGTTAAATGGAGTTTTCTTCAAAAGATTTTGTTGGCCTTTGGGTTTTCTTCTGATTGGGGGAGTTGGACTATGAGTTGTGTGACTTCTTCCTCATTTTTGTTATTGTGAATGGGGAACCTTTTGAGCTATTTGGGGTGACCAGGGTCCTTCATCAAGGGGATCCGCTCTCTCCCTACCTACTTATTATTATGGCAGAGGGGATGGGTTGCTTTCTTAAATTCTGGGTCTCTCAAGGATTGATTCATGGTTGGAAGTGGAGGTTGGGTTCTCCAACACTTTCTCATCTCTAGTTTGTGGATGACACCTCGCTTATGGGGTTGGCTCATATTCGGTAAGCTGAATCCCTTAGGTAAGCTTTGGATATCTACCTTCCTACCTCGAGTCAGAAAGTCAATGAGAAGAAGTCTTCTATTTTCTTTTTTAATACTCCTTAGACTATCCAACGGAGGATTGCAACTATTCTGCGGTTTCAAATTGGGTCTCTACTCTTTGTCTATTTGGGGATTCCTCTTGTTATTGGTCATTAGCCTTGATCCTCCTGGTAGATGTTGCTTGATAAGTTGAGGAAGAAGGTAACTCATTGGACTCATCGATGGTTGTCTACAACTACTAGAGTTACTCTCCTTAAGTCTATTATCCAGGCCCTTCCCATCTACAAGTGCTTTGTCCAATTGGCCACTATATATTTCCTTAAGGAATTTGATGCTCTCTCTCATCAATTTCTTTGGAGTGGCAACTTGATGTCTTCTAAGTGGAGTCTTGTTAAATGGGAATCTATGTGTAGACCAAAGTAGGAGGGTGGTCTTGGTTTACACTCTACTATTTTTAACGGGAAAGTTCTTGTTGCTAAGATTTACTCGCGTTGGTGTACCAATCAACACCAACTATGGGCCCGTATTCTCAACTATACGTATCTTAGAGGTGTTGCTTCTTTTGAGGTTCCTCGCTATCCTTTGGAGGGGAGTGGTTCTATGATTTGGCATACTTTGAAATTGGGGGATCAGTTGATTAAGTGTGTGCTTTTATGGATCTATCACTCGGGGTCACAAACTCTCTTTCGGTTGGATTCTTGGGATGGTCACCCACCTATTCTTTATGCTTTTCTTCATCTTCAGCCCCTTTCTAATGTTTTTACTGCAGCTGGTTGGGATACTGTTGAGCATTACAAGATTGTTGAGCATTGTGGCTCTGTTGTTGTTACCTTTCGTTGGAAGCAGCCTTCTGAGTGGCCACCTGGGGGGTCTGAGGGGGATAGGCATGAGCTTGCTCAGATTTTGGCTTCCCATGCTTGTAATTCTTTGAGGGGACCAAATATTTTGGCTTGGGATGGCTCTAATATTTTTGGGAAGTACTCTATGTCTGCTAGTTATAAGTAATTGGGTAGGCAGCTGTTTGGGGATATTGAGGTCCCTTGGTGGAAGCAAGTTTGGGACAAGTTGTCATGGCCCAAGTGAAATTTCTTCATGTGGTTAGTGGCTCAAAATTGGTGTCTTACTTGGGACAATTTATGCAAGCGTGGATTCCAAGGCCCCTCAATTTTTGTGTTGTGTCATGTTGCGGAGGAGAGTGTCTCTCATCTCTTCTTCCAATGTTCTTATGCTTGGGAGATTTGGCATTTTTTTGTGGAGGGTGTGGAATATGCCATGTGGGATGTTTGCTCATTGGCTGCATTTGTGGATCGGTGGGGTAGGGCTCCTATTTCTACCTCCTTTCTTGAAGCTGCTTGGGCTATTGGCCCATCATTCATTATTTGGAATCTTTGGTTGGAGAGGAATCATAGTATTTTTCAGGATGTGCTATTGGTGGCCCCTCATTTGTGGTGGAAGATTTTACATTCTTTGGGAGAAACGGTTGTAGCTAAGTGTGATCTGATTGATTCGGTGGCTCCTTGTGATTTTGGTTATTTTAATCATCTTCATCTCCCTCCTCTGCAACATCAGCTCATGCACAATAGATGTAGACATCCTACCCTACAGGTGAATAGGGAGGGAAGATGGTCCCCTCCTCCTCAGGGAGTTCTTAAAATTAACAAGGATGACTCTTCTCATGGAAACCTTGTTCATTCTGGCATTGGTGGTGTTGGTCAGGATAGCTCTGGAGATGTGCAGTTTATCTTCTCTATTTATAAGGGTCTTCATACTAATAATGTTATGGAGGCTCAGACAATTTTATTAGCTATGGAGAGTGGAAGTCAGTTGGGCTGGCACAGGATCATATGTGAATCTGATTCCTAGGTTGTGGTGAACTTGTTGAATAGGTGGCAGTTAGATGATGTTAGTTGGCATCTTGCTTTGGTTGTTGAATATATTCTCCACCCTTGCACTTCTCTAGAGTTTGTTACTTTCACTCATATTCCTAGAGAGTGGAATGGTGTTGCTGACTGTTTGGTAAATGGGCTTCGAATCATATTCAAGATTGGAACTTGGTGGATTGGGGTCAATTACCCCCTGATTTGTCTCAATAGTTGCACCATTTGGTGGAGCTTGATAAGGCTATATAATGGCCTTGCTTTGTAATTCTTTCTTGTTTTAATAAATTTTTACCCCTCTTTTATGTTAAACATGAGTTTGATTAAAAATTAAAAATTAAAAATATTTTTAAAATTTAAAAATATATGGTACACAAGAGGATATTATAATCTATAAGTGGGTATAATTTTTTTAATTATAAAAAAACTAGAAAAAAATTGACAACCCATCAAACCTACGATATTTTGAGTAAATTTGACTTTAACTTTAATTTTTTTAAACTATTCATAAAAAAAAATATTTTTATGCACTAGATTTTTAAGTTATCTAAGTGAGAAAAAAAAATATTTTTTTTTTAAAATAATTAGTTTAAATATCACTTCTTAATATTCCATGTTGAAAAACTATATTTGTGTTGGTCATTTTTTATATAAAAGTGTGACATAGTTTTGAATATTTACCTTGCAACCCTCTAGAACCCCAAAAATAAGATGGGATTCTATTAATAAGAATTTGAAATCTACCCCTCAATCCATAAAAATATTTTTTAGTTCACTTCACTATGACTACCAACTAAATCAGCCTTGCATAGGCTCAATCTATCTTAGAAGTGCTAACTTCATAACTTTTATATTCACCATGGTGGTATCAACTCAATATCACCACTTATATGCTTACACACATACATAGTAAGCTCCCAAGATTATGGTCATCCATAGATCCAAACCTAAACATTGAGTGTTCATTCATGATGACCATTCCTATGTATCCCTTTTTGGGAATCAAAGGCTTCATAGTTCATACACCAATAACAAAGAGAGTTTATCCTCGTTTCCTATATGAGATCTCCGATCTCTCTTTGAAATCATGACTATTAATTAATATTAAACTCTTCAATTAGTCTAATTACTATAGAATAATAATAAAAAAATTTACCAACTATGGTTTCATATTGATCATTAGTGTACACACTCGCACAATACCCATGTGGAAGTTGAAGCTTCACCTTAAATTCACTCATTCCCTTTCGTTTCACCTTAAGGTTGCTCAGGTTGTTGGATGTGAGTTTCCAGAGCTTCCCTATTAGCTTCATTTCCTTGATTACTTTCCTCTTATTGTTGCTCAACATCATCACCACTTTGTTCTTTAATTATGACATTGGGAAGAGGACCTTCACCATAGGCTTGTTCAAATCCTTTACCTTTCTTAGGAGGATCATTACCATTCCTACTGCCACCCAATAGAGATGTAATTTGTATTGATGGTATTGGTGCAGAAGACCTTGTGCCTATATGACTAGCACTTGTTTGTTCATGAACTCCCTTCTTTTTGGCTAACCAAACTTGTATCCTTCTTAAAACTACTAAAGTTCTAACCTAAATATCTTCATTTTCTTCACTATTCCAATCCATCGGTGACAAAGGTAATGTCTATACCCATTAAGCATAGGTTGGATCAATTAAATTAAAGTCTTCATTTTATATTTCCCTTATATTCCAACGTAATTTAATATTGACTATTTGTGTTAAGAGAGTCTCGTCTAATTCCTTCTCCTTACTTCATAATCATCCACAAAATCTTCCCAAAAATCTTCAAGATGAGGCATATGATAATATCTAGGACCAAGCTAAAGATTATTTCTCACATAATTTTTACTGTCTAATACAAACCTCCTCTCATAGGTATCAAAAGAGAACTTCTCAATTTCTCTCTTCAAGATAAGGGCATTTGACTGAGACTTGCATTCATAATACCCCAAACCAATTGGGAAAGGAATCCCAACCTTTTTCCTATCTGCACTTCTCTTGTTTACCTTTGCAGCTTGACAAAAATATTCCATTGAGATGAATTTATCTTCAACATATCTAGGGAGTTTTAGAGGAATCTCATCAAATTCACCCACCCACAAGTAGTTAAATGTCTGAAACTATATGAAAAAAATGCCATACTTGGTGACCAATTAGAGATACTCTTTGACCTAGGTCACACTATAACTCCCTAACCAACTTCATGCTAAACACATCATTTACCCTTGAGAAATTCTTATAACTCTTTTCAAGTTGTAAAACAGCCGTGGTAATATAAATTTTAATTTTCTCGTCAAAATCTTTCATATGGTTTAAGTCAATCCAAAGTCTTGTGTAGGCCAAGACATAGAAGAGGTAAGAGGACGTGTAAAATGATTTGTTAACAACAAAGCTCCTCATTGTATCATCCAATCGATCACTAATTATAATTTCCCAATCTAAATATTGTGTACCACCATGGATAACTTGTATGAAGAAATATATCCACTCTTTGAAATCATGTACATTCATATTTCCTCCTACCCTATGCAATAACACAATAATGCATGAGATCTCTTCCCTAAAATGTGAATTGCACATTTTCTTGGGAAGCTATGATTTTCCTTTGTTAGGGGGATCAATCCATTCCTTTACAATTCAATTTTGATAATGCACCATCTTTTCTAAAAAGAAACCTTGGGATATGGTAAAATTGAAATGAGAATTAACTTCTCTTTCGATAGCCTAAAACACCCACTTATTGTAGCTTTATCTAGGGTCACCAAGAGATTGTTGTCTTGTGTGTGAACTTCTCTCACCATTGGATTATAGTGAGATATACATTCTAACACCAATTTTGTGCATTGTACTACTACTGGAAATGCAATAGCTTCAAGGAGACCACTTTCTACTACCGTTTGAGTAATATATTTTTATTTGGTTTACAAATTCTTTCCTAGAATGCATCTAAATTTGAATGTACCCTAACCTTGTATCACCAATTTTGGGCAAAGAACTATTTAGACAAGACAAATGTTCATATCCCAAATATTTGTATTTCATTTTCCCAAGTGTTATGTTGAAAGAAAATTCAACTATGTTATGATGAGGAAAATAATTACCAATCACCAAAAAAATTTGGAAATGCCACTCACCTAGAAAACATGTAGCCCATTCTTGCTTGAGCTATTTCTTTGAGTGTTGCTTGCATGTCTATTCTTCTCAGATTCTAAAATTACACTCCCCACGAATAATGATTATGTTTTGAATGACAACTCAATTTTACACAATCAAGCATTTATTTCATCTACTCCAGTACTAGTAACATTTAATGTTTGACACATATGCCACTTGGCGATAGTATCAGATGAAACAATTTTGGGCAAAAAATTGCTTGAATTAACAGAAGGAAATCATTACAATATATAGAGGAGGTAGATGACTGTAGACATTTAAAATGTTTAACTACCTCACCTACAAACTACTGTAGCAACAATAGTATTGACCATTAATACAAGAAGAATATAATATTCTAACACCCTCCCTTAATGGTCAATCGTCTAACTAGCCTACATAAAACAATCTATAAGTCGATGGTCAGAAATTCTTCAGAACACTTTGCTGCTGCTGAGACCCTCCCTGGATCTACAGAATGTGGATGACCAAGAGTACAAAAAACCATCTAGAAAATAAGAGAGAAGGTTGCCCCTTCTTTAGAAAGCTCTGCAACAAGAGACAAGAGTCTGCCACTGACTCTGCCACTAAGATGAGTCCGCCACTAACCCTCCCATAATCTGTAGAACTGCTGACTAGAAGGCATCACAAAATTTCCAACTTGACATTGAATAACAGAGCTATCCCTCCCTGAAACCAGAGACACACGGAGAACAACTACCACGATTTTGAGGAAAAATTGGAAAACCATCGAAACTTTTGCAGATGAGCACAACGCTCAAGAACAAACTACAAGAAACTAGTGGTGCAGATGTTTGCCCAGGCAACTCCAAGTGCGACCAAAACAAACTGCAACCAACCATGATTTTTAAGGAGAAAATGGCCAAATCTAGAGAGTCGTAGATTACAAATCATCATTTTTTTTAGAAAAAATGGTAAAAACCAGAGAGGAATCCCACACATTTTGTGAATTACAGAAACCCAAAAAGTAGCCAGAAAATGTTGCCAAAAATTTTCTGAATACCCAAAAAAAATCATTAGCACCCATTTGCACAGATTTCAAGGCATGAACTTTGAGACACCCAGAAAAATCAGAGACCAACCCATTTGAGGTATCAAAAAACCCACAAGGAATTTGTAAACAAAAAAAAATTATGCCTTGAACTGGAGGGCCAAAACCCTAGACAAAAATTCTAGAAACCCTAGCTGCCATTGATGAATAGAAAATTGTAGAAAATTTATGAAAACAAGGGTGTCATCGCCTGAAAGAACATGTCCTCACAGTAAAGAAGGTCGCGGCTCACACAGCAGAAGTCCCACGAACCTTCAGGTGCCATAAACCTACCAAAAAATGTGGCTAAAGACAAGGTCACGCGAACTGAATGAAACAGTGACCAGAAGTTGACCAAGAACTGGTAAACGTCATGCACCCAGGAAATCGTGACCAAATTTCTTCAGAAAAGAAGCATGCGCACACAGACAGGATGAACAAACGTGGGCAAGAAAACACATTCAAATGAGGGAAAATCAAAACATGTTGCAGAGATTTCACGTCTAAAAACCAGATGAAAACGCGCTGGAAGGAGTCTTTTAAAAAACATAGGGTTGTAACAGGTCGTGTGTGGCTTGCAAAGAACGACTGAATGCAATTGAAATAAGACGCGAATCGCACAAGCTATAGAAAAGTAGAGGTCGTAGACAAACACATGTCTGAAAGAAACACGCATGTCGGGAGAGAAATTGCACCAAAAACAAACGAATCATGGCCAAAAAGTCACGAAAATCTGTAGCTCCTTTCGTGAATCAAAGAAACCCTAGCGCACCATGGACTGAGAAACCTCTTTACTGGAGGCCGCAGATCACAAACACATGTGAACACAACAACAAATCCGACCTTCAAACCCTCTAGCACGACCTTCAAATTTTTCTAAAAAAATCTTCACGAAAATATTCAAAGCAAACCTCCAATGTAAAAATGGAAAACAAATTTCTGGAAAAAAATTCCAGATAGGAGGCTAGAATTTTTTTATTTAAAAAATTCTCCAAATTTTGAAAAATCCCATTGGCTCTAATACCATGAAACAATTTTGGGCTAAAAATTGCTTGAATTAGCATAAGGAAATCATTACAATATATAGAGGAGGTAGATGACTGTAGACATTTAAAATGTCTAAATACCTCACCTACAAACTACTGTAGCAACAGTGGTATTGACCATTAATACAAGAAGAATATAATATTCTAACATCAGATGACCTTGGTACACTTAGCAAAGTCAGTCATAAATTGAATAGCTTTTGAGAGTATAGTTGGTAGCCAAAAAAGATTGAAATTTTTAATTTGCCTTGACAAGATCATCCCTTATTGGCATATCCCTTCTCAATATGTTTCACCTTGGATGATATTGTTGTCCTTTGGTCGAGATTAGGCCTGGTTAAAAAATCAATGTTGATCCTTATGGAAGTTCTTGAAAGCACCAAAGACAACTTTATTTAATAATAACCTTTTAAAAATTACTCCTTTGCAAAATGAAAGAGTTATAAAACTTGGGTGGTTGCTAAAATGGTTTTGACAACTATCAAAAAGATCAACGCCTAAAAGGAATAGTTTTAAAGGAAACCAAGTCGATAAGAAGACGAGTTGTGAATATAAGGACACAAATCACAAGGTTCACAAAACTGACCAACGACCCACACAAATGACAGAAAAGGTTTGAAACTCAAAAGGGTACCCAAAAGCTCAAATACATAGAACCAAACTTAAAACTTAGGCAACACATAGCAATTGGCTCAAGTGTACATCACAAGTGCAATAGTGTTTATCTCATATATACATCACATGTACAATAATTTCTAGATCATACATATATTGCAATATAATAGTGACTAACTCATACCCACATCATAGGTACAATAGTGACTAGCTCATACACATATCATTGTACAATAATGACTAGCTCATGTGCATGTCACAAGTACAACAATGACTAGCTCAAGCATACAATACATATATCTAGTGTGTATAATCCACATGTACATAAAGACCAATTAGAACCATGGAAGTGGATGCAACTTACTATATGCATCATCTCACTACCTAGTTTACTAACACATATGCCCACAATAAGATCTCACTTGGAAAGGGAATGTCAATGCATCCATACTACACTATGGTTCCCATTCTTTTCTCAATCCATTTCCATCCATGCCAACCAAGAATACAATACTACTTGATGCCATCACTCACAAGGGAACCAATATAAAAATATACATAAAACTTGAGGCCATTTACACAAGTACACAATAAGTGACTGACTAACACCTACCACTTTTTAGTGCATCCCACATAGAAATGAGATTCATTGTATCACACACTACACCTTGGTTCCTATCCTTTTCTTCAGTCTTCTACACCATCAAACAATTGGGAACATGATTCGGTACATCTCATACTACGTCAATGGTCCATCCTCACCCAACAAGGTCAAGTCACCCAACAAAGTCGATTATACCATATGAGGATTTGATGTATCCCATACTACACTAGGGACCCACCATCCATCCTAAAGTATCAACACATCATATAACAAGATTACCACAACCCATTGAACCATCAAACTGATGCTTTCTAACATTTATTGCCTCTAGGCTATTGGTAACAAGTTTTTCCACCTAGGAATGAGTAACCTTTAACATATGTCACCTAGTGAACTTAGTGATACTATCAACTAATCCCTTGCATACACACAAGTTTCCCTTAATCAAGGTTTCATTAATGTTTCCCCTCAATTAATAATACTTAACAATAGTTAGGAAATCATAACTATGTTCATAATTTAGTAACCCATACTATAGTTCACTTCCTTTTAAGGATAATGAGTCTTGTATCAAATTCCACTCACTATTATTCATAAGCCGACTTGAACATCCCAAGGTTCTTTTTATCAACATAGGGGCTAGGCTTATTACTCCATAAAATTACCTTAGTTGACACAAACCCATAAGATAACACTTCCATTAGAAATTTACATAATAGATTCAATATTGAGGTTTCTATACTCAAGGGGTCAATAGATATTTTGTAGTCATACAAAGACTTTACCCCAATATACAAGTACCATTACATAATTATACAACATGTCTTATTCTTGCATTAAGAAAGAAGGATGACATTAAAGGAACTTATTTTTCCCTGTTACCACTATAATATAATTTCCCAAATGGCCCATAATTATATGTGCATCTTGATATCTTCTCAATATAACACTAAATCTAATATTTCCAATACTACAAGTATTTAAAATCTCATAGTTTTTCTAAATTAAAAGTCACATTTACATCAAGCCTAGGAAAGATGAATAATAGCTATTATTTCTAAAATAATAACATCCTAACTCCTAAATTTAATATTTCACTTCTAGCACCAAGCTTGCTAGGAGCTCTTCAAAATATGAAAACAATCTAATTTTCAAGATGAAGTTACAATCGACACACTTTTCTTAGTCGTAGATTGATAAACACGTCGATTACACAAACTTGACCGAATCCTTAAATCCAAACCCAAACCAATCACTTACCTTTCAGTATTATTAAAAGCAAACAAGGGAAAACAATTTTGTTCGGGATAGTTTAAACTGAAAACTTCCATGTATTTGTTAAAAAATTAATGATGACAACCATTGCAATTTAGTTGTGGAAGAGATTCAAAAGATACATCAGATTTCGTTAACCCTTGCCAGACCCTCACAATTGTCTTACAATTTTTTTATTTCAATCATTATGCTTAGGAAACTCATTGTTGAAATTAATGTCAACTCAAATGATGTTATAGATTGACCAGACACAATGTATGAAGATTCAATAATCATTTATCATTTATATCCTTAATCTTCAAACATATTCTCTTTTTTTTTTGTTTAAAGGTAACTAATTTACTAGTAAGTGAATATAGCTTCACCATGGCATTAAGTGGGATGTTCCCTGCCTCATGACAATAGGTGAAATTTTGGCAGAAGGCTCATAATAGTTATTTTTTTGAGCAACTTATACATAAGGTTGGAACCTTTTCTATCATTCATGCAAGAATTAAGTAATCTTCTAAAAATACTTAGAATTTTTAATTAGTGGGTTGAATAACGGATAGAAGTCCAATTGAAGCATTGATATTGAGCTTTCACCCATCTTCCTCCAATACAATTTGAAATTTGTAGCCATACATAATAAAAATTGTTATATATAATAGCAAGTGCATCAACTATTGTTTAGATTTGTTATGAAAAGAACAAAGGTCATAGACAATATGCATAAAGATGTGTCTCAAGATTCTGTAGGGGCACTCATGTTAGTGTGAGGAAATTTCTACTAGAGAAGACATAGGAAATAAGCAAGCATGGCCAAAGTGGTGAGCACAATTGTGGCACACACCACAACTAGTTTGGGCAGAATGATAACTTCCTTGCTTGTACTTGTTTTTGGCCATCACTAACCTTCATTCATAGCAACTTGTGCATCATCATGATCATAACAAAGGGAACCAATATAAAAATATACATAAAAATTGAGGCCATTTACACAAGTACACAATAAGTCACTGACACATTTACAATGACTGACTAACACCTACCACTTTTTAGTGCATCCCACATAGAAATGAGATTCATTGTATCACACACTACACCTTGGTTCCTATCGTTTTCTTTAGTCTTCTACACCATCAAACAATTGGGAACATGATTCGGTACATCTCATACTACGTCAATGGTCCATCCTCACCCAACAAGGTCAAGTCACCCAACAAAGTCGATTATACCATATGAGGATTCGATGTATTCCATACTACACTAGGGACCCACCATCCATCCTAAAGTATAAACACATCATATAACAAGATTACCACAACCCATTGAACCATCAAACTGATGCTTTCTAACATTTATTGCCTATAGGCTATTGGTAACAAGTTTGTCCACCCAAGAATGAGTAACCTTTAACATATGTTACCTAGTGAACTTAGTGATACTATCAACTAATCCCTTTGCATACACACAAGTTCCCCTTAATCAAGGTTTCATTAATGTTTCCCCTCAATTAATAATACTTAACAATAGTTAGGAAATCATAACTATGTTCATAATTTAGTAACCCATACTATAGTTCACTTCCTTTTAAGGATAATGAGTCTTGTATCAAATTCCACTCACTATTATTCATAAGCCGACTTGAACATCCCAAGGTTCTTTTTATCAACATAGGGGCTAGGCTTATTACTCATAAAATTACCTTAGTTGACACAAACGCATAAGATAACACTTCCATTAGAAATTTACATAATAGATTCAATATTGAGGTTTCTATACTCAAGGGGTCAATAGATATTTTGTAGTCATACAAAGACTTTACCCCAATATACAAGTACCATTACATAATTATACAACATGTCTTATTCTTGCATTAAGAAAGAAGGATGACATTAAAGGAACTTATTTTTCTTGTTACCACTATAATAGAATTTCCCAAATGGCCCATAATTATATGTGCATCTTGATATCTTCTCAATATAACACTAAATCTAATATTTCCAATACTACAAGTATTTAAAATCTCATAGTTTTTCTAAATTAAAAGTCACATTTACATCAAGCCTAGGAAAGATGAATAATAGCTATTATTTCTAAAATAATAAAATCCTAACTCCTAAATTTAATATTTCACTTCTAGCACCAAGCTTGCTAGGAGCTCTTCAAAATATGAAAACAATCTAATTTTCAAGATGAAGTTACAATCGACACACTTTTCTTAGTCGTAGATTGATAAACACATCGATTACACAAACTTGACCTGAATCCTTAAATCCAAACCCAAACCAATCACTTACCTTTCAGTATTATTAAAAGCAAACAAGGGAAAACAATTTTGTTCGGGATAGTTTAAACTGAAAACTTCCATGTATTTGTTAAAAAATTAATGATGACAACCATTGCAATTTAGTTGTGGAAGAGATTCAAAAGATACATCAGATTTCGTTAACCCTTGCCAGACCCTCACAATTGTCTTACAATTTTTTTATTTCAATCATTATGCTTAGGAAACTCATTGTTGAAATTAATGTCAACTCAAATGATGTTATAGATTGACCAGACACAATGTATGAAGATTCAATAATCATTTATCATTTATCTCCTTAATCTTCAAACATATTCTCTTTTTTTTTTGTTTAAAGGTCACTAATTTACTAGTAAGTGAATATAGCTTCACCATGGCATTAAGTGGGATGTTCCCTGCCTCATGACAATAGGTGAAATTTTGGCAGAAGGCTCATAATAGTTATTTTTTTGAGCAACTTATACATAAGGTTGGAACCTTTTCTATCATTCATGCAAGAATTAAGTAATCTTCTAAAAATACTTAGAATTTTTAATTAGTGGGTTGAATAACGGATAGAAGTCCAATTGAAGCATTGATATTGAGCTTTCACCCATCTTCCTCCAATACAATTTGAAATTTGTAGCCATACATAATAAAAATTGTTATATATAATAGCAAGTGCATCAACTATTGTTTAGATTTGTTATGAAAAGAACAAAGGTCATAGACAATATGCATAAAGATGTGTCTCAAGATTTTGTAGGGGCACTCATGTTAGTGTGAGGAAATTTCTACTAGAGAAGACATAGGAAATAAGCAAGCATGGCCAAAGTGGTGAGCACAATTGTGGCACACACCACAACTAGTTTGGGCAGAATGATAACTTCCTTGCTTGTACTTTTTTTTGGCCATCACTAACCTTCATTCATAGCAACTTGTGCTTCTTTTATAGAATTTATTTGCTGCTCTATTAATAACCAAGGAAGGGTGCTTATATTAATTTGGTCTCCATCGCTATTTAATTGAATGAAATTTTTCATTGCATGATTGGCTTCCTGAATGTCACTAAAAATTTTGACAATTTTTTCTTTGTCATGCCTTCCATCCAATATTTTCCATAACGTTTCTGTTATATTCTTTCCGATATGCATTGTATCAAACAAATGCACAATTTGTTGTTGCTCATAATAGGGCAACCTACTAAATTTTCTGGGATAACTTTTCATTCCCTGTGGAAGCTGACCATTAATGCCTTGACGACCTTCATGAAGCATATAAGTTAAAAAAATTAACAACGAAAATCATTGTCAATTACAACATGAGAAAACAAAACACAATATAAAAATATAAATTCCAAACATATCATAAATGATAGATAAACAATTTTATCTGATGTATAACCTTAATGATTAATTCTATTATATTCCAACTTCCATAGGCGAGGTGTCATTCTTTGTGGTTTTGATGTAGTCTCTTCTTTCCCATTGAAAAGATGTTTTTTAGTAGCTTGATACTTATGATTTCTGTGGAGGAATTTCCTATACTCATCAAAAACCCGCTTTCCTAAACTTGTTGAACAACGAGATTTCATCTTTAGACCACAAATTGGACATGCAAATTTTCCCTTTGTTTGAAGACCTGCAAGATCATATATAATTGGATTTAATATGTCATTTTTTATAATTATATGTAATGAATAGATTATTTAAAAAACATTCATGATATCTACTTCATAAAACTAAATATCGTTAAAGTGTAGTCGAATGTTATAACATACCACAAAAATGTGTTAGCCCTAGGGAATCATGAATTGTCCATACAAGCATTGCATGGAATTGAAATTGTCTGTGTCTTATTGGTCTAGAGACGTCATACATAGTGACACCATTCCATAACTTTAGTAACTCGTCGATAAGAGGCTCGATATATACATTCATATCTTTAACTTGGTACTTACCTAGTTGAATGAAAATAAACATTACATAGTTATTATAATTATTTTACTACAATATATATAAATTAATGTACATGACTATTAAATGAAGAAAATATAAGTCATTATGCAAAAAATAAGACAAATGAGATGCTACTATGTTAAAGAAAATTGATGTAAACAAATACCTAGAACAATCATTGCCAACATTATGTGTTCCCTCTTTATTGACATCCATGGAGGAATGTTATTGTTGATAACAAAAATAGGCCACACCAAGTAAATAGATCTCAACTCTTCAAATGGATTGACACCGTCCACTGCCAATGAAAGCCTGAGATTACGAGGTTCTTCTTTAAAGTGTGGTCATTTTTCCTCCATGTCCTTAAATACAGAACCATCGATAGGAATTCGAATAATTTCATCTCCACTTCTATTTTGTGCATGGTAATCCATAAATTGTGCTAAGCTTTCACACCTAAATAATCATTGCATACGTGGAATAATGGGAATGTAATGAAGAACCTTGCAAGGCACCTTTTTTGTTAGTTGATATGTTTGATATCTACTGATATTACATTTCGGGCATTCTGTTGCTAAATTCATGTTGTTTATGATATATAATATGATCATTGGGACATGCATCTATTGCTTGATACTCCATTCCAATATCTTTCATAATGGTAGATAAATCTCGGTATGAGCGAGGTAAAATATTTGATGGTGGTAACAAAAATTCACCAATCAATCTACAACAAAAAATAATTTGTTAATATAAAGAATATTAATGGTACATATTTCATCTTTATTTAGTAATGATGAAATAAAAACAATTAAAATAGATGAAAAAAGATGACATATATGACATACCTTACCATCTGTGACATTTCTATATTGGATAAATCATTCATAACCTTTAAGTTCACCAACAACAATACAACAAAGAGAAGAGTTGTTTTAGAGCCTTCATAAAGGGGCTCGTGTGCCTTCTGAAGTATAGGTAAATCATGAACATCATCAAAGTCATCTCAATCATCATGATCAGTTGCACCACTAAATGTTTCATGGATCAATGTATTTGTACCATCATCTTGAACTGTGTTTTCTGTTGCATGATCATCTTCTTCCATAGGATCATTAACTTCATCTTCGATATTCACAGCTCCATGTTCCTCCGCTTGCAAAACCACATTCTCTAGGGCATGATAATCCATGTCTTATGCCCTAGGGCACCCCACCTTTTTAATAATGATTGACACAAATAAACCATGATCATGATAAAGTGATTTTTTATATATATAGAAATTTTAAAATGATATAAACATTTATAAATTCAATCAATATAAAGACATATAATGAACAACTTACCAATGGACGATAATCATTCCCCCTTTCAATGTGACCATGTTGCCTACAATGTTTCTCAACTATTGTGATTAAAAGTCTTCTCGTCTTTAAGCCCTTACAATTATTGCAAGGACAATAACATTTCCCATCACCCTTTCTTTTCAATCTAGCCCACATTCTAGCAATTTTTTGTTCATTTTGTTCTGCACTAATATTATCTGATATGATTTTTCTTTACTAAGCTTGAATATTTAGATCTTAAAAAAGTATCAAACTCAAACTCTAATAATTTTTAATCATAGACAAGTAACAATATCTAATAATTCTGATATTTTGCACCAAAAAAATTTGGCATGCAACCACCCCTGCAAAAGAGAAGATAGTTTGAAGTTAATGAACCCAAAAACACTTTAAAATGCTAATTATAGAACTTATTAAATTCTTATTTTACTATGATTTCCAACTGTTAGACTCCTAAAATCAGAATATTGAACTTGCACAACAAAATCTAGAAATGAAATTCTCAAAATGTACAAGTCTAAAAATGAAATCTGATGAGATGTTGCTTTAAAATATGATTTTCAAACCTAGAAGTACAAATCTGACTTCACAAATGAATTCTGGAAAAAGATAATGACTACCCTCAACTTGGCGATATATTCTTGAATTTTTTCTATTTTTTCACAAGAAAATCATCCTTAGTTCTCCACAAATTGTCGCAAGTAGAGAAAATTTGCAAGTATAGCAAAGCACTGTCACAATAAATAGGAAAAAACACTTTTATTTATGTTGGCCATAATTTGATTTTTTTCCGATTTTCCATGTTTGTTGAAATTTTGACGAAACGGTTGGTCGAAATTTTGATGAAACTAGGTTCGTCAAAATTTTGACAAACGTCGAGGATAATTTTTTTTTTGAAAATTACACAATAAATATAACAAGTACTTGACAATACATCAAATTATTCATCTTTTGTTAGAAATTTTCGTTAGATTTTGTAGTCAAATGAGCTAGTGCCACCTCCTTTGGCACCGCCTCCTCACCCATGATAATCCTCTCATGGAGGATTTGCTCTCCCTTATCCATAGCTGCATCCTCCTCTCCTCCTACCTGTCCTCCATCTCCACCTCCCTCAACCTCCATAGCCTTTGATTGTGCAACATCAACTACAAAAACCTCCACATGTTTCTCTCGGACCTGTACCATTACCTCTATCATGGCCCTGATCTCTAGACGATCCTCCTCCATCTCTACCTCCTCTTAGATGGGTGACAAATTCCTACCCTCCTGTCACCCTATGTCCCTCCTCCTCGACCTCTTCCTCCATCACGCCCATCATCCCCCTATTTTCCTCTGCCTCCTCATCCTTCATCTCCTCTGCCTCTCCCACCTTTGCCTCCCCATAGACCTCTCACGCCCTTCACTCTATGCTCTATGGGTGTTGGCTATTGTGGATCTGTCATTGGAATAGGCCTATGAATCTGCCACCAGCCATCATACTCTGGTGTGGTGCCTACATCTACATCTCCTCCCTACCACTCCCAATCCAATGTCTGCAAAGCATCTATCTCCTACTTGGCTGTGGTCACTATAATCTGTGGGCCCCAAGGATGCACCTCCCGAGATGACCGCCTATACTCTGCCCTGCCCATGGGAACTCTATGTCTCTTCCTGAACTATTGGTGGACCCTCTCTAGTAGATACATCTCCACAATGTGTTGGCTTTGAATTATGTGCCCAATCAGATATCTAGGCTGCTTGCACCAAGGAAGGTGGTCATCCTCATCTATCCATAATGGAAATGCCTTGTATGGTCTCTAAATGAAGCTAACCAAGGTTTCAATACCATGTATCTAGTAGCCCACATCCCAAAAGTGTGTCTGACGTAGGGCTCATTGATATAAATATAAGTACGGTGCTATGCCCACTACCTGCCAAATCACCGGTGGTTGAAAAACTGCTATGTGCTCCCATTCCCAAAATGTAAGAAAGGTCATACCACAACTCAGGCTATTCCCCTCTCTTTAAGAAATATCATGTAGCTAGAAATATAACATGTCCAATAGATATGGCCCACATGTGTACATTGTCCTATGTCAAATCATTGACCCCAACATCTCACCCCAACCAACTGTGAAGCCATGAACCCTATGATCAATGATCATCACTCCTACTATCAATGCACATAGGACACAGTCAAAGTGATCATACATCTCAACCATCACCTCCCACCGGATCTTACAACCCTCAATCCCGACATCCACATTATCCTCGGTCTCATAATAGTCATAGAGCGCCTGCAGTCCTTGACTTAGATTGTAATGTACACACTCATCATGAATGGGTAGCCTCAGTATCTATTAAATGTCCTCTAGAGTGAATGTCACCTCCCCTATAGGAAAATGGAAGCTGCTTTTCTCTGAGTGCCAGCACTCCGCTAATGCTATCAGCATACCCCTATTTTCCTTGATCATAGGCATATATGTCACATAAAATAAAATGAGCTCTAACAACACACCCCTCTCCTCATCGCCCAACTAGTCCCACAACTAGAACATGGGTGGCCTTGACTCTCGTGTGAATCCCATCTCATTGTTTGTTGTATGGGGTGGCCCACCTACCATTTGATGTCTCACCCTCTGACCTAGTATGTGACCTTCAGTTATGTGCTCTATCCTATGATCTACTAGTCTCCACTTGTGAAAAGATAGGCTCCACCCTCTCTAGTGGAACAACACTCTCGTATAGGCCTTTGTAATACTGAGTGGCCACACCCTCCCTCGCTAACTCCTGTGCAACATCAACCACTGACCCACTACAAGTGGGATTAAAATCAATGATCTACTACTCTGCTCGCTACTTCCCAATGACTTCTAGGTCCCTCTCTACCTGAAAAGCATCTCTCTTAGCCTTAAGGTCATCCCTTTCAGTAGTCACCGTCCTCAACTGTGCCTCTAGAGCCTACACTCAAACCTATAGAGTGGCTATCCTCTACTCTATTGACCCCTCTCCCTCCCTAGTTGTCACCTCCTCTAGCACCTCCTCCTCGCCCATAATGATCCTCTCATGGAGGATCCACTTTTCTTCCTCCATAACTATTGATTAATTAATCTTTATTCTATTCTTGGAGGAATAATGACAGGTATGACGCCTAATGACTATGATGCCTGACAACTATGACAATAATGAAGGCTATAAAAGAAACGAATGAAATGGTATCTTTGACTAGATGATGCATAGATAATTTATTTTGAATTATTTATTCAAAAATGAAGGAAAATGGAGACATGGGACAAGTGGAAAATAATTAATTTATACAAATTATTTATTTAGAGGAAATAAAAGATGGAGCATTTAATTAAATTTATTCAATTTAATTAAATGTAAGGATGGAAATTGGAGAAGGATTAAATAATTTCAACAATTATTTAATCATGGAAGAATAAAAGGTCAAATAATAATTATTATCTGACTATAGAGAAATAATTAAATAATGATGATTTATTTAATTATAGAAGAGAGGGGTATATTACCAATGCAATTAAATTATTTAATCAATCGGGATAGAATAAAGATTAGAAAGTGAATTAATTAAATAATTAAAAAATTATCTAGTTAATAGAGGAATATGAACATAATTGAATAATTAAAATTATTCAATTATCGAATGACGAAGACCAAGAAAAATGGCGTTCGTAGACTTATGACATTTTTCAGTGTCTAAATTTTTCCCCTCTTTGACATAATGTAACTTTATGTGCCATCTGATGCGAGCATATTGTTTTTGCGCCTCTTTGACATAATGCAGTTAATGATTATCTAATTACCCATGATTAAATAATTGTTGAAATTATTTAATCCTTCTCCAATTTCCATCCTCATATTTAATTAAAGTGAATAAATTTAATTAAATGCTCCATCTTTTATTTCCTCCAAATAAATAATTTGTATAAATTATTTATTTGCCACTTGTGCCTTGTCTCCATTTTCCTCCATTTTCGAATAAATAATTAAAAATAAATTATTTATGCACCACCTGGTCAAAGATGCTCTGTCATTCATTTCTGTCATAGCCTTCATTGCTGTTATAGCCATCAGGCATCATACCTATCATGATTCCTCCAAGAATAGAATAAAGATTAATTAATCACTAGTTGGAAGTCACTATAGACTTGAAGATCTTTTATTTTCCAATTTATAGCCATTCGAAGTCCTGTTAGTAATGCTTCGTATTCAATCATGTTATTTGTGCATGGAAATGCTATACAAAATGACTTAGGAATGGAGTCTCCTTGAGGTGTGACAAATAGAATACCGGCTCCTGATCCATGACATGTATAAGATCCATCAAAGTATAACTTGTGGTTGGTGTGTCTATGAAAATGATTGATTAATCTGGGAACTTAGATACCAAAGGATGGTCTTCTTTTAATGGTGCATCTGCTAGTTGGTCAGCTATTACTTGTCCCTTTATTGCTTTGCGGTAAACATATTCAATGTCATATTCACTCAAGATCATAACCCATTTAGCTAGCCTGCCTATCAATGTTGCTTTGCTATGTATATATTTCAAAGGATCAATTTTGGCAATCAACTTGGTTTTGTGATTTAGCATATAATGTCTCAATTTTTGTGTTATGAATACCACTATTAGACATGCTTTCTCAATAGGACTATAGTTTAGCTCATACCCAAATAGAGTGTGATTGATACAGTATATTTCCCTTTCATTACCATTGTTATCATTTTGTGCTAAAAGCACCCCCAGTGCTGATGTAGTAGTTGTTACATATAGCATTAGATGTCTTTCATCAATTAGTGGCATAAGGACTGGTGGAGTCAATAGATACTTCTTGATTTGGTCAAATTCATCTTGACACTTGTCAGTCCAATTGAATGGCATGCCTTTCCTTAACAAATGTTGGAATGGATGGGTTCTGTCTGCTAGCTGGGCAATGAACTTGTAGATTGTAGTCTTCCTTGTAATGTCATTAACTGACTGATATTGGTTGGTGGTGGCATGTCTAAGATTTCTTTTACTTTGGTACGATCAATTTCTATTCCTCTACAAGAGACTATATATCCCAAGAGTTTTCCTAATTGGACCCCAAAAACACATTTAATTGGACCTCATTCTAAATATTTGGAGAGAAGGTCATCAACATAATCTTCCATATGGACATGCATATAGTCATGATTTTTTTTATTCATGGCTCTCTGATATGTGATGTTGACATTTTTCAATCCAAATAGCACGACATTCCAACAGAAAGTTCCCTAAGCATGTGTGAAAGTTGTTTTTGGTTGATCTTCAGTGGCAATTCTAATCTGATTGTATCTCGAGAATCCATCCATTAGTGATAGAATTTCATGTCCAGTAGTTAACTCCACTATGATGTTAATATTTGGCAAAGGAAAGTCATCTTTGGGACAAGCTATATTGAGGTCTCGAAAATCCGTGCAAACTTTGATTTGAATATTTGGTTTTGTGACTAGAACTAGATTTGATATCCATTTTGCATGATGAATTGGGTGAATAAATCCAACATCTAAGAGTTTCTTGAATTCTACCTCGACAAGTAGTGTGATTTGGGGGTGCATTTTTCTTAACTTTTGTTTAAATGGCTTTGAATTTTGTAGCAATGGTAAGTGATTTAAAACTAAATCGGGATCCAATCTAGGCATATCGGCATATGACCATGCAAAATTGACTTGTCTTTCTGAGAAGAATGCTATGAACTCAGGCTTTTCCTCAATGGTCAAGGATGCTCCTAACTGTATTATTCTGGAGTTATCTATTGTCCTAATGTTAACTTCCTCTGTTTCTTATATAAGAAATGGTGATTTCTCTCAGTCTATTGGGAGATAAACCTATCCTCCATCCTTGGATGCCTCAAAGAGGATTTCACCCTCAGATACATCATTTATTTTTACCTTTTCATGGTTAGTAGGAACCTTTCGATTTTCACCTGAAGACCTATTATTTTTATTTTTACATTTTTCATTTTCACTTTTGTGACTAGAGGACATGACAACCTCACCAAAGTATGTAGCATAATTGAGTTTTATGGGAAATCCAATCTTATGATCTCCATTTGGTGTTCTGTCATGAAGTCCCATGAAATTAGCAATAGCTTCATCGTTCCTAAAAGTGTCTAAACTTGGTGGTCCTTGTTGGTCCCAATCTATGAGTTGAGGATAGAAAAGAGGTAATCCATCATCGGTATCATCAAGGGTCATTGTGTAAGAAGATAGGGAAAAGATGGAACTAGAGTCATTAGGCTCCCATGAGGCTAAATCAATGGATTTCCAAACATAGTGTTGGATCCATTCTTCTTTAGTCAAATACATTCTTAGATAGGTATTTGATGGATTTCGTGAAGAGTCAAAGGTAAGCATTTGGTCAAATTCCCCAAACATTTTATCAAGGTCCATGAAGGTGGTGGAGGATAAGGATCCCCATTCATACTCATTGGAATCGACATCATAATCCCAAGGGTCTTCATATGTCTCACTCTCATTTGAAGTACTAGCAACCTCACTTGAGGGTGACTTGATACCTTGTATAATCACTTTTACTAGAACAAACCCTAGCCCTTGATGACTTATTAGCTTAGGAGGCTGTAAAGGTTCCAACATTCCCTACTTGTTTAGACCAAGGCCATTGCTTCCATCATATCCATGTCATTTCATTATTTGGAACCCTTTTGGATACTATTCAATTGACAAATTCTTAGTTTCAATTTCCTTTTCTTCTTTGTACAACCATGTAAGAATGTGGTCATCCAAGGATTCCTTAGCAATTTCACCCCATCTAGTGAAGGTGGTAGGATGATTATGGAGGACAACTTTGGGCTGCATAGGATGGGGTTTCCCATATGACTTTGGTGACTTAGGTAGCTTGCCAATGAAAAAGAGACTCTTGATATCATACTCTCTACAACCTTTATCTTGGATTTGGATTTTAGGCGTCGAAGGTGTAATGAATGAGTTGGATAATTTTACAAGGGTGGATGGATCAATGTAGTGGAATGGAGTGGTGGATGAAGTGAAAGATGAGGCCTCTTGATTGATGGGCACTTGATTTTTGACAGTTCCTTTGAGGTTGGAACAATATTGGAAAGGATCAGGGTCACCTGGAATAGTGATTTTAGTGTCGTTATGTGGGAACTTGAGGCATTGATGGTAGGTGGACAGAATAGCCCTCATGGAATGAATCCATGGGTGACCAAGGAGGAGATTGTAATGTAAATCTAGATCTAATACGTGAAATACTATGCCCTATATAGCTCGGCCAACCCTCACTCAGAGTGAAATTATGCCTTAAGAGGATCATTTGACATCATCATAATCTTTGATTATGATTTTCTAAGTTTGGTTAATGCAATTCTCATAGTATCCCAATTCCTTCACTAATTTTAGCGAGCCAATATTCAAACCTGCTCCACCATCTACTAAGACTCATCTGATCTTGTGTGTGTTAACACATACTTCTAAATGTAGAGGATTGTTATGGTCAGATCTTGGTGCTGAAAAGTATTGTTTGGAGAAGGTGACATGGTGTGGCATAGTGAGGTATCTAACCATGTCCTAGAATTTGTTAACATTTATATTTGTGAGAATAGAGGCTTCTTGTAGGGCTTTTCCAAGGATCGCTCTGTGTTGTGGTGAAATGCGAAGAAGTTCCAAGATAGAAATTTATGTTGGAGTTTTCCCTAGCTATTTTAAGAGGTTATATTGTCCCTTTGTCTGAGGACTTGTAGATGTACCCAAAATGGTTATCTTGGTCCCATGGGTAGCAATAGCATAGTCTGATTTTAGCTTGTTTATAGTGATGGCGGAAATGCGATCATCAAAAGGTGTTACATTAAGAATGATGGTGTTGTAATCATGCTTGACAACTACATAGTTGGCATTGTTGTTATTATTCCCTAAACTAGAGGCTTTTCCTTTATCATGGTCTTGCAAAGGGGTCTTGAATATTGTATGATTAGCATTGGTTTTTCCTTATGAATTGTCAATTGAAATGGTTTGATCCTCAGTGAGGTCTTGAATGATGTTCTTGAGTGTCCAACATCTAAATGTCTTGTGTCCTTTTGTGTGATGGTATTCACAGTATTCGTCATCTTTCCACCAATCTAGTTTGATCAAGAAAGGTTCATAATTATTGGTGTCTGGCAGTGTGATGACATTAGATTGCAAGAGTCATTTAAGGATTGATTCAATGTGTTCATCCAAGGGGGTGTATGTTCTCTTGGAATGAGGAGGACCTCTTCTTTGTTGGGCGCTTTGGATAACATTCAGTGTTTGGTTTTGACCTTGTGCTAGGGTACTTGGTGTAATAGATGTGTTTGATGAAGAAGGACCTTTAAGTTGAATGATTGGTCCTTTGCTTATCAATTTGGTATCAACAACATCATCATTTGTGAAATTTTTTGTTTTGAGACTAGTATTTTCCTTTCTCATTATTGGGTTTTAGAGTGTCTTTGTTTATGTTGACCAATCCTCTGGAAATAAGACCTTTCTCAATAAGGAAACCTTTCTCAATAATCTCCTCAAAGGTTGTGCAACATTGGATTTGAATTTGACTCATCAACTCTCTATTAAGGTTTTCTACAAACATGGTGACAAGTTTTTTTTTAGAATATGACGAGGGAATTTGCTAACCAAGCCTCACAATCTTTGGTAGAACAAGGTACATGACTCCCCATATTCTTGTTTGGTTATTCTCAATGTTGCAAGGGTGACATCATTAATAATGTTGAAGGGAAAATGATTGATGAATTCATTGGCTAGTTCACCCCACATTTTGATTCCTTGTGGAAGATGTGAGCACCAATCTAACGCTATCCTTGTGATACTTCGTGGGAATAACCTCATCAAGTAGGTAGGGTCATATGCAACTTCCATGCATGTTGTATTGAATTCATGGATGTGTTCTACTGGATCTCTTGTCCCCTTATACTTAGGCAATGGTGGTGTCGTGAAATGTGGAGGAAAGGGTGGCATGTATAGGTTTTGATCAAATGGAAAAGGGCACAATTCTTCCATAGAATATGTCTTCTTGTTGGTTCCCAATTACATATTGGCCATTCATTGTTCAAGGGTTTGCATGTGTTGGATCAAACAGTTTGCAAGGGATGATGTCACATTATTTTGATGAGATGTTGCGATGTTGGCATTAGAGTCGTGTGTCAGATTTGTATTTAAATTGACATTTTGTGATACGAGACCTTGATTATTGTATGGGTGTGGATTGTTTTGATTTGGAATGAAGTTGATGTTTAGGTTGGTTCCAAAGGTCATTTTTACATTTGGTATGGAATTTTGGAGTTGAGGTATAGACCGTTGATTTGTGTTTTGATTTTGAAAGTTGAGTCCTTGGTTTGTAAATGAAGGTATAGGACCTTGATGTGAAAGGATATTTCCTTGATTGACATTTTGAAGTGGAGGTGTAGGTCCTTGATTGACATTCTAAAATGAAGGCATAGATCCTTGAATAAGGTTTTTAAAAAATGGAATAGAACCTTGATTTGTATTTTGAAGTGATGGAATACACCCTTGGTTTGTAGTAGACCCCTTATTGTGGTTTTAACTTGAGGTCTTGCGTGAGATAATGCACACCTTCCTAGGATTATTTGGTGGAGGTTGTTTTAGTGAAGGTGCACTTTGGAATTGGAATGAGGGCCCTTGGCTTGTGTTTTAGGATGTGGGTGTTAGAACTGTAAAAATTTGATGATTTTACATGTTGATTTCACTCATAAATTTCCAGATTGGTCCTACCATGTGCATATTCTGCCAATTTTTTGCCATATGGTCCCATTGTTTCCATTGAGTCTTGCATAATCCACATTTAGGTTCATATCGGCATGAAGAAACCAGGATCTCCCCAATCCATTTTGTGTTTTCTATTGATAAACGTCTGTGTGGCCTATCGACAAGATGTTTCTGCTGTCACAGCAATCGGGATCCGTCTCCATACACCTATCGGTGAGATATTCACATTGTTTCGATGACAGAAAATAATCATATCGGCAAGAGTTAATACATCTAGGCGAGGTCCTGGCGAAGACTTTTTGTCTTGCCGACCGATGACATAGGGGTATACATATCGGTAAGAGTAAGCGATATCGGCGTGAGGTCTCGGCGAGTGACCTCTGGTCTTGCCGATGGAATAAAATTGTCAGCATAGGATCTGACTTGTCTCAGTGACACAGAAGATGGTGGGTGACTTTCAGCAGAACAAAGACTTGTCTACATGATGTCTCCCCGATGGTTGAAGGTTACAACGACATACAAGAGGCAAAAAGGCTTTCAGGGAAATGTAATGAAATCTATATGAGGTTTTCCTGATACTATAAAGTCATGGCGAAAGCAAATAAGAACATGGGCAGACATCGATTTAATTGCCTTCGGCATAACTATATGGGTGTCTCAGCAAACAATTAATAAAAAACTGTCACTATGGCCAACATGTGAATGTTCAAATACAGCTGCTAGCCAACGTGAAATTTGCCCAAATACTACAGTTGGCCGACATGAATTTGAAGCGATATGTTTCTTGATGTTGGTGTATAAATATGTATTCTGGATTGTAAATCAAAGAGATCTTAGAATAGATACAGTAGATTAGGAATGGACACAGTAGAATAAAGTTCTCATATCAGAGACTATGATGCATGTTTCCAAATGGCGATTTCAATGAAAATTAGTTGGTGTGGCAAGTTATTTCTAGTAACAATTGTATGTTGAGTTTATTGAAAAGTATTGCTAAGCTATCTCCAAGTTGATTCTTTCTGGTTGTTTAAATTGATATAACAAGTTTATTTTCAATTTATTAGTGCACATTTGTTGTATCTATGTGATTAATTAACTGGTTCTTTCAAGGAGAGATTAAATCCTTTTAGTTGATCATAGTAATCAGGGAGATTCATCTGGATTATTAAAGTAGAGCTTAGTAATCATAATCCTCCATGTTTATACAAGTTATAAACGGATCATATGCCAACAATTTGAATTTCTGTCGGAATAAGTTGCCCACTTCTGTTTCTTTTGACTTCGCATACCCAATAAGGCACTGGTCTCTACATTTCATCATTTGGATTCATTTAATTTCTTTACATCTATTAATTGAGCATTTTAGAATTTAGATTAGAAGATTGCTATTGCAGTTTGTACCAAGCTTGATTTCATTTGTTCACTTCCATCTACCATTGTGAACAAATTACTGCAAGAAGGATAATCATAAGTCAAGTCTACTTCATTTAGATAGGTACATCTGCCTAGGTCTAGCAACACCTGAAGAGTAGAAGGTTAAATTCTTTTGACCTTGTCTGTTACCCTAAAACGTATCAAGAGATTGGCAACCTCTTGAGGCATTCCGCCTATGATTTTGAGAGCTAACAAATTGCAAAATCTGTTGGGGATTACATCAGAAAATTCAGTTGAAGACCATCATATAGAGTCAATGAAGAAAATGATATAATTTGAGAAGATTCAGAAAGAGTGATTCCGCTGGGGAAAAAGAAAAAAAATCATTTTCCTACTGTTGGAAAAGTAGGTGGCGACTCTGAAAAGGCTTGATGAAGAATGGAATTTGTGTATGGAATGAATGAGTACACAAATGTAGGTAGGCATTGGATTCCTCAAATGCCTGATAGTATAGTTGGAAATTTTCACAATGGAGGAAATGCATATCATGCACAACGGAATACATACTCACCACAGCCACCTTATGGTCAGCAACATGTGCCACATCATCATACACAACACTATAGTCTGATGTGCGAGTATCAGTACCCACCTAGCGCCCCCCTTCATCATTACACAATAATGATCAGACAGTTTGATTTGGCAGGGATTCAATTATCCCTTATCCAATGGATGGCAGTTGGAGAAGTCTTGTTCCAAGGTTTACAGGGAGTAATGCAATCACTACTGGAGAGCATTTAAGAATTTTCAATGCTTTCATCCAAGATTTGGATGTGCCATATATGAATATTTACACATGAGGCTATTCATGATATCACTTATTGAGGACGCTAGGGATTGGTTCAATAGCCTACCAACAACTTCTATTAATTCTCTCCAAGTATTTCAAGATCAATTCCTCGAGCAATATGGGAATCTAGGTGCACTAGATGTTGCTCTTCATGAATTAATACAGATTCAGAAAGATCAAAATGATACAGTTTATGACTTTAATCAAAGGTTCAATAAGTTGCAGAATAAAATACCTCCTGGATCAAACTTGCCAGACTCTATAGCACTGAGTGTTTATTTGAATGCGTTTGATCCTAAAATAGGGTATGAATTGAAAAATAAATTCCCAAGAGACTTAGCTGAGGCTCAAAAGATGGTACTGACAATTGAAAACAATAGGAGGACTGTAGGGATAATTGATAAAAGAGACAATCCTAAGGTTCCTCAGCAAAGCAACAATTATCATTACAGATAGGAGAATACTTACAAAAATGAGAGGCCGAGGTTGCATGACATGCCTTATAATATAGACTGGAAGGACAAAAAGCCTATAACAGCTAGGCTTGGAAACAAGGAGGCTCCTGATCCATTGACAAAGAGGGGAACATATATGGTAAGTAATAATTATTTTTGTGAAGTTTGTGATATGCCACATTCCCCAGATTATTGCGTTATAGCTCAGAGAATGCAAGAAGAGGGAATGTTGATGGGAAACAGTGGAGAAGATCACACAGTATATTTGACTTCAAATAATTTTCACCATGTTGAGGAAGATGAAGGTGCAAGGCATCTCTCTTGCACAACAAATTGTGATAGGGAAAGCAGTGCATGTTGTGAGGAATCCAGTGAATATTCAGATTCTGATGATGAACGTGAGGATTTTGATCTGCAGTCAAGGGATTCTTCTACCTCTTATGAAGATCAGGATGAAGAGGCAATGGGAAATATTGATCCATCTGATAGTAGGTATATAATACCTCTAGCTGTAGTTGAAAGTTATGAAGGAACATTTGTTGAAGAAGAGATTTGTACATCTAAAAATGGTTTCCAAACTTTTTCAAACCCATTGTATGATGAAGAGTTAAAAGAGGATCAGATGATATTTTGCAAAGGTATGTCCAAGAATGAACTTTAGGTATTTTCAAATCCACTATATGAAAGAGAGGAGCTAATTTCAAACAAGCAAAATGATGGAATAAATGACTGCACTAATAATGTTTCTAATTTTTCATTCTTTGATGGTCTTGGATTTCTTTTTGATGATGACTGTAGTGATGAAAATGTTGAGACTTGTTCACTCAGTAGTGAGCAAATTTCAGATTTGTTAACTCATAATACCAGGGATGTGCACATGAAGGTGATCTTGAAGTTTTGTGTCCAACTTACATTTGTTTTGATAGTGAAAGATCTTTGTGTAAAGATTCTTATGACTCCCTGTGCATTTCTTGGAATGATGGTGGAACCTTTGGTGTTGATCAAAAGTCTGTTTCCATTCAGGATGAGGTATGTGATTTTGAAATTTCTAATTCATGTGAATAAGATGTTTATTTACATGCCAAGGATGATAGAATTCCAGCTTTGATTAGTTCACATATGCATGATATTAAGGATATGAGTCATGATCCAGTGTTGTCTCTGAATAGAGATACTAAAGATGTGCAAAAGGTTTTAGATTTGTTTGTTTTAGACAATGTTGGTTTGACAGAATTTTTTTATTCTCAAAAGAAGCACTTTGATGCTCAATTTTCAATACAGCTGGGAGGGTGTTTCATAATACATAACAGTGAGAAAGATAATGAGGAATTTTGTATTGAATATATTTTCATTTTCTATGTTTAAAATAACAAGGGTTTATCCCATGATGATGAAGAATTTGAATTGCTGAATGGTGTAGGGATTTTGGGCCAAACCAAGCATGATGATTCCCTAAGAACTTTTAATAACACTGACAGGGATGATTGTATGAATGTCTTCAAGAGGAATCTGATGAACTCAAGATGAAACCAGGTATTTGATAGGGGAAAGTGTGGTTTGAGTTTCAGATCGTAATAGCTCAAAGTAGGTGAAGTTGAAACACAGAGGATTTAGGGTTGCCAATGCATGGACAACTCTTAATGGTCCTCTTTAAAATTCTTTTCCATGCATAGTAGTTTAGGGTTTTGTTCATCTCCATCTTGCTTTCATTTTCCATTCGTGTCCACTTCCATTTTGCTCACTGGTTCATCATTTTGTGTCTAGTCTGCTCACCCAAAGATATGGATCCTTGCAATGATCTTACTATCATTCATCCCCAAATGGAGCCACTATTAGAACTATAAAAATATGATGATTTTACATGTTGATTTCACTCATAAATTTCTAGATTGGTCCTACCATGTGCATATTCTGCCCATTTTTTGCCATATGGTCCCATTGTTTCCATTGAGTCTTGCATAATCCACATTTGGGTTCATATCGGCATGAAGAAACCAGGGTCTCCCTGATCCATTTTGCATTTTCTACTAATAAACGTCTATGTTGCCTATTGGCAAGGCATTTTTGTTGTCACAGCGATCGGGATCCATCTCCAGGCACCTATCGGTGAGATATTCACATTGTTTCGGCAATAGAAAAGAATCATATCAGCAAGAGTTAATACATTTGGGTGAGGTCCTGGTGAAGTCTTTTTGTCTTGCCAACTAATGACATAAGGGTATACATCTCGGTAATAGTAAGTGATATCAGCGTGAGGTCTCGGTGAGTGACCTCCGGTCTTGCCGATGGAATAACCTTTTCGGCATAGGATCTGACTTGTCTCAACAACACACAAGATGGTGGGTGACTTTTAGTAGAACAAAGACTTGTCTACATGATGTCTCCCCGACGGTTGAAGGTTACAGCTCAAGATACAGGAGGCAAAAAGGATTTAGGGGAAACGTAATGAAATCTATATGAGGTTTTCCCGATACTATAAATCCATGACGAAAGCGAATAAGAACATGAGAATACAGCGATTTAATTACCTTTGGCATAACTATCTGGGTGTCTCAGCGAATGATTAATAAAAAACTGTCACTGTGGCCAACATGTGAATGTTCAAATATAGCTTCTGGCCGACGTGAAATTTTCCTGAATACTACTGTTGGCCGACATGAATTTGAAGCGATATGTTTCCTAATGCTGGTGTATAAATATGTATTCCGGATTGTAAATTAGAGAGATCTTAGAATAGATACAGTAGATTAGGAATGGACACAGTAGAATAAAGTTATGATATCAGAGACTATGATGCATGTTTTCAAATGGAAATTTCAATGAAAATCAGTTGGTGTGGAAAGTTATTTTTGGTGTCAATTGTATGTTGAGTTTATTTAAAAGTATTGCTAAGCTATCTCCAAGTTGATTCTTTCTGGTTGTTTAAATTGATATAACAAGTTTATTTTTAGTTTATCAGTGCACATTTGTTGTATCTGTGTAATTAATTGACTGGTTCTTTCAAGGAGAGATTAAATCCTTTTCGTTGATCATACTAATTAGGGAGATTCATCTAAATTATTAAAGTAGAGCTCAGTAGTCATAATCCTGCATGTTTATACAAGTTATAAACAGATCATATGCCGACAATTTGAATTTCCGCCAGAATAAGTTGCCCACTTATGTTTCTTTTGACTCTACATACCTAATAAGGCACTGGTCTCTACATTTCATCATTTGGATTCATTTAATCTCTTTACATCTGTTAATTAAGAATTTTAGAATTTAGATTAGAAGATTTCTATTGCAGTTTGTACCAAGCTTGATTTCATTTGTTCACTTCCATTTGCCATTGTTAACAAATTACTGCAAGAAGGATAATCATAAGTCAAGTTTGCTTCATTCAGATAGGTACACCCACCTAGGTCTGGCAACACCTGAAAAGTAGAAGGTTAAATTCTTTTGACCTTGTCTATTACCCTTAAATGTATCAAGAGATTGACACCCTCTTGAGGCATTCCGCCTACGTTTTTGAGAGCTAACAGTGGGTATAGAACTCTGGTTCACATTTTGAATCAAGGGTTTATGACCTTGGCTTAGATTTTGAATCAAAGGTGTAGGACCTTGTGATGTGGACCCTTGATTTGTGTTTTGAAAGAGAGGATTTGTGAAATTTTTACCCATGGTGTTTGAGGAACTATCAAATGTGAAAGTTTGACCTTGTGTAGTAGCATGAGTTGGGATGCTTGTTGTAGTGGTAGTAGTCATGTGTGTGGTTGTCCCAAGGGGTATTTTTACCATTTGTTGTGATGAGGGCATGCCAAATGGGTTTTCAGCTTCTTGTTCTATGATGGTCAACACATCATAACCTTGAGGTAATTTGGCACCCTTTTTGGCTAATGCATAGAAAATTTTGTTTGGGTTGGCACTAACAAGTTGATCAACTATGCATAAAATTATTGGATCTTGATAGGCCCTTTCAATCTCTTGAGGGGTCAATTGTTTGTTGGCTACCTCAAAGTTTAGGTCCTCCCAAGGGTCACTTTGGTCTTTTTGTGATGCGTTGTTGCGGGGTTTAGATTGATTTGAATCCGTGAGATTTTTAGGAAAAGGGTCACTTAGGAAATCCATGTCCCTTCGTTTGGCTTTGGACCTTGTTTCATTTATGTGAGACCTTTGCGAGTTGGGGGATAATACAAGATGGTAATGAGACTAAACTATGTTTTTGGGATTTTTTTTTTTTAATTTTATGATATGAAGAAGCAAGGATGTTGATAATGCAAAGATAATGATGTGTAAAAGATGAGGGATAATGAATTTTAAAGGATACTGAAAGATTGACTATTGCAAAGATAATGATGCTAAGGTAAAATGAGCTATTTTTTTGTAGTTTTGGAGGATAACTTGGGTATAATCTAGATGCAAAGGGACCCTAAAAAAAGGATGATAATGAGCCTAATGTGAACTTAAGGCAACAATCCTAAGTATTATTGACCATTCAAGAGGATTATTTTGATAAGATTTGAGCTAAGACCAAGACAAAGGTTTAAGACTCAAATGTGATAAAAGTGACAATGACAAAGATTTGATAATGTAAAGGATAGTGGTCAATGAAAAATAGGGTATGTGACTGAGAATTCTCAAAGACTCATAGGTTTCCTATGCTCAAAATCTTAAAGCCTAGATACAACCTAAGGATGAAAATTTAAGTTGTGTACAATGCAAAGGATTAAGGAATGCAACCTCTAATGAAATGTTTTCCTAATGAGGATTCTAAAATGAGCTGGACAGAATTGTAGGTCTCTCGTTTATCAGATAGAGGTCACTATAAATTGATTTTGATTAAATTTTGGACTCATATTTCAAGAAATTTTGTTTCGCCAAAAATTATGGTTCAGTTTCTATCAAATGCATTTCACAGTTGCGGCTCAGGTTGACAAACGTAGGCCTTTTTTTGGAAATTGCGGTTCAAGAAAATAGTTGCTATCTTTTGGCTGATAGTTGTGGTTCACAATGACAATTGCAGGTTTGCATTCAATAGTTGTGGTTCCAGAATGGTATTTTTAATAGTTTTCATGTTTTTCAATGGTTTTGATTCAAGTTTTCTACTGTTTCTGATAAGATATGAGTGGAAAACACAACAAACAGTATTGAGAAAATTATTTTGGGCTGGTTTGATGTGAAATGTTTTAAAAGACAAGCACAATCCTAAGGCTAGGAAGGACTATATTCATTAGATTCCCACTTGGATTTCTCCAGCCGCACTTATTCTTAGTGGGTGACTTAGAAGCTTGGCCAAACTGGCTCCCCTCCATGACACTCACTTCTGCAGGTCAACCAAGCTTCAAGTTCCCATGACTCTCTCATGACAAACTCTTCACCTCTACTAAGAACTACGAGAATGTGGGATGGCTTGTTAATGACTGTTGCTATAGCAGTGAATAGAAGGGATTTTGGCTTTCTAGAACAAGAGGGTTCTAGTGAATACTTAGGGACATGGCACCTCATGAGTGTACACCAAGCCACTTAAGACTTTTATCACTCTACTAGGGGCTCTTATACCTTTAAAAGGAAAGGTAGGTACCCTGTTTTGAAAGTCACTACATGGGTAAGGCCTACATACCATGAGGAATTGATAGTTTAGTTTCATCCTTTTATATATTGGCCTGAGCAAAAAATTGGTTGGAGTTGTTCCCTCTTTCAAGGTAGGCCCCTCTAAGGTATAAACACAAAGATAGATGGGTTTGGCTTTCTGATCACCGAGTTTGCACAAGGTGGGAGCATAATACCTACCATCCTTCAAGCAATGAGACATGGTGATCTTTTACCCCCTAGTTAAAGCTATGTGAGAAAGACAATCGTTAATTTTAAGCAGCACAATGAAATGTTTTGTAATCTAATACACGAAAAGTAGTTTCAAAATAATTTTCTTGGACATTTGAACCTACAAAACCACTTATTAATAGTCTCAAAAGAAAATTCTTGGATCAACGAAAAAGCTACGCAAACTCCAAGTCAGCACCAAGAGGAGTTCAAAACCAACCCAAAACCAAAATCAAACAACTAAGCTAAAGAAATGAAAATAAAAAGAGAAACTAAAACTAAAGGATTCAATTTTTTTGTTGCTCCAAGAAGCAATTTTTGGGAATCCACCTAAAGCCACATGTTGTAGACAGAATATCAGAACACAAAAACTCTACTTACTCACAGAAAGTGAAAGAAAGATGAAAAAGAAACCAAAACTAAAAATTTTTACCTCACAGGAAATTACATTGCACCTTTTGTCAATTGTGTCTCTGTGTTGTGTCACATAAGGAAAGTCGCGTCACGTTTTTAAATTCAAAATTTCCTGCCCGTGGATGCCTTCTGCAGATGCATCATTTATGGACAAGTGCATTGATGCATTTGACAGATGTGTCACTCCTTAGCAAATGTGTCGCTATGCTTGACAATTGCATTGTTTCGTACTCAAAATGTACTAAAACAAGTTAAAACCATATGAAAAATTTGCAAAATAGTATGTTCACGTCGGGTTCACTAATGTGAGATGGGGTTCTTAGTTCCTAGCCTAGAATAGTGACAGCTAACACCTCTAAGCTACAAAACCACATCCAACAAGAGAATACAAACACTGAGAAATTAAAATGAAAGCATGCATAAGTAAATACTCCCCATTGTAGTTGCTTCACTTATCTTATCTCTCCTCCTTCTTCTTATGCCAATATTGCCCTCAAATTTGTTGTTGAAGTTGTGCAAATACCTACAAATAGTAGGAAAGAAAGTTGGAGAAAATTAGCTGTTAAGGCCAAAGTGGAGGAGGAAGGCTGCTATTATAGACAACCTTTCAAATGGATGACTGAGATTAATCCTCTAGAAAGATTCAAAGATCAATGGTGGAGGATGCATGAGAGGGAGGTTTCAAAATGGACAGTTGAGATTAATCCTCTAGAAGGATTCGAAGATCAATGGTCCATAATTGATGCACCAAGAATATGCTATTCTTGGAGGAATCATGACAGGTATGACGCCTGACGACTATGACGCCTGACTGCTATGATGCACGAGGGCTATGACGCCTAATGGCTATGACCATAATGAAGGCTATGCCAGAAATGAATGACAAGGAATCTTTAAGTAGGTGGTGCATAAGTAATTTATTTTGAATTATTTATTCAAAAATGGAGGAAAATAGAGACAGGGGATAAGTGGCAAATAAATAGTTTATATAAATTATTTATTTGAAAGAAATAAAAGATGGAGTATTTAAATAAATTTGTTCAATTTAATTAAATGTGAGGATGGAAATTGGAGAAGGATTAAATAATTTCAACAATTATTTAATCATGGAAGAATAAAAGGTCAAATAATAATTATTATCTAACTATAGAGAAATAATTAAATAAATGATGATTTATTTAATTATAGAAGAGAGGGGTATATTAGCAACACAATTAAATTATTTAATCGATCATGATATAATAAATATTAGAAAGTGAATTAATTAAATAATTAAAAAACTATCTAGTTAATAGAGGAATATGAACATAATTGAATAATTAAAATTATTCAATTATCGAATGATGAAGACCAAGAAAAATGACGTTCACAGACTTAGGACATTTTTTAGTGTCTACACCCCTATTCCTGATCAGGACCAAGGAAGGTAAGAAATGATTTATTTAGATAAGATGGTGGGATATGGATAAGGTGAAGGATATGACATGGAAGATATGGATAAAAATGAATAGGATAAGATACATGATGGAGGTTATGGTATGTAAGGTTTTGATAAAGTGCATAGGATGAGATGTATGACATTCAAGGAGATCCTTAACCTTGTCAAGATCAAAGGTGGAAAGGTAAAGGATGAACGTAAAGGGGATAATGGATATGAATGATAAGATGGTTGTAACTTGCCCCCAAGTGTAGAGTGTAAGAGAAAGGGGAAAACATAAATAAAATAAAATAGGGTATGGATAGGGATAAATGAATATGGAAGGTAGTATATGCATGATAGGAGGATGGTGGGAGGACTCAAGCATCAAGTTTCACAGCTAATATCCCTTGAATATGTGCTATTAATCAGATTATGGTTTAATGAGGATTAGGATCATAAATGTTGGTAGATTAACGACATGATGGAAGAAGCTAAGGGCTTATGCAAAGGTTTGGATTAAAGGAGGATAATGGGGGATGAATGTTGGATAATGAGTAGGAAGTTGGAAGGCTTGTCAATGGAGAGATGGAAAGGATGGAAAGATCAACATTGGCACACACCTTGAAGGGTGGTGGAGTGATGGAAGAGAAGTTTCTTTTGAATTTAGAGATTTAGATGGAGGAGTGGATGGGGATTTTGGGATATAAGGACCCAAAATGGATGGTGGTGATAAAGGACTTTTAGAATTGAATGGATTTTTTGGATAAGCAAGTTTGGATGCCAATTTTGATTTTATTGCTTCTATGAGACTTTTAGGAATCCACATAGCTTTTGACTTTGATTTTTGATTTGTGGGCCTTTGTGGCCTTTGTAATTTTTCTTTTTGCTTTGTGGGACTTTGTGGCCTTTGAAATTTTTATTTTTTCTTTCTGGGCCTTTGTGGCCTTTGAAATTTTTCTTTTTTGGTTTATGGGCCTTTGTGGCCTTTGAAATTTTTCTTTTTGATTTAGGGGCCTTTGTGGCCTTTGAATATTTTTCTTTTGACTTTGGATCAATTTTTGTTTTATTTTTGCATGTCTCTTTGAGGAGACATGTTGATCCTTTGATATATGTGGATTTTGATAGGGAATATTTTAGCATTTGGCACCCAAATTACTTCCAAGAGCAATGGGATAGGTGGATGAATGATATCAAGGTATTATAGATGGGTTAATGTAGGTATAATTTTGAGAGAGCATCAAGGATGTATGCCTTTGTTGTTCTTGATGAATAGGAGATGGAGGGATGTAGGGCCCTAATATGGATGGAAGGGTTGATGAACTAGGGTTTGGATGATAAGGACCAAGGATAGATGGAAGGTTTTATGGACTAGGATAAGAACCTAGGATAGATGGAAGGTTTGATGGACTGGGATACTTAGGTTTATTTTGATGGAATCTAGACTTACGATGGGTACCAATGTCTTGAGTGTGAGGTGTATAACCAAGGCCATGATAATATAAATTTTCTTGGATATAATGGGGTTCTACGGTACCTTGTTCATGAATGCCTAATCCTTTTCCTTTGTAGTTCATACTTTGACACATTCATTTTCCAACGGTATATGTATTATTTATGAAACAAGATGCAAGTCCATCATGAGATGGATGTGATATGGGAGGAATATTCAATATTTTAATCTTTGTTCACCATAGCCTCTTGTGTACAGTGCTCTAAGAGAAAATTCGTTCAATAACACAAGATCTTGGATGATAGGAGGGCAATGAAGTAAGAAATCCATTTGCATGCATGTGTGTTTAGTTTAATTTATTTTGTTTGCATGTGTATGTAGTTGGAAGGTACTCCATTGTTTGATGTTGGAACAAATTTGAATCTTCATATTTAGACTCCCATTTCAATCACCAACATTTGGCACACCCAGTGGTACCTTTCCCTAGTTTGTCTATTGCTTCATTTTTGCTTGATACAAGTGTTGAGGCCTTGAGTTAATCTATTGCAGGCTTGTTTGCATGTTTAACGCTTTGTTTGTAGGTTTAAAAGAAATATTTAATGGTCTTTTAAGTGTCCATTGCCAATCGCCATCTAATAAATCTTTAGAAGACTCCATTTGTGGTATCATTATGCTTTCTTCTACTATTTAATGCGCTATTGATATATCATAGAAAATATGGTATGATATGTGAGGTCTTTGTATTTTACGTTTCATATGATATGCAGTAGATCATTTTATATGATATACAATTGCAGAGTTTTACTGGAAAGGTATTATCCTTACAACTGTGTCATGCGTTTTGTTATCAAAATATTTGTATTGATATCTAAATATTGTATTGGCATTATAATATGCGATATGGATCTTCTATAAGTCAATCTGAATAGACATACTTTACACAACAAATGTTATTTTCTTTTGTATAGCAAATTTTATTTGCTTTCACAAAAACTTACCATCATCAAGTCTACCGAATCAAGCTTGCTAGAGTAGAGATGAACAACAAAATTGTTTGAAATGAATTACTGGATCGATTAATTTTACTTAGTAATTTAATGGTTTTTTTTAGTTTATATTTTAGATTCTAATTTAGTTTTTAATTTATTTTAGCTTTAAGTTTCTTTATTATTGAGTTTAGATTTAATTTTTTTAATTTACATTTAAGTTTTAAATTAAGTTTAGATTTAAAATTTTAGATTTTAAATTTACTAATTTAATTTAGATTAGATTCTAATTTAGATTTTATATTTTAAAGTTACTAATTTAATTTAGATTTTTTTTTTTAGATTAGACTAAAATTCTAATTTAGATTTTTTTATATTAAGATTCTAATTTAAGTTTTTTTTAGATTAGATTAAAATTCTAATTTAGAGTTTGGTTTTTAGATTAGATTAAAATTCTAATTTAGAGTAGTTTTTTTACATTAGACTAAAATTCTAATTTAGAGTTGTTTTTAGATTAGATTAAAATTCTAATTTAGAGTTGTTTTTTAGATTAGATTAAAATTCTAATTTAGATTTGTTTAGATTAAGATTCTAATTTAGATTTAATTTTTAGATTAGATGTAAACTTTAATTTTAATTTACTTTTAAATTTTAATCTAGCTTTTAGCTTTTAATTTAGGTCTAATTTTTAATTTAGATTTAGTTTTTGATTTAGACTTAATTTAGAATTTTAGATTTTTTTAGGGTTAATTTAGTTTGAAATTATTTCCAATTTAGATTTAATCTAATTTAGTTTAGATTTAAATTTAGTTTAATAAGATTCTAGATTAATGTTAGTTTTCTTCTTAGTTCAACTTAACTTTGGGGCTGATTTTTTTAGTTTGACTTTTTTGCAGGTTCATTTGTCCAAGCTTGAAAAATTAAAAAAAAAATCTTTCGTTTGCCGAAGAATATTGATTAAAACTACTAATGGGAAGTTTTGCAGGATTTCGTGTGTCTAAGACTTAAATTTTGTTTGTTTTAGAGTAGATCACATTTCAATTGGTGCTTAAAAAGAACAATTTTCTTCTTTCACATAGATTTAACTAGGGGATTAATAAATCACTGTTTGTTGTGCTTGTAAAGATGGTAGGTATATGCTCTCATGGCAAACTTGGTGATCAGAAAACCAAACCCATCTCTTTGTGTTTTTAATCCCTGAGAGGTCCTGCCACCCCACTTCGAAAGGTGGGAATGACCCAAGCGGTAACAGGCTAAATCCAAGTCCTTCTGAAACACTATATAAATTTATGGTTGCAAGGAAAGATTGCAATCAATGGGAAGTGGTACATGATAGCTCTCCCATAGTATCTTTATAATGCAAAAATCCCTTGTTCTAAGGGTTGGGGGACCTCTTGAGGGAGTTTATCATAGTATCCCCTAAATCAGAAGCCCTTACTAGACACCTCTTTTTTTAGAAGTCGTTGCTTGGTATAGTGTAGGGTACAGTATCATTCTTGAAGATACTCAATACTGACACCCTTGAGTAGAGATAGAAAATTTAGAGTTTGGTGTGCTTGAGAAGTGAGTGCCATGTAAGGGGGAGCCAGTGCCACCAAACTTCTAAGCTATCCACTCTCGAAAGAGAGAAGTGTTTCACACTGATCTTGGGGTATTTCAATGGGCTATATCAAGTATACAAACCTTTCTGAATAACTAGGTTGTGCTTGTTTTAAGAGTGTCTTTATTTTTGAACAAACACTTTGTCTTCCAAGTGTGTTATGTCTGTGTATTTAAAATAAACCTCAAACAAACATCACACCTAGTAAATTTTAACATCTCAACCTTGCAAACCCCAAAAGGTCAAACAATAAAAAAACATTCAAAATGAACCTATCACTTAAATCTCTTGAGGCTATCATCCTTTAGTTTTAATACTTCAATCCTTGCATTCCACCTAGTCCTTACATATCCTTCGCCCTTTCATATCCATTATTGGTCAAACAAACCTTTAGCTTGCACTCAGGCTACTCTTTATAGGTCTTGAAATTAAACCACTAGCTATCTATCACTCACATCATTTGAGGTTCATTATCCTTGAGTTATGGAAGATACCATTATCCTTGAGTAGTGAAATCCTTTTGGAGTCCATCATCTCCTACATACCCTCTCTTGATCATTTTTCCTTGTGTCTATCCATCATAGCACAAGTAAAGCCTTGCATCATAACCAACTTCAAACCTAGAGTTTCCTTTGAGCTCTTGCATTCTTAGCTTGCCATGTCATATCATACCATTTACATATATCATCTTAGAATCATATCCTTTTTCATTGCATCATAGTCTTTGGTCTCATACATTATCTTGTTTTGGATTGAAGATCAGAACAATTGCCTATGACCCCTAGAACAAGAGTAAAAATGTTTCAAGAAGGGAACCCTTGGGGAAAAGGCTTTGATGGGGAAGATCATATTAGTGTTGCAACTAGTGAAATAAACAAAACTGATGACAAAGAAATAACCGAATCCAATATAAATGAAGCACTTAATGATCATAGACTCACTAAACTACTTATAGAGGTAGTCAAATGTAATCGACAACAATACTTCAAGGCCCTTGTTGATGAAGGAATCAAAATGCCTCCTAATTTTGACATATCATCACTCATGATGAATGACCAACCTAAATCTAGTGAATCTAAGCACCCCAAAACAAACAATGATGATAGAATCAAAGATCACAAACCCTTTTATCTACAACTTGGTTACAAGAGATCCTCAAAGACATCACATCCAACACCTACAAAGAATCCTATTTTGGATGAGCTTATAACATCAAGAGACAAGAATTGGATACTCAAGAATAGTAAAACATCATCTCACAATTTCTCCATTGAAGATATATGTCCTTATCCTTTCAATCCGAGCATACTAATGCCACCTTTTCCCAGTCATTGAGACATACCAAAACTTGATAAATATAAGGGAAAAGGAGATCCTAAGGACCACTTAAGAGAATTTTGTGCTACTACCATGGAATTTTCAATTGATGAGACATACCTTATAAGATTATTCCCTTTTAGTCTAGGAGGAGAAGCTATGGAATGATTTTTACGATTACCCCCGACCATCAAATCTTTTCAAGAACTAGCTGATAAATTTGTCTCCAATTATAGTTTCAACTATGACCTTAAAGTGACTATGAATTTTTTTTTTAACGCCAAACAAATACAAGGAGAATATTTTGTGTCATTTCTACAAAGATGGAGACATTTAAAAAAACAATTACCTTATGACATTCTAGACAAAGAATTGGTTGACCTCTTTTGTAAAAAATTGAACAAGGAAATTGGAAGGGAACTTTGCCTCAAATGCATGGATTCCTTTGATGAAGCCATAGAAATGGGATTTTGAATCGAACAAACTCTTATCAATGATGGAACTATTAAACTTAATAATGACAAAGATAAAATATCAGGCTCAAACAACAAGACACCTTTTTGGGTTAAGAAAAAGAATGTAGTCAATGATGGAGTTGTTGTTGCAAAAACAACTAAAACCTCATCACCTATCTACAACCTTAAAGGCTCATCTTCAGATAAAGGAAAAGAAAAACAAAGAAGCTTCCCTAAAAAAAATTTTACACCATTGGGACAATCACTTGAATCTGCACTAAAAAAAATTCTTGAAAAGAATATTATAACGTTACCCAAAATGAAGGAATATAACCCACAAGTCAAACCCCCATGGTGGAATGCAGATCACTTTTGTGACTATCATAGACATAAAGGAAATAAGACTAATAGTTACAATAAACTTCGACATTTAATACAATACTTTATTGATGATGGTATGATAGCAGTTGATGGACACACTTCTGGAAATTTTGATCGCGAGATGTTTAAAAATCCTTTCCCTAAGCATGACAAGGATAAAGGAAACACCCTTGAATCTAGTGATCGTGTAAACTATACTACTGCTAAGTATGACTATACCATAAATAACATCAATGGAGCAATTTCTTAAATGAAAACACATGCAAAATGGAATTACACTTTGAAAGCCAAAAAAACAAGAGCATTCAAAATAAATCAACCTCCATTGTTATCTTATCTACAAGATCTTGTATTTGCTCTCATATTTTTGCATCAAAAAGCACAAGAGGCTATGTAGAACGAATTTGATCAAAATGAGATTGGAGTTCTTGTCATTGAAAAGTGAGGAGGAAGCTCAGGATTTTATAGATTTCCTTGTGGGCGGATCCACATTATGGGGAGAATGTGGGATAAAAGAATGAGATGGAGAAATGATAATTAAATTTAACTTGTGATATGTTAGAGATTAAGTATAATGGATTTATTTAAAAATGATATGCATAGGAGAAGGATAAATGATTATTTAAATTGTTTAATGAAATGGAAAAATGCTCATGCAAATGTATTTATGGAATGCATTTATGATTATGGAAATATGATTATGTATAAATATAATGATTATGTATAAAATGTGTAATGGATGTATTTAAATGATTATGAATTAATGATTAATGAAATGGATGAGTTAATGATTATGCATATGGTTAAATGATATATGCAAATGACCAAATGAAATATGTAGTGGATAAAGATGATTATGAGGAAATTTTTATGTGTCTACAACAACATTCAGAAAAAACTTTACTGAAAATGGTGCAAAACCCCTAATTCATGACTCATTCACCCCTCTGGGTGATTTAGTCCAAGTTTAGGTTGTTTTGCCTACATTTTGGGATTTATGTGTTATGCATTTTTCATCATTTGAACCCTTTAAAAACCTGACTGGGACTCATATGCCCCTATGGGCGAATTAGTCCCAGATCAGCCCTAAAACTGCCTTTTACAACATTAAAAAACTTGTTTCTGCACTTCTGTTTGCTATCATTAGTTTTTTTTTTTGGTTGGTTGAGTTTCTGTTACATGCATTTCACTAAATCTAGCTTAAATCGGAGCATTTCATGCATTTCTTAATTCTAAATTTGCGTCTATAACATTTTATTTTTAGATTATCGCATAGTGTAATCAGTAAATTACCTTGTTTGAAATCTGAAAATTGCATTTACACATTTCATTCTAGGTCTTTACATTGCATTTTAAGTCTTTTCCATTTTAAGTTTGCATAGATTACTTTTCACAAATGTTGGTATCTATCTTTTGCAAGTTTCCGAAGAAAAATTTAGTTAATAAGCATGTTAGTCATTCATTCAATACATTCCCTAGTTATGAGAGTCTCTTAGTGCAAGAGAGTGAAGATGTTGACACTAACCTTAAAACTATACCCCTTTCTATCTCTCCTATTTTTAGGAATGATGTGATAGAAGAAGATGAAGGCATAGACAATCATGACAATCATAATTACTTTTCCCCCGATACCTCTCCTACTAGTGATGAAGCTATCTTGGCGAAAGAAGATGCAATTGTTGAGAATCATGATGGTCTTGTTTGTCCTTCTCTTCATCCCCCTTGTGAAGATATTATAACAACAAAAGATGAAATAATTTCCACCACTTTACTTAGTTTACATTCCTCTCCCAACACCTTTACTACTTATGGCAATGCTTTAAAGAGCAACCATGAAAATCACATTTGTGAGGAATACATGTTGGTGCTAGAAGATCTGATGATTGAAAGATATAGCATTATTTATATCCTTCCTAATGACCCTAACATTTGGAAATATTTATTTGAATAAAAGTATTGAATCATTCATATGCATAACAATGATAGTTCTCCTTCCCTTGATGCCCCCTATTGGTGATGAAGTTTCTTTACACAATATAATCATGACATGTGACCAACCTCTTAACAATCCTACTAGTGTAGAAGTCATGACACAAGAGAATGAGACCCTAGAAAATAAGGATGAAATAATGGACACTCAGAACAATCAAACTAGATCTTCTCCTAATATCTCTACTATTGGTGAAGAAACTTTGATACTAGAAGATCAAAGAAATAAGAGCCATGAGAATCTTAGTTGCCTCTCTTCCCCTAATAAGAACATTATCTAACAAGAGAATGCCATCATTACTAAAGAATACACTTCAACAATTGATAAATCCCTTACTTGTGATGAAATCATTTTAGAAGAACCAACCTTTGAATTTCATGAACATCTAGCTTGTAGTTCTCCTAAAAACTCTCCTCCTAGGGAGGATATCCTGGTGCAAGAAAATGATAACATTGATAATAGTGATATAGTTTCCTTATATGAAGATGATGAAGTAACATTAGACTCTCCTTCACTAAGGGATGTTAATATTATTCAAACTCAACTCATTCTTTATCCACCTTCCCACAAACCTCAAACTCAAAAAAAACCCGAACTTACCCTTTACCCACCTGAGAATAATGTGTCATACCAGCCAAGTTATAATACCTTTTCTCATACATATAACATTAGAAATAATCCACAACCAAGAAAAAAACCTTCAAAATACCTCCCATTTCCTAATCCTATCCTGCCTAACCCTATCTTGCTAGGTCTTCCTTGTGAAAAGGAGGATGATCTTGTCAAAAAACTAAAGAAAACTCTTGCTAAGATATCATTATGGGACCTTATTCAAGTCTCCCCTCATTATCACAACATGATTCAAAATTCCTTACAACAAGTTCCTATCCCTTCTAATGTGCAACTAAATGACATAGCATCCATGATTCAAGGAATAAATGCTAACATTATTTCCACCAAAGTGAGCTCCCTCCTTTGGAAGTACAAAAAAAAAATGATGCTTTCATGATAATAGCTAAGTACAATGGGTGGGGAATAAAGTGAACCCTTTTCAAAAATGACTATGCTCTTAATGTGCATAGTGTAAACCTTTTGGATAAGCTTGGCATGGATAAATAAAAAATTCAACCAAACTCTATCTATTAAACAATTTGACAATGTAGGAAAGCAATCAGTCGGTGTGATCACTTTACCTATTACAGCTGGAAAGGCCACATTAGAAACATCGATCCATGTTATGCCTCACAATATTTCATATAATCTCCTTTTAGGAAGGCCATTGATTCATGCAATGAATGGTATTCCATCTACCCTTCATTATAAAATGAAATACATCTACAACAACAAAGTGTACACACTTGAAGCTGACCCTAAACCAAACAGTTGTTTAAACATTGAGAAAAATAAGGAAAATCCTTTGAAAAAATTGACACCAACTATGAAAGTAGAGCACATGCAACAAAAATACCAAGAGAAACAATTTGAGGAAGTCACAAAGCTATTAGGAGATGATTGGGGTTCCTTAGATTTCACATCATTCATGGGAGAATACAAGATCATAGACAAAGACTCTAAAAAAGGAAAAGAAAAAGTGGTAATGTCAACAAAAAATTAAGATGACCCTTCGAAAGAATCCACCTCAACCACTTTAGAACAAAAGGAAACAAATTATACAACAAACTTTGATGAGCTTAATTATGAGCAACCACCGAATCCAAAAGAGATGAAAAATATTTATGGAAAAGGTTATGAAATGATGAAACAACTTGGTTATAGTGGAAAAGGATGTGGTGCAAGAGAAAAAGGTATTTGTGTCCCTATAGAGCCTCACACACAAGAAAAGACTAGTGGTCTTGGTTATTGTCCCTCAAAAGACACAAACAAGCCTTCACTTAATATCAACACTATTACAAAACCTCTTTCTAAGCCAACTTTAACATTAGTGCATCCTGAAATGATAGACACTAGTTTTGAATACACTGAATAATGAGAGGGGGGTGAATCAGTATTCTGCTAACAATTAATTGCTAACCATCCAATTATTAATGCATATCTAGCTACAATAGTAAACCAAAGCATTAAAGGAATCATAACATCTCATAACATATTGAAACCAAGATATTTACATGGAAAACCCAAAATGGTAAAAACCATGATGAGGATTAACTCACAATATATTATAACTAGTTACAAGATATTATAGGGCTTCTTGCTAGGACTCACTATCCTTGAAAGGCTCATAGCCTGAATACAAAATGGCTTACTAGTAAGATACAAAAAATATGGCTCACTGCCAAGAGTTGAACTAAAGAAGTACACCTCCAAAGTGATGAGATCAGTTCTGATTAAGCTCTAGAAAATAAAGATCCTTCTTTGGTTGTAGGAAATCAAAAATTATCAACAACTTCAGGCTATATCACTCGTCACATAGTTCACATCAATGTTCTAAAGATTTGTAATAGAAGCCCAACCAATATAGCTTCTATCATCTGCAACCTTGTAATCACTAGAGACATCAATAAGCTGAGACTCTATTGAGTCCATTAACTCCTTGATACCTTGAGTGGCATAGAGCCACTTCATGTAGTATACAAATAACAACTGAGCTTCCTCATCATATTCTTTGACTTCTTTCAAACTTTGCAAAGCTTTGTCATGTGCAATTGCACACTTATCTTGCAGAAACAACAATCTTCTCTCTAGAAGACTTGACTCTACTTCTTTTGTAGCCTGTACCTTGAGATTAGATGTGTATTCCTTGATTGAATCAACTACAAGCTTTAGATTCTCAATAATTATTAGTTGTGACATAGGGGGATGTCTCTTGTAAAGCTCTAATGGATTCATTTATTAGTTCATATCATTTTCGATATGATTCGACAACTTCCTATGTGATAGAGTTGAGAAAAATACCACTTAGTTTTATTCTATCACTTGGTGTAATCTTGGTTAGGTCTACATAACCTAGATGTGATGGAAACTTAACTAGCTGGGGTGGAAGCATAGGATGAATTACTGTTTTCCTTGATAAAAGATATAAAATGAGTGCTTTCAGATGATTCTCTAGTTGGCTTTGACAATTGAGAAACTTTTGGGTTTTCTCCTTTACTCTTCTCAGCCGAAATATCTTCCTTATCTTCCTCTTTCTTCTTTTCTTCTTCTTTTTCTTTTTCTTCTTCTCCTTTTTCCTTTCCTTTTTATTCTTATTCATTTTCTTTTCTAGAGGATTTATCTTTGTTTTCTTTTTCCCTGCCTCATCATCTTTGTCACCATTATTCTTGCTTCCTTCACTTTCATCTTTGTCTTTCTCATCCATGTTTCTAATAGATTCATGATACTCTTTTTTTTATCACCAGTTTGATCTCTATGTTGATCATCACACCTTTTGTTGGTCATCTCTTTTGTATCAGTTAGAGGGACAGGAGTCTTTGAAACACCATGTATCTCATCAAGAGCATCCTTTAACTAATCTAAATCATCCTTAGTGAAAACCTGTCCTTGGAAGAATGCTTCCACCTTTCCTCTTTTGCATCTCAGTGATTTTTCCTCATATGTTCCATGTCGAGGTAGAGTGGGGTCCCTAGGACTGCTCAACAAAATTTCAATGTGCCTCTTAGGAAACTATTCATCAAGTTCATATCCCAATGGCTCAATCCATCGCATTTTGGGTTCAACTACCTCTATGATACATTCATCTATATTTACAAGAAAGGTTATTTCCTTTTCATATTTATTTACTAGGCTCCTAGGAATCCAATCTCTTTCATGCATCTCATTCTAAAATATTGTAATGATAGTAGTTAGAGCATTGTTTTGTACCTGAAAATATCCAAGACTATATAAATAATAAAAATTTTGATGTGCAACCAGCCTATTGTGCTCCCATATTATGTCTTTCCTTCATGGTAGCTCCCTTAGCAAATAAAATAGCAGACAAACTACTAAAGTTCCAAATTTAAAGGAGTGTTTCTTTTCCTTAGTCATGCTTAGGTTATCCATAAGTTGTAGCCTAAGAAACTCACATAGATCAAAATATCTCCCATTTACTACCATTTCAAAAGTGGTGTGAATTTCCATAGCTAATATAGAATTCCCTCAGTTAGTGAAGTAAATTTTTTGTCCAATCATGATAGCAACATACTTGACGACAGAGTTTGAGATAGGCTTCATAGTTAAAGATCTTCCATCAAATGTAGCACCATTCAGCTTCATTACCATATCATTCTTCATAGCCTTTAGAATGAGAATGGGTCAAGTATCTCAAGGACCGGTTATAGATCAAATCACTTCCTTGTTGATTACCCTAGGTACACTTGTCCACAAAAAAATACTGTGTACCCTACTGAGAGCCATCCTAAAAAAATATTTCCTCCATCTCATTGGAAAAGTTTGGAAACTAGTTCCAAACGTTCAACTTCTTCCAAACTATGTTTTCATATTCTAGCTTCAACAATAGATCATCTCCTATCAATTCACTATCCCATAGACCCTTAAGCTCTTGTTGAGTGAATTCCTCTAGCTTCTCATGAATGTATGTCCTATTAGTATCTTCAATGGGTAACACATTTCTAAAAATGTGTGAGAACACACCCACAAGATCAACTTCATAAACTTTCCAAGAATATATTCTAAATTTTGGTTGAGGTCTCTTAGAGATTTCCACAATGGTAGGAATGGTTGTTTCTCCTCAAACAACTTGAATGTACTTAAAAGAAAAAGAGTTTCTAAAAATTAGAATCCACAAGATTTAGATAATGAAAAATACCTTTTCAAGCTTTGTTGAGAAGTAGGGTTTTGATGCATAATTCTTTGAATCACCTTCAACTCTCTTCAACTTGCTCTGCTTCTTCCCAGTTGTGCAAATGTGGTTTTAGCTCAATTTAGTTTCTTGCTTTATGACTTACAAATTTTTCCCTAATTTTCATTTAATGCATTCCAACCTTAAAAGTTGATAAACACTTTATATAAAGTAAATTGTAAACCCAAAAAAGTTCCACAAATCTCTGGATTTGTATATTTTCTCCCAGAGACATCTTCAACATCTTCAAAATGACAAATTTCATCATATATCCTTTTGTCACTGCTTGAAACCTCATATATGAAGGGATTTTTAGATTTCTCTGTAACTATTTACCCCTGAATCCACTATTGGGTTCAATTTTTAGAACAAGTATATGCCCCAGATATAGGTATAGATGCATTTAAATCATGATTTTTCTCAAGTTCTTCCTTTTTCCTCCAAATCCTTTCCATTTATTTTCTCACCTCGATAGGATCCACTTTGTTCACAGGTTTGTTCTTTTGTTCTAGAATAGGTTTCTTCCCAATTTCGTTTCTATAGAATTTTGAGATATGTCTTGGTTTATTGTAGTTGTAGCACACAACTTGTTTCTAACCAAATTTATTTGGATTTATCCTTGATTTTCACGTATTAGCCTTATGTTTGAAGACATTGCATGTATAGCAGTAGCCTTGAAAAGACTAAACTTTCTACTAGCATTAAATCTGTTCAAAATTATCTGGCTTCTACACTCCGTAGCTTTATGTCCAAACTTATTGTAAGCAAAGCATTGTCCAACAAAGAATCTAAAATTCTGATTCATTCTATTCTGGTTCATTCTCCTTCTACATTGTGTTTCCCTATGGCCAAATTTATTGCATGGGAAATAAAAACCATTAAAAGATGAGTACCTTTGAGCATTAGGTTGTCAAATAGGAATCCTTTTGGTATTCCTCCTTTGGTTCTTGATCTATTTATTATTTCCTTGCATCTTCCTTTGATTTTCCACTTTGTTGGGAATTTAATTTTCCTTTGAACTTGGTCCTTCTTCAAGTCCTAAACCACTTTTGTCCTTAGAGGGGTTTTGAAATGCAATCAAATCATCAAGCCTTGTAAATTGTTTTTTGAATTTTTCTTAATGGGATTTTTATTTTTTGAGATCATGTCTTAGGGTTACCACTTCTTCTTCAAGCTTTGTGCATTCATCAATTTTATTCTGAATTTTAAATTTATGGTATTCTTCAATTCTTTTCTTTTCTCCCACTTGCACCTTCAATCCGGTAATGTCTTCACTAGCCTTTTGCAACTGATCACTGACTTCTCTATGCCTTTCCTTGAACTTTTTGATTTGTTCTCTTAATTTTCTAATGCATTCATTTGCTTATTTAAAAATTCCTTTCAAATTTTCTTTATCATCTTCCCTTTTGTCCAATTCTTCAAGGGAAACATTCAGTTCCTCAGATGCAGATATTTCTTCTGGAGGAACATGATAGATTTTTTTAGCCATGTATTCAAATTCTGGTACCTTCCTTAGGCTGTAAGACTTCTTCAGAGGAACCAAGCTAGATGATACCAATTGTTGAATATACCAAATACTAAGAGGGGGGTGAATCAGTATTCTATTAACATAATTAATTTCCAACCATCTAATTATTAATGTATATCTAGCTGCAATAGTAAACCAAAGCATAAAACAAATCAATCTCATAACACATTGACACCGGGATTTTACATGGAAAACCCAAAATGGGAAAAACCACGGTGAGGATTAACTCACAATATATTAAAACTGGTTACAAGATATTATAGGGCTCACTGCCAGGACTCACTATCCTTGAAAGGCTCACAACCCGAATACAAAATGGTTTACCAAGATACAAAAAGTATGGCTCACTTCCAAGAGATGAACTGAAGAACACAATAAATTTTACTACAAGAGTTCATTGTGCAAATATCATAGAGTTCATGGTCATGCTACTAATGAATGAAAGTCTTTGAGTAACAAAATTCAACATCTTAAGGAGTGTGGTGCTCTTCCTTATGTTAGGGAACCTAATTCCTCTAATTGATACTGATTCTCACTCTAGCATGTTTCTTGGCTCACCCTTGTCCTGCACTAAGTGGGGGAAAGGGGCTAGGTAGACTTTTCCTCATATGTCACTTGTCGTTGTCTCTTTTGGATAGTTGAACACCTTTCACATACATATAAGAGCAAGCTTGCAATGTGGAAAACATGCCTCAAGTTGACTTGCATGTGACATTTGTACCATAGAAAAATGGATCATTGAAATTTTCATGGTCTTTTAGGTCTTTCTCTCATGATGCTTGATCTATTTTGCTTTGATTTAATATTGCAATGTAACTTATGCATTCACATTAGGTCTTTAACATTCAAATTAAGGTGTCTTGTGAAGGTGTTGTGAAGTTTTGAAACACATTTCTACACTTTTCTAGACCCTTCTCATTACAATTCACCTAAATATCACCTTTTCATCACTTATCAAGTCCTATTTTGAATTGTTGTAAAGTCTTGGAACAAGATTTCACGCTTTTCTAGGCTTAATTTCACTATTTACACTTTTCTTATGCTTTATTTGACCCTTTTATGCACCCATAAGTCTTAATTAAGTGTATTTTTGAATGTAAACCCAACAAAAATTATTAAATGTGACTTAATTCCTGACACCCAGTTACAAGTCCAAGGTGGGACCCATTCGCTATGGGTGGCGAATGAGTCCCTCTTGGATCCAAATTCAAAATATTTCAAATTTTCTTTCAAGTTTTTACTAACAATTACCTTATGTCAGCTTGTGATGCTATATTATTTGGTTAGTAAGGAAAAAGTGTGAATAAATAAGTGTTTTTCTCCTCATTTTACATCTCCTCATTCACTCACATTCACTAAACATCAATAAGCATTCAATCACTTTGCATCATTCAATCAAGCATCAATCAAGAATCTTGGAGCAGCCATTTACATATCTTCAGATTTCTCCAACAAGGTTGTGGTGAGTTTAGGACATTTATATGTTATTTATTCACCATTCCTTGTTCATTTCATTTCATTTCTTCATTAAGGGTTTGATTATTAAAGTAGGATTTGAGCAAGGAAAATCCCTATTACCTAACCCTCAACCATTTTCCCCTTTTGTATACATGGGTATGTGCAGGATCATGATGGGAAAAAAGTGGCAATATGATGGGTATGTGGCTGATGACTATTTTTTTACCCAAAATTGATTAAACGAAAAGGGTTTTTAAAAGAGATTCTTAGCTTTCCATCAATATAAATTATGTTTTACTTTGAATTTAATAATTAATTATTATTCATTTTCTATTCAAATTATGACTAAAGTCGATTGATAGGCTAATTGAAAAACATCTATAGCTTTCAAACGGTATAACAATTTTTGAATCCAAAACATGCGTCACATTCTATGCTTCACATACTATAGAATTAAAAAAAGAAAAATTTAATTTCATGAAGTTTTGACCAAGTTAAGGTGGTCAGACATATGAGTTTTTTATATTTTTTAAAAAGTTGTAATAAAAAAATAATAATTAATTATTTACTTGGAAAAAAATTACAAAAAAATATGCATCACATTGGGGTATGAGTCCTCTACTTATATCTAAAATATTATTAAAAATATTATCATTTTATTGTGGTTAGGGTGGTCAGACAGACACCCACTTCTTATTTTTTCCCTGACATTTAAGTACCACTGCATTGAAATTTCAAATTTTCACCAAATAGATTTTTTTTTTAAAAACAAAACTAGTAGTTTAGAAACTACATTCAATTTTCTACAGATTCTATTCTTACATATTTTTGAAATAATATAGACAACTTATTCAAATTTTTACGTCAAGTTGCCTAACTCTGATTTTTCTGAATTTTTTGCCACTTAAGGGCCTGTTTTTTCCATGATGATCCTGCACATACCCACATGTGTTTGTAGACTTGTGTATGCAGATTTATCAAGAAATTAGGTGTTGAAAGGTGCCCAAGAAGTCAACAAAGTGTTTCAAGTCAACTGTACATCCTATTTCAAGCTTGGAGACAACCTAGAGTCTATTTTTTACATATTTGACTTCGTCAACCCAACAAGAAGACAAGTGCAAATCTGGAACTACAAAATTGACCCCTGATTTCACAAAATTTTGGGAGAGGACTTATTTTCCACTAGTGGCAAATGAGTCCCACCTTAAGGGTGGAAATCAATTTTGTTTCAAATTCCAGATCCTGACAATCAGAAACCAGTTTTCAGGACTTTTTGTCAGTAGTAGGACTAATTCACCATTAGTAGCGAATGAGTCCCACTGGTGATTTTCACTCATTTTTGTCAGCATCCAAGACACTCTAGATTCATCATTCATTGCCCAGGTGCACTTTGTTCAGCCTTGTTTAATTCTATTTCCATTCGTTTACTTCTTTATTGTATTTTTTGCATACCACACTATGTTTTCAAACATTGCAGATTTCTTAGGTCTTGCATTCATAATCAATCAATTAAATTGCTTAGTTGCATTTAGATAATCTCATTTAGCCTTAATAACATCATACATACATTAGATTGAGTGAACCACATTGATTTTGAGGGTTTATCTCTCTCCTTTTAGGTGAAAAAACACTAAGAGTGCAAGAGTAGCCTATAAACCCCATTCAAAATCTATGGCTCAACATTACATCGATAATCATGTTTCACTACATGATTTTCTTTATTCTTGTGATGCATCCTTTTTTTGGTAGTATCATGGGGCTTGATATCCTTCAAGGGTGTGATATTTATTTTACTTGTCCTCTCTTGGAGACATTAAGCATGATGTTCCCTAAGAAGAGACTTTACATGAACTAAGAAAAATCCCTTTCAATGAAAATTACACTTACATTTTTAATTATATGGCCACCTTGCATAATACACTATGCTTTCCTATGGTGCCATCTTGTTTGTTCATGAGTTTCAAGCATACAAAGCTTTTCTTGCCTCATGAAGCTCGAAGTTCATTGTTGTGCGGCACCTTATCAAAGTTATCAGGGGGTATAGATTTGGTCTGGTTGAATGGGAATCCAAACTTAGGCATGACTTTCCCATAGCCACTTGCTTGTGTGTTTGAGCGCATATTATTCATGTGTGTATGTGTCTCACCTCTTTGGATACTCACCCAACGAACAACCTAGAGTTTTGCTTCCTTAGAGTGAGCAGACAATTTTGGTCAAATGACTTAGATCTGATCCACACCGTGTTGGACAAATGGTCAAGGATTGATCCACCTCTTTTTTATTTTTTTTGTTTTTGTTTTTCTTTATCATTGACATTGCATGTTTGTGTATCTTCTTTTGCTTCATATCATACACCTTATGTGTGTGTCCCTTTTTTATTATGTCGGTTTGACGTAGGATCTTGGATCCTGGGGGGCTTGACCACTCCATTGATCTTTGTCATCCTAGACCATCTGTGTCGATACACTTGGACCCCTCTTGAATTCCTACTTTAGTGTGAGTTTGAAGCAAGATCCTCCTCTCACTAAATTGGGGGATAAATTTAGTGTAGAAAAATATCATCTATTTCATTTTACCTCTTGTTTGGGCCCTTGTGAACTAAATAAACCTAATTTATGACTTTATTTGGGAATGATTAACATGAAAATGGACTTAATGTTGCCTTGATCTAGTGTTGTAATTTTTTTTCCACATTCACATTAGATTTAGGGCCCTTTTAAGCTAAATAGACCTAATGTTGCAATAATTTAATGTTTTAAAGTGTATTTATTTGCACCTTCACATTATGTTTTGGGCCCTTATAAACTAAATGAACTTAATTATGTCTTATTTAAGGTGTTGTAAAGTTTTTTCCCACACTTTCACACTAATCTAGGGTTTTCATTACTAATTGGGCTTATCTATACCTTAATTGGCCCTATTTTGCATCCACAAGCCTTATTAAATGCACTTTTTTGGAGATAGTCTTGACACTTATCAAATGACAAGTCATAATTTAGTGTTTTGGGTCATGTGTCCTAGATTTAGTGGTTTGGGAATCATATGCCACGTTGGGCATAGAGTCCCACCTAGGACTTGGGACCTAATTTTGAATTTCACACTAATCAGGACCTGTCTTGGAGTGTGTGCCCCAATTTTGAGCCACTAGGACTCGTAGGCCACTTGTGGTGTATGAGTCCCACACAAGTCAGGACCTAATTTAAATTCAATTTTTGGTGGGATTTTATCTTCCTAGATTTGATGTTGACCTATAGTGTTGCAATTTTAGGAAATTTAGCATAAACAAGTATAAATACAAGGTTATTTCACTCATTTTCACCTAATGCTTTCAAGAGAGCATTCCTAATAGCAAGTTTATGATTACAAGACTTCACAAGAGTGTCAAGATTGTTTACAAGAGCATTTCTAAGGAATTCAAGGGCATAATTCTCCATCATTTGTTGCAACAATTCGAGATCCATCATCAAGTGAAGATCATGATGCATCAAGATCGTTATTGAGCTAGTGTTGTGTTGTAGCATTCAAGATCCAGGATTAAGCATTGTTCTACACTTATTTCAAGATCTATATCTATAGTATTCATGGGCACTTCATGTTAAATTGTAGATTTACAAGACATCATTCAAGGTATCATTGTTCATGTTTCATGTTTCATTTGCTTATTTCATTAACTCATCATTTGGTTTAATTACCTAAAAGGGGTTTGACCAAGGAAAACCCCTATTCCCTAACAATCAACAAGTTTTTCTCTCTCTACATGTGTGACTGTAGATCTAGGTGCTTTGAGGATTAGGTTGCAAGGTTGAAGAAGGTCATCAAGTGGTTGCAAGGTTGTCATGTTCACAAAAAGTCACCTACAGGTTGCAAATTAGGGTTTCAAATCCAAAAATGAAGTGTGGAAGGAAGAGAAGAGATAGGAGAGAAGAATGAAATCTTAACCCTCTTAAAAAGTAGAGTGGGTTTTGCATAGTATTTTGCATGTCATTCACATTTCTTGTCTTTCTAAGCCCTAGCTTGGTGGTGAACCTTTTATTGTCTTTAATAAAACCCTAGGATACATTATTTCAAGATCTCTTTTCTCATTTCTATCTTTAGATTGAGATCTTTAAGGTTTCCTTGAGTGCAACAAGTGTAAAATAAGAACCCTACCCTTGTGCTCCATTCCTAAAAGGTGGTGCGTACTATTTTTGTTGCCATAGGTACGAGGATTCTCACGATGCACATGGCCAACAAGATGACACTTCCATATTGGATTAATTGGTGTTGATAAATGATATGATGGATACAACATTGGAATTTAATATAGGTAAATTTGGATAAGGTTAAATGAAATTTACTATATTTCCTTTTGAAATACAAGATTAATTATATTCATGTATGGTAATTGAAAATTAATCTAAATTAATTCTAATAAAATTTTAGGGTCAAAGTATAAATACCTTATGTCTAGTGGTCCTTTGGCTCTCGATTACACAATCAAGTCGAGTCCACATGTATGGAATTAGTAAATAAATAGTAAATATAATGCATGTTTCCATGAGAGCATTACTCTCAAATGATACCGTTTTTATGAATGAATTCATTTTTGGTATGATCAAATGGTGTTGAGTTAACCAAAATTGAGATCAGGAACTATATAGGGACCACATATTCACTTGTAGGTCTAGAATAAACATTACTAGGTGCAACAAACTTTGATAACTAATCTATCATATTTTGGTAGGTTTTTTCTCTCGAGGCTCTTCAGAAACTATGTTGGAATAACATAGCTTGCAAGGATCATGAGACTTGGGGAATAGACAAATGCCTTTGATAAATTTCACCTACCCAACCTAATGTGCTGGAATAGTTGGTTTGCCCCCACCACACACATGAAAAAATAATGCATGTTTCCATGATTGCACTGCTCTCAAATGCCACTTTTTTCAAAAATGTATTCATTATTGGAATGGCCAAATGGTGTCAATTTTAGCAAAACTAAGATATATCAATGTGGAGGGAACCCATATTCCACCTATAAGTGTAGATGAAACATTACTAGGTTCCATGAAATATGAGAACTACTTTGTCATAGTTTGGTAATTTTTTTCTCTTTGGTCTCCGAAGAGACTACTCCAAAATAGTGTAGGTTGTAAGGATTGAGAGACCTAGGTAATGAATAGAGGACTTTGGTAACATTTAGTAGCCTATCCCAACATTTTTTGATAGTCGATTTGGCTCCACCATGCACAAAACATAAAATATAAATGTTTCTACATTTGCATCATGCTCAAATGATGCTCTTTAGATGAATCCATTGATCATTAGAATGATAAAATAATGTCAATTTGAATAAAATTGATAGAGGAGAATATTAAGGGACCCCATTTTTAAATGTATTTCTAGAAAAAATATTTCTAAGTGTCCCTAACTCTAAGAAATACTTTGTCATAGTTTTACATTTTTTTGCTCTTAGGGCTCTTAAGATATCACTTTCAAATAACATAATCTACACTGATCAAGAGACCTAGAGAATAAAAATGGCTTTTAATATCATTCACTAGCCCAAATAGATATGTTTACATATTTAGTTTGGCCCCACCATTCATAGAACACAAACTATGTTTATTTCCATTGTTGCACTACTCTCAAATGATAATTTTTGCAAGAATTCATTTATTTTTTGAAATGTTCAAATGGTGTTGATTTGAAAAAAGGAGAAATTAATGTGGAATAATCACATATACACCTATAGGACTAGTCAAACCATTCCTATGTTCTACAAAATTTGAGAACTACTCCATAATAGTTTTCCATTATCTTGTTCTCAATACTCTTAATTGATTGTGTCAGAATAATGTAGCTTGCAAGGATCCAAGGATCTAGGGAGTGAATTGAGGCCTTGGATAGAGTTAACCTACCCACCTTGATGTGTTGGCACAATAAATTTTTCTGGATCATTCATATAACATAAAATATTCCTATTTCCATGATTGCACTACTCTCAAATGATACTTTTTGTATGAATACATTTATTGTTGGAAGAGTCAAATTGTGTTGATTTGAAATAAAAAATGAGGTTAAAGTGGATGTACCCTATATCAACGTATAGGTCAAGATAAAACATTCCTACATGTCACAAACTCTTATAACTACTTTGTCATATTTTGAGTTTTATTTGCTCTCTGGGCTCTTAAGAGACTATACCAAAATAGTGTGACTTGCAAGGATCAAAAGACACAAGGAATAAATAGAGGTATTTTATAGAATTGACTCACCCACTTAGACGTGTTGGAAGAGTCAATTTGGCCCCACCACACATAGAACATAAAATATGCCTATTTCCATGATTGCACTACTCTCAAATGACTCTTTTTGTAAGAATTCTTTCATTGATGGAATGGTCTTGAACAATGTTGAGTTGACTAAAACCAAGTGATTTTAATGTGGAGGGACCCAATATCAATTTGTACGTGTAAATGGAACATTCCTAGATGTCGTGAACTTTGAGAACTACTTCATCATAGTTTGAATTTTTTTTTCTATAAGGGCTCTTAAGGGATTACATCAAAATATCATATCTTGCAAGGATTAGAAGACCCAACCTGAAGGAATGAAGGTCTTCAATGGAATTAAACGATCCAATTAAATATTTTTTCATTGATTTGGATCCATCATACACATAATAAAAAACATGCTTGTTAAGTGCCCAAGAAATAGATTTAAGTTCCAACAAATGAATTAATCTAGATCTAGCTTTCCTTCTTTGGAATCAACATTAGAACACAAACCAACTAGGGTCTTATTATTGGATAGCTTCCTTAAAGGAGATCCAATCTATGAGGTTTTGGTTCTTTTATGTTGCAAAAAGGGAAAATTTGACATGTGTTTTAATTTGACATAAACCCTAGATCTAAAAATGCAATGTATGACATAGACAAAAATACAAAATTATAAAAAAATAGATCTTGAAAATAATGACAAAGATGAACATGCACATGAAATTGGAGCTTGAATTAGAGGGAAAAGGGTGAGGGCGGGCCCTTGTGTAGAAATGAGGATTTATGAATGCTTGAGGTAGGGTGTTGAAGGTACAAGTCTGCTATGCACTTTTCTATAACTTGTTGTTGATGAAAGTTCTAGATCTAACCCACACACATATGAAGAGAGGGAAAGGTTGTGTTGTATAGGGGTTTTCCTTAGAAGATAAACCCAATTTTGGTGTTTCCACCCCAAAAAATAGAAAATTTTGATGGTAAAAAGTTCTTACCTTTGGTTGTGAGAGGCGAAATAAACAATGATTGATTGTAATAAATAAATGATAATTGATAATGTTACCTTAGGTATGAAACCCTTCTAAAAGTGATTGTCACACCATAAGTTGCCACAAATTTTTTATTGACGAATGATTGAATTTCCTTGATGACCTAAAATAGTTTAGTCTCATAAAACATAATAGATTGTTATAGCTAGCTCATGTAGAGGATAACTCATATACATCTACATAATAAGAGCATAATAGTGCATGATTGATCATAAGAGTGCCTAGTTATTTAAATGAGAGGGAAACATTGTTTATATATGCATCCCAATTGATAGTTTTTGGATCTTAGATGACCTGAGATCATTGTACAATACTCCAGGATTTCATTAATATGGAGATTAGTAAGGTGATTAGATTGAATTTCAACCATGAAGGTGAGCCAATCAGACCTAGATCTACATCTTTTTGAGTTTTGGAATGGAGTAGAATTTATTGTCCTTGATTAACTTGATATGAGATGTTTGCTTCATAAAATAGGTTCTAGAATGCTCAAGGTTGCCTCAAGAATTCTAGAGAGTGTAAGATAGAGGGACCTCCACATGCAAGGCCCTAGGTCATGGAGGGCCAAGATGTGTAAGGTTTCCCTAACTTACCTCAGCTTAGCATGAAGTTTAGGGTATGAGGATGAGAATGATGAGGACTATAAAGTCCTATAACCACTTTGCAATCCTGAGATTTGGAATGGGGCTAGGCAAGCTAGTTTTTAAGCTCAACATTGTACCTCAAATAGCTCTTTGTCAAAGGAAGAGAGTGCAGTTCCAGGACAACAGCGTGACGTGCTGGCTTTTCTCAGGTGCGCTGGCATTCGTATGACTAGAGGACTGAAATTACAATGTGAACTTGTCAGAAAACAAGCTAGCAACCTAGCTAGAAACTTCTAAGAGAGAAAAATAACACTATGAAATACAAGAAATATAAAAAAAGGTGATAAAGTAAATAGACCAAAGGTAGGGTGACGAAGATAATTTCGTAGAAGAGCCTATTCACTAGCTAGCTCCAAAAAGCAAGTACACCTACACACAAAAAGAGATGAAAATGTTGGGTGGCTGTATAGGTGCCTACCTCAGTCAAACCCCCATTTCGGTGTTTCCACCTCCATGAACAACCAAGGAAGCAAGATAAAGAAATAATGTAGTAAAAAGAACAAAAACACTACGAAACAGTAAAGTGCTAACTCAACCAAGTGATATAAGGAAAGAAAGGAAAGCCTACCACCTCCACCAAGAGAACTCAAGGCTACTTGGGGGAGAAAATCATAGTACTTGAGCCTCTGCTGCAATGGTATTTTGTTCCCAACTTTTTCTACCAAAGTGATGGAGTATTGTGTTTGTTGCAATGGAGAGGTATTGTGTTTGCTGCAATGGAGAGCCTATATGCTTGGAGTGATTGAAAATGAGCTTGTGAAGTGATAGAATGAGTGCTTGAAGTTGTGAAGAAGTTTAAATGCTTGTTGAAGGAGTGAATTTGGAGAAGGGAGAGAAAGAAATGGCCATATTCAAGTTGGTCGGCTGAAGGGGGCATTACAACTTGACTCCCAATGAGAACTATAACGCCCCTGTAGGTTCAGCCATAGGAATCTGTCAGGGACATAAGCGCGTCGCGCAGACATCCGCGCATTGCATGGGTGTCCTCAACATAAATGCCTCCACTGACGCTCAAAATAGGTGCCAAGTAGGGTGAAAACAGTGGGCTTAGGTGGAATTAAACCTTTGAACTTGGTTTTCTAAATTGGAGAGGGAAAAAGGAGAGTTTACACATGGGGTGAAAATTCAATCCTATACATTTTTCCCCCACTTTAATGAGCACAAATACTGATGAGTGCTCGGTAAAGTAGATCAAGGAGAGTGTAAGGTTATAAATGTATACCTAAACCATCGAGGAAGCAAACCATGATTTGGCATACCTAGAGGTGTAGGGAAAGCAAAGGACTTCATAGATGCATGAAATTATGAATTTGAAGAAAGAAAGTTCCTTACAGGTTCTCGGTCCTATAAGGAAAGTGTCCCCCAAAAACTCTAGAATGGAGGATACCCTGTGAAGCAAGCGCCTTACAGGCTCTCAGGCCTGGAAGGAAGGTGTTCCCCAAAAATTCTAGCATGGAGGAGACCCAAAGGAAATTCCCTATAGGCTCTTAGGCATGTAGGGAAGGTATTCTCTAGGAACTCAAGCATGAAGAATACCAAAGGAAGTTCCCTACAGGCTCTTAGTCCTATAGGGAAGGTATTCTCCACAAACTCAAGCATGAAGAATACCAAAGGAAGCATCCTAAAGGATCTTAGTCCTGTAGGGAAGGTATTCTCCACAAACTCAAGCATGAAGAATACCCGTGGAAGCGCCCCATAGATCTACAACTCTGCAGGGTAGGTAACCCCCAAGATCTCTAGCATGAAGGGAACCCGAGAAAGTTCCCTATAGACTCTCAATCTTGCAGGGGATCCACTCCCAAGATATCTCACATGGAGGAAGCTCAACTGAATCACCCTACATAATCTTAGTCCTATAGGGAGGTGTCCCCCAAGGTCTCTCGCATGGAGGAAACTTGAGAAAGTAGACACTGCAGAATCAAGAAACGGCCATGTAGGAGGGTGAGCAGACAATTGCACAAACTCTCGATAGTTTTGAATTTTTTTGAAGGGGTCCCTTGAGAACCCATCGTGAAGAGAGGGTCTACTCAAGGGAAACATAGCTCAAAAGTAGATGTTCTATTTCTTGAATCGATCCTCCATCAAGGAATCCTTTTGAAATATGTTCACTTCATCAAGGAATTTGAAAGGAAGAATATGTCCCCACGTGAGGGGAAGATCAAAGTTGATCCCGATTTAGAGGAAGGTTTAAGTCATTTCTTTGCAAACCCCTAATGAAGGAAACACATTCCGTTAGGGTTCCAAGTTGAGAATATGATTCTGAAGAAAGGTTTGTGAGGATTTCTCAAGAGAAGATCCATTGGCCATGAATGCATTTTCTAAAAATTGAAGAGTTGAAGAAAGATCAATGTCGCACATGAGAGGGACAACTCAAGAAAAGAAAAGATAGAGAGAAAGCGAAAGAGAGAAAAATACAAACATAGGGCACATGGGGATCTGGTTTAGTGGGGTTAGATCTGTTTGAGCTCATATAATAATAGGTAACTACGATGCAAGGTGAAAGATCATCAAACCCCAACCAGATCAGGAAGAATACATGGAAAACAAAGTGAAAATAAAAAATTGGGTCAACATGGAAGGGAAGCCTAAATGCCCCCAACACTTTGCATCGTCCCCAATTTATCAAAAATCAAGCACAAACATGGAAGAATGATGATACAAATAGAAGAAGGTTAATGACACCAAAACCATGCCTATATCCAAGCACCAACAAGGGTGATGAAGGTCATCTAGGCACACATGGCATGATCATGGGGGAACACATCATAAAACACACACACACACACACACAAAAGATCAAGAAGAGGCCTTCTCCTAACATTGATCAACCAAGAGGTCATTTGCTTCCCACTCTAGATCGTTGTAGGGGGAAGGAGGATGAACCTACAGTGGTGGAATGTTAAGAGGTGGAGCGTTTGGCCTTATCGCAACAAGGGCTAAGGTAGAGGGTCCCTCGAGGTCCTCTCCACCGAGCTCTTGTGGAGTCAAGGTCAGTGATTTCACGAAGATTGCTGACAAGGCTGAAACTTCATCCACATAGTTAAACATGCACCCCATAGGAAAACCATGTCTAACTTTAGCGTATGGGGTAGGCTAAGCTTGAGATTCACTACTAGGCTCACTGAGTGACTCAGGAGTGGTGATGAACTCAAGGGAAGCTGAGACTGGCTCTATCACTAGTACAGAACAAGTCAACACAGGACCACCTTGTGAAGAAGGTGGGCTCCTCTTACATCCTTCGTTACTAGAAGGACCACTCTCCACCTCTTTCTTCATTGGAGGAGATGAACTCCCCATAGACGAAGATAGAGGTGTGGAGGAAGAGGATAAAAGAACCACATCGGATACAACTGAGGTATTAATCATATCCATGGGCTTCAAAAAAGGCTGGATATCCAGAATGGAGATCAACAAAGGCGGCTTCACCGAAGGAGTGATGAACACCTATACCCCCTTGGGGATAGGTGCATCTGCACTCGCAATAGAAGTTGAAAACAATGTAGAACTAGACTGGAGAGAAGTAGAGGGAAGGAATAGGGTGACGCTACAGGAGGCCCTGAAGTGGGGGAGGTCGTATCTTCTTCCCTCCTTTGCGAGGTTGCCTGCTCAGCTAAAATGGCCTTTCATCAATGCTTGTGTTTGCACGCAAGGCGGCTTCTTTGACTCTTGGAGCTAGAGGTTGGAGGCTGCGAAGGAGAAAAAGGCTCCTACTCAACCATAGGAATGTCCACTACAACCATTTCCAATGGAGAAACAAATTATTGAATGGGAGTAGGAGGAATAGGTTGTAGAATAGCGGGAGGAGTCAACTCAGGAGCCTTAGTAATGGACCTCTTCCCCTTCACCGCCTTGGGAGCAGGAGCGATAGGGTTTCGTAGATCGAATTCCCTTTGGGAACCTTTCTTTTTTCCATATAAATAGTACCACTATTTGGGGTATTTATTAGGGAGATCCATAATTCTGTGCTTGGGCCTATGCCAAGGAGGAATCATCAAATTTAGCAGATATTCACCGGGCCTACTCATCTAGTACTCTTTCCAAGAAGGGGGAGAGGATGAGGCAATCAGAGGAAAGGTCACCTTCTCTTTTCCTTTACAGGGGGAAGAGGGAGCCGACATAGGCTTCCCCTCTTTCTTCTAAGAAGGGGAAGCAGTTGGCATGACCTTCTCCCTCTCCTTTCAGGAGGAGGAGGTGACTAATTGCTGCACTATAGGAAGGGTCAGTTTTGACTATCTCTTGCCCCCAGTCTTATACTTTACATAATGATTGTAAAGTAGGTCCGTTCTTGGAGGAAGTAGGCCAACTGGGGAGGGCCAGAAGGGATCTAGCTGGTATCCACCATGGGACACCAAGGGTTGATATCCAATGTCATGCACTAATTGCATGACACCTTCATGGGAAAACTTTAAACATTTGTGAATAATGGAGACAATTCCATTCATGGAAGCTAGCCAAGGAATTCCTAGCTTCACCTTGAATAGATTTGACTCTGGGATAGCATCAAAAATTGTGTCAACAACCCTGGGTCCAAGTAGGACGAACAAAGTTATTGAGCCGTAAGGTTTAAGACTCATTATGCGTGCAGATAGTTGATTTTGTTTTTTCATACTCTTCATTTTGTAACGAATTTAATACTAATGTTTCTTTTGTGATAAAATTCATGTGGCTTGTAGAGTCTACCAAGACTCCTATCACAATGTTACCATTGATGTGAGTGAGAATGTAGAGAGGTGAAGGTTTATTGTTCAAGGGTAAATCTTGTAATGTGAATGTAATGTCTGGTGAACTAGGTATAGGTAGAGCAGTAGGAGTCACCATGACCATGTTAACATAGGCCTTGGGTTGAGTAACAAAATCAATGGGATCTATGATCATGTTAGCATAGTCTGACAGAAATGGGTCTGTGTCTATCTGTAATTCACTATTAGCTTTGCCATTGATTTGCTAGCATTTTGTTTATTCCCATCAAGATGAATGGTACCGTCCTCGATGAGATCCTGTATCTCATGACATAGGAACATGAAACATTTGGTATCATGTCCATTAACTTGATGGTACTAAAAATAAGCATTTCCATCATACCAATTAGGGTAAGGTTCCTTAATAGGCTTTGGATTCAAAAAAGTTACGATCTTATCCTTCAACAACTTCTGCAAGATAGAAGAATAAGATTTTGATAGCTTTGTGAACTTTCGGTTATGTCTGAGGCCATTGTTATCAACAACAGTCATTGTTATCAGTAGCAACAACTATATTCGTAAGGGTCTTACCTTTCTCAGAGATTGATACAATGGATTTTCCCTTAGAATGAGAGTGTGGGGAAGATCCCCCAAACTAAACAACTGTCTACTTGTACTCTTGTATGGTTGCACACAAGAGGGTGACAGAAGGGTATTTCATAAGTGTGAACTTTTCTTGCCAAGGCCTTTTGTAAGTTCCCAATGAATACCTTCTACACATCAGAATCGGGCAGCTGATATGAGATTTGTGAGAGGAGCACTTGGTAGCGTGTTATGAAATCAATAATCATTTTATTATCTCCTTGTTTACATAGGACAAGATTCGAAAAAGTCATCTTTGGCCTAATATTTGCTTGAAACTATCTAAGGAATTGATTAACAATTTGGTCAAATGAGAAAATGGAATTATCAGGAAAGGAACAATACCATTCGAGTGTTGTGTCCTTGAGAGTTCGGGGAAACAATTTGGCCATCAACTCATCGTGATGGAAGTTCATACACATGGCGTTAAAGGAAGACACATGTGTTTGTAGATCTCCCTTACTGCCATATTTTTAGAAGTTAGGTATCTCCATTCCTTGGGGGAAAGGAGTGGTAAAGATTACAATCGACAATGGGTTGTGTCAGAAAAAGGGTTGAAAGATAGGTTGGGTAGAGGCTTGGGAAAGACTCACAACCTGGCTTTGCATCTTACCCATATTCTAAAGAAGAGTGTTTAGAATAGGGTCATTAGAAGATAGAGGTCCAGAGGAACCTCCCCCAAAATCGTAGCCAAGGCCACCTCCAGAACCGCCACCAGTGTGACTTCTTCTAGAACCACTACCAGAGCCACCGCTACTAGTAGGGACTCTGCTAGAACCATCATCATGACCTCCACTGGAGCCACCTCCACCAGTATTGCCTCTGCTATTGAATCCACTACCACTACCAAAGCCTCCACCACTCATCACATTGAAGCCTCCACCACTAGAGGCAACAGGAGGGGTGAAGCTAAAGCCGAAAGGGACCTTGTTTACTCTGATAGTCTCAGGTTGTTCAAAGATAGCAAGAATACTAATAGAAGGGACCACATTGGCCATATAAACAGACGTGGGAGGGATCAATACCCCTAACTGTTCTTTACATTCTTCAAAAATGGCTCCTTGTGCAAAACTTGTATTGCTTGAAGGAGCGCATGCTTCAGCAAGACTGAGGAGGCTAGTCAAAAGCTCTATGTGTGTTTGATCTTTACCCATCGTATGTTTTAATTTGCTAAAAACCCGAGCAGCCCTAGCCATCTTTGGATTTCTTTCCAAGTGGCTTTCTAAGTTGCCTAGTCCTCTAGCAAGGGAAAACACATATGTTGTAGGGATTTGAATGACCTCATGCTCGTCCACAGATGATGGTCTAGGAGACACAGGGGGAGTGGGAATGTGATCGGTTTCATCAGTGAATCCCATCTCATTCCTTGACAACTGCTCCAACACGACTACACTAATGATGAGACTAGAGAAAAGGCGAATAGATAACCTAATAAAGACCTTCGTCCTTTCCATCATAAGGTGTTGTACACTTCTCCTAATGATATACCTAGAAGTTGTGGATTGGGTTGTGATGCTTATAAACCTTCACAACACTCAGGAACACAATAGTCATGAAGTACACAAGGGAAGCCTCAACACTAACGGATGAACAAACATTGGTTCACGTCGGGTTCACCAAAATGTAAGATAGGGGACCTCCACGTGCAAGGTCCTAGGTCACGGAGGGCCAAGATGCGGAAAGTTTCCCTAACTTACCTCAGCTTAGCGAGAAGTTTAGGGTATGAGGATGAGAATGATGAGGACTATAAAGTATTGCAACCACTCTACAATCCCAAGATTTGGAATGGGGCTAGGCAAGCTGGTTTTCATGCTCAACACTATACCTCAGATAGCTCTGTCAGAGGATGAGAGCGTAGTTCTGGGACAACAGCATGGCAAGCTAGCGTCTCTCAGGTGCGTTGGTGTCCGTACAACTAGAGGATCGAAAGCACAATGTGAACTTGTTAGAAAACATGCTAGAAACCTAGCTAGCAACTTCTAAGTGAGCAAAATAACACTATGAAATATGTGAGATATAAACGAAGGTGATAAAGTAAATATACCGAAGCTAGCTTGATGAAGATGATTTTGTAGAAGAGCCTATTTGTCAGCTAGCTCCACAAAGCAAGTACACCTACACATAGAAAGAGAGGGAAATGTTGGGTGGTTGTATAGGGGACTACCTCAGTCAGACCCTCGTTTAGGTGTTTCCATCTCCACGGATGACCAATGAAGCGAGATGAAGAAATAATGTAGTAAAAATCACAAAAGCACTACAAAACATAAAGTGCTAACTCAACCAAGTGATAAAAGGAAAGAAAGGAGCTTACAACCTCCACCAAGATCACTCAAGGTCAGCTTTGGGGAGAAAATGAGAGTACTCTAAGCCTTGTTGTAATGGTGTTTCATCTCCCAACTTGTTCACCAAAGTGATGGAGGTTGTGGTTTGCTACAATGGAGAGCTTGCATGCTTGGAGTGAGTGAAAGTGAGCTTGTGAAGTGATAGAATTAGTGCTTGAAGTTGTGAATAAGTTTAAAATGCTTGTTTAAGGAGTGAATTTGAAGAAGGGCGAGAAAGAAACATCCATATTCAGGTTGGTTGGCTGAAGGGGGCGTTACAACTTGACTCCCAATGAGAAGTGTAATGCATCTGGAGGTCTAGCCATAGGAATCTTCCAGGGATGTAAGCATGCCACATGGATGTCTGCACACTGCACAGGCAACCCCCATAGGAACGCCTCCACTGACGCTCAAAACAGGTGCCAAAGTGGGGTGCAAGTAGCCAGCTTAGGTGGAATTAAACCTTCAAACTTGGTTTTCTAAAGGGGAGAGGGAAAAAGGGGAATTTACACATGGGGTGAAAATTCACTCCTATACAGAGAGTAAGGATGCTATGAGGATTATGAATAAAAACCATGATTGAGAAGGCTTTTTTTTATAGATTTTTGGAATTCTGATCAACAGTCAAGATTTGATCTGAGGATTAATGGATGAGAGGAAATCAACGAGGTGAGTGTGGATCAAGAAGGATAAATGGTTGAGGATTCATGAGATCCCAAAATATCCTTTATTTCATGGAAATAGGTTGAAGATATTTAGAATTGAGGGAAGAATTTGAATTTGAAAAGGAATATTCTTTGTGCAAGTAGGAGAATTGGAAGAAAAATTAGTTAATTAATTTTTTTATGAAAATCAATATCCTTCAAGGACCTAGGGAAAAGCTTAGCCAAGATCTTATCTTCAAGGACAAAATCACTACATAAGGTGGTGTAAATAGAAACATGTGGTTAGAAGGATATCCTTTCCCCCCATATTTGTCAAACCTATGATTCTCTATACCTTGTGGTATTGGTGTTTTCAATATCTCTAGGGATAACAGGTTGGTTTTGATGTATTGTGAAGGTTGACCATTGTTGTTTTGAGTTAGGTTTATGAATTGTTTATGAATGGATGCCACACTTTGCATAATGTGTTAAGGATGGCATCATCTTTATGATTGTAAGGTGGAGGAGAATAAGGCATAGTGGTGTATGTATGCAAAGGGAAAGTGAATTCTAAATTTGTGAAGGAGGATGGTTGAGGAGATATGGTATGTGAATGTGCAAAGCTAGAATGATTCCTCGTGGAAATACCTAAGGAAGTGTTGACATTTCTAGTAGGTTGAATGGTTGTGTAACTTGAGAGTACTAGTGTATAGGGAATGGAAATGGTATTATAGAAGGAGGAATTGAAGTTCCCATCTTGGCTTTGGGTATACCCTGAAAGCTTGAGTACAACTAGTGATGGTAGAGATTGTGGTGTCAACAAACATGCAATACTGGTTGATGAGGTATGCATACCATGATCCATAGGGGGTTGATTATCAACACTATTAGAAAGAGAGTTAGAAAAACCCAAGATCCATGATGAATGGTGTATCGCAAGATGACATGAGTCTCAAATTACATCTCACAATAGTATTGCTAATAGGACACCAAGTCATAAAGCTCATAGAAGTTTCACAAACTTAGTGTACAAACCCAAAATGGAAAGAGGGTAAAGTACAATGTAATGACCTAAAATGTAATGTGTAAATACAATTTTTAGATTCTAAACAAGGTAATATTTTGATTACACTATGCAACAATTTGAAAATGAAATCTTGTAAATGCAATTTTGAAATTTCACAATCAACTAAATGCACCAAATTAAGTTAGATATCATGAAATTAATGAAACAAAAACTCATCAAACTGTAATAGAGATCTGAAAGCAACAAACAAAAGCATAGAAAGGAAGATTTTAATGTCTAGAAATGTAGATTATGGCCTGATCAGGGACTCATCCACCCTATGGAAAATGGGTCCTAGATTAAGGTTTTGAAACTGGTTTTTACTTATTTTTAAGTATTTTCTAGTGGTTTTTAGATTCAAGTTTGTAATAACAAGCTTCAGTTTGATTTTCTATAGAATGCAATGTGAAATGAAAATGCAAAATATGACAAAATGATGACCTAAAACACCTAGTTTGATATGCAACTTTGTTTCAATGTTCAAATGCAAGTTAATATGATGTAAATGATATGCAAGATGACTGATTTTTTTGTATTTTTCAGATTTAAAGAATGCAAAATATGAAATCCTAAAACCTTTAATGAGATGCAAATTTTAATGCAAGCTAGACACCCTAATTGGGATCTAATTCAATGCAAATGAATGCAAGATCTAAATCTAGGATGAAAAGGACCCTAAAATCAAAAAAACTACAATGCTAAAAAGGTTAGGTTCACCAAAATGAGATCAAAATGATGAACCCAATTTTTTCTAATATTTCATTCAATATGAGGGTTATGATGTGAAAATGAGTATCAAAAATTAAATCTAACTAATTTGATAGTCAAAAGGAAATTTTTAAGAGGGTCAAATGTTGTGTACCTATTGCAAAAAGTGTTTTCTCGGACCTCATTGAGGACTCATTCACCACATGGCGAATGGGTCCTAGTTAGGGTTCTGGAAAATCAATTTATGGGTTTTGTTCTTCAATTTCTGCACTCCTAGATCCTAGTTGGGCACTGTCAAAAAGCTGAAAATAAACCCTGTAGCTTAGTTTCTGTGATTTGAAAACTTTCTTAGCAACTTTGACAACTTTGAAAACTTTTGCAATTTTCTCTCCAATTGATCTTCAATCTAAAACCTGCAATCACACATCAAAGGAGAGAAATTTTTTTATTTTGTTAGGGAATAGGGGTTTTCCTTCGTCAAACCTCATTTTGGTAATTAAACCTTATAATGAAGCAATGCATGAAAGGAATGATGAATGAACAACAATATGTAGCAACTCACCACACCTTAATTGAACCTTACATAAATCCATAATCTAGCATGAAGTGGCCTCCATGGATGTAGATCTTGACCTTGAAACTTGATTAGAAACAATGCTTGAATATGATCTTGAAATGTTACATCAACACATTAGCTCAATAACATGCATGATGCATTATGAATTTGAAATGATTAAATGGATCTTGATTGTTGCAATTATCTTCTTTAAATCCACCCTTGAATGCCTTAGAAATGCTTTTTCTTTTGATCTCATGAAGTCACATAAAAATTCTAGGATGCTCTCTTGAAAATTCTAGGATGAACTTAGTGAAATAGCCTTATATTTATACATGTCTTAACATTAAATCTTGAAATTCAAATATCACAAGCTGACATCAAATCTAGTATTTGAAATAATCAAAATACCTCTAAAAATGTATTTCAGGGAGAGGTCCTAGGTCTAAGTGAGGAATCATTCACTATGTGGTGAGTGGGTCCTAGCTCACTTAACTAGGAAACACTTCGGGAAATGTGAAATGTTATGTGAAAATAGGGTCCTAGGAAATAGTGAGGACCCATTCACCAGGTGGAAAATGGGTCCTAGGTCACTAACCTAGGACACACACCTTCAAAAATTAAGTGTTGTGTTATGACATTTATGAATGTCAGGTTTTATCTCTCAGATTTTGTAATTAATTAGTCTTGGATTTGAATTAAAGGGGCCAATTAAGGAAAATTAACCTCAATTAATTAATAAGGCGCTAGATTAGTGTGAAAGTGTAGAGATACACTTTAAAACACCCTAAATAAGTCACCATTAAGTCCATTTAGTTTAAAAAGGCCTTAAACTTAATGTGAATGTGTAAAACACATTACAACACTAAATCAAGGCAACATTAGGTTCATTTTATTGTTAATTATTCCCAAACTAAGGAAAATTGATACATTTTCTGCTACTACAATTCTTATGATGATTCTTTAAAGAATTATTTTTTTTACACTTAAAACTTGCTTTAGATAAAAATATTTGTTTTATTTTTTCTTCAGTAATTTTCATTCTTTATTTGGAAGTTAAAATATGCTACTCAATTCATAAGTTTCAATAATTATGAGATCTTTACATTATAAAATTTTAAAATCTAACTCCTTAAAAATTTCTCTATGATATGCCAATTAGCCTAATTTTTACATAAAATCTTCATTTGACTAATTAAACCTTCTACTTTTTGTCAAATGTTACATGCTGATTAGCCATATTTTCACATAAACCTTCATTTGACTAACTAGAGCTTTTACTTTTATCAAAAAATATTCATAAATCCATATAAATAATTTTTATATTTTAAAAGTTATTTTTATTAGAGTTGTGTGATATTTAATTACAATCCTATGAGCATGATTATTGGGACCAAAGGGCAGCCAAATCCCTCAAAACTTCAACTAAATCCAAAGGCTACATAATTCAACCCCGCTCCTTGCCTCCCCCAATTTTTTTTGTTCATTTGATCTTTTTTTTTGGATGCTTTTTGTATTATTTTCTTGGCTCACAATTTTGGTGTCCATGGTATTATAAAGCTACATTTTGTGCATGCCTATTAATAGATGCACATGCATAAGGAGTGGCAGTAGTGAAATTTTTAAATATTTCATAGGTATATAGAGATTGTAAAAATGCTAAAGGGATAAAGTGTGTTGCATATGTACTATTGTGTTTAAGATTAATACATCCTTGTGTCTCTCTTTGATAGTGAATATGTTTTCTTACAAAAATTTCTCCATGTACATCCACTATTATATGTTTATGTATCATGGTTTGTTGATTTCTATTTGCTTCTATATAAATTTCTCAATGAGTAATTCAATGTCGCATTAATAAAATTCTAATTTGTAT
>VDFB02049217.1:76408771-76425907 GCA_007258455.2 Sequoia sempervirens
TATCTTTTCTATAATTGCTTTGTAATTTATTGATCACTTAATATCTATATCTCCTTAATTCTACATGCATCTATATCTCCATAATTCTACAAGCTTAACTTATACAATGTCCCACAAATCTTCTGAGAAGTGCACATCCTAGTACACCGATAAATAAAGTTATCTCCATAAAAAATAAGAATTAACAACCCAAATATCCCTATTATATTGACCATCACAAAATCATTAAACAATACTTTGCTAACAGATGCTTGGACTGCAACAAATAATCTGTTTCAGTGTTTGAATGAGACCCACTGGCAGTAGAAACAAAATATACTTGTGCCAAAGACAGAATCTTAAACTATTGTGTTCTTGCATAGTAGATATAATGATGTTGTGAACCAAATAGATATTGATGCTAAATAAAAGCCGTTTCAATTGAAGATAAAAATTGGACATGTTTACAGATAGTTCAGTTGTAGTTTACAAGCCGCAAAAGATGCCATCTATTCATTCCTATTCACTAATTGACCACAAAAAGGATATTGCAGAGAATATTTTACTCACACGAGAGACTTCCGCTTACACAATGCAACCGACGTCGGCAAATTCTCACCTTTCTCTCTTCTGAATGATGCCTCCTCTGCTTCTTGTTAATTTATTTACCATACTGACGTCGTGCTTATGTTTATTGAAGTGCTCAAATTTCCAAACTTGTAGGGTGCAGATTCAATCCAAAGAGGTTAAAGCTCATGTACACCGCCCGTACAATATGTTTGACAGGAAAATGAAGCCATTTTATACGGTTCTTTTGAAAAGAGGGACTCCCTATATAGATAAGTAAAAATTATCATTATATATAACCCATAGAATTAGATACTACATCTTTTCTAAGTAGTATTATTTGAAATTTAGATTATTATTATATTGATTAATATTTATGAGTACATTTCAGTTACATATTGATTAAACTTTTAGTTGTGATAAAGACACAAATGGTTTTGACATGAAATTGATGTTAAGACCTTTCTTCCTTGAAAGAGGATGAAATTTGCATTACCTTATAGTTGGCACCTACAAAGTAAACAAATATTCCTCACAGAAGAGATTAGTTCAAATTAATCCAAATTACAGTAAAACTACATGTATTTTTAGAATTCAATTTTTTGAAGATGTAACATCTTCAAGAGGTACAATTTCTTCTTCTCTCTGTCCACTAGTAATGTTATTGTGGCCGCTGCTCATCATGGAAGTGAATTCTGTGACCACAGCATTCATATCGGGTCGCTCAACCTTATCAGGGTGAGCACATCTCAGGGCTATATTTGCAACAGCCAAGGCCTCGTCTAAATCAAAGCCATTCTTTTTGAGCTTGGTGTCCACAGCTTCTTCCAAACGATTATTCTCTATCATGTACCGTACATATCCTGGAATATGGAACTGACTGGAGCCTCGTGCTTGATCAACGTGCCTCTGCCCTGTTATCATCTCTAACACAACAATTCCAAAGCTGTAAACATCATGTTTATAAGAGATCTTGTTATTCCAACAATATTCTGGAGCCCAATAGCCTCTGGTACCAACTACCATAGCAGTTGATCTGTGTGTGCCATCCCAATCTACATGCTTGGAAAGCCCAAAATCAACAATTTTTGCTTCATTATCATTGGCATCTACCATAATATTCTGAGGCTTAATATCGACATGAATGATTTTATTGGAGTGTAAGAATTCAATTCCCTTGGCTATACCCATTATAATGCTGAAGCTTTGCACCCAATTGTAGGTAAATCCTACACAATTTCCTCTCAAGTAGTCATCCAAAGAACATCCATCTATATACATATAGGCTAAGTAAGATATGTTTGCTTCTATACACCAAGCATACAGCTTGTTTATGTTTATGTGCTCCTTTCCCAACAGAAGATCAACTTCATTCTCCACCCATCTTTTGGTGTGAGGGGTTCTATGTTCTATTTCCTTTATAGCCAAAACTTTACCTTGGAAGATCATCTTATAAACTCGTGCAAAGCTTCCTTCCCCAATTGGGCGAGACTCACGACAATAGCTTTTAATATAAACTATATCATCGGGTGTGAGGTTTGTATAAATTTCTGTAGGCTCGAGGAACAGTTGCTGATTGGAGGAGAGACCTGCGTGCATCTCTACAATTGTTTGCAGGTTTGAGGGTAAACCTGAATGAACCTGCTGTCGAACAGTAGCTTTCCCCTCTATATTTACAGCTGATGATGGTAAAGAGGTAGTTGTTTCTTCTTTTCTGGGCTCAGGTTTGTACATCATCTTGTAGCACAAGAAGATGATTGCTAATACCACAGCCGCAACAACTGCAACAACTGCAACAGAGAAAAAATAAAAATAGTAAAATAATACCATTGCAAAATGCCTCTATAGCTCACATGTGGCAGTTACTTGCTTCAGGCTTCAGCACAACAATCCAGACTAGTTACAGTCATTTTTATTATCTTTTTAAATTTGAAAAGTTCTGATCACTTACCGGCTACAATAATAACAATTTTAACTCTAGATTTTTTTTCAAAAAGCCTGGGGGCTTTGGCCGGCACGGGAGCCTTGTCACGACCTACCGTGACAAAGAAAGAAAGTAAATATCAGTAGTCCATCAGGAAAAAAATGAAAAACAGGATTTTAGGTTTTCTTTAGAACTTCAAGATTTTACCATTGGTAGAAGGAGGCCTGGAACTCCTACTAATTGGCCCTTCACCTGTAAAAATTAAATTTTTCATGCAATAACTCAAAGTTATAGGCACCTTCAGGTATCATATAAATAAGTAAATTTATTATTTAAATTTGTTTGTTTATAATCTATGACTTACGTAGGGTGCTCAGAATTTTAAGATTTTCTATATGGGGAATTTATTTATTTTTTAAACAGGACTTTTACCCTTAGTAGGAGCAGGCGCAGGATTCTCTTGGGTTGGGGTGGATGTCATGGGCACTGCAAAAATAAAATTGTGTTGCAATATGTCAAAATAATAGCCATCTTCAAGTATTATTTAAAATTAATTATCTAAATTTCTTTGAACATATAGTGCAATGATGATTTGTTTGAATCCGTCAGGAAGTGAGCCTGTTCCAGATCTACTGTGTTAAAATAAAGTTTTGTAAATATCATTTTTTTTAAAACAACACTTTTACCCTTCGAAGGAGCAAGCACCGGTTTCCCTTGGGGTACATTGACCGTCACGGACGCTGCAAAAATAAAATTGCTTTAAAATCAGTTATCTAAACTAGTTTGGATATAATATACAATAATTATTTTTTTTATCCGTCCGGATCTACTATGCTAAAAGAAAGTTTTGTAAATTTTGTCAGTCTACAGAAATAAAAGAAAAGAGGACTTCGAGATTTTACCGACTGGAGCTACTTTGTAGAGGGTCGGTCGTGGCGCTGCGAAAATAAAATTAGCTTAGAATGCCTTCCTTCAAATAGTGTATAAAATTAATTATCTGAATACTTTTGAATATAACCTACAATAACGATTTGTTTCAATCCTTCGGCAGTCTGGCCCAGACTTGCCCTCAGAAAGAAAATTTGTGAATATCATTTTATATTTTATCTAGAGTTTAAAATATTTACCACCTCCAGAAGCAAGGATGGATGTCATCAGCCCTTCAGCTGCAAAAACAAAATATAAAAATGGTGAGATCATATTTTACTTACTATTGGGATATAAATTTATATCAGAAATTCAACATGTTCTGGTATTTTTAATATATTGGTGAAAACAATTAACAAATATTTTTATAAAAAAATTCTGGTCAAATAATGATAAATGTATTAATTAAAAATTTAGAGAAAATTATAAAAAGATTTTCAAACATTAATAGTTGTCATTCATAAAAATTCAAGAACCAAAAGAATTTATAAAATCAATATTTACATAAAATCTTAGGGAAAAACATTTCAAAATGATCAACCCAAATCATTATGAAGGAGCTAAAGAACCTATGAAGATTGAGCCGAAGATTGAGTAGAAGAAAATGACTCTCATTTCATGATCTTCCATTTGCAATTAACATTAGAAGCCCATTTGACCAAACAATCTACAACAATATTCCATTAACTAGGAATATGAAAAAAGGAGATAGAATCAAATTATTGTAAAAGGTGAAGAATCTACTCCACATAGGATGCCAATCTCCAAGAAGACAAATGAAACCTTCTATTATTTAGAAGGGAGACCAAAATCATGTAACCCATCTCATAAATCATTTGCTTCCAACCTAGCTGACAAGATTTCTCCAAAACCACAAGGATGGGGCAAACCTCCATCTAATTATTAATGTCAAAATTTGTACCATAAGAGAATAGAAATGAACCAAACCAACACTATTCCACCCAACTCCACCAATCCACATTACATTCAGATTGTGATGAGAAGAGCCATCAATATTGATTTTAAAAAAACTTGAGGAATAGACTATTTACATGTTCTATTCGCCTTATTAGAAGATATGCTCCTAGAGAGAGAATGAGCAAGGCCAATTCCAATTGTTAGAATATATTATTCTTATATTATTTAATGGTCAATGTTATGTTTAGTCTTTTTTGTTGTTACTGTTTCTACAGTAACTTTTAGTAGGTAGATATATTTAATATCTACAGTGCTTTATGCACTCTATAAAATGTAAACTTTTCTTTATGTTAATGTAAGAAGTTTTTTACCATTTCATGGTATCAGAGCAGAAAAAAAAGAACCCTAAAAATTCGTGGGCCTATTTGCAGCCATAATTCGAATTTTTTCTGTGCTAGGGTTTCTGAGCTTCAAATCGCGTTTTTTTTTACCAGAAATTTCGAGGGCTTTGATCTGCAATTTTCGTGAGTATTTTCTCACAGAAAATTCGACCCTCTTGCTGCAAGTCGTGGTATTTCTCCTGCGTGCTAAAAACGCGTTTCTGGGCGAAAAAAATCTGCTTTTTTATGGGATTTCAGGTCTGAAAATCGCGTTTTTCTATAAAATCGCGTTTTTTCGCGTTTTTGCTTGATTTTGGGTGGTTTTTTTAGCAAAATCGTGGTCGCCCCTTCCTGCAACTTAGTCGCCTAGGGTTTGGCATCTCTTTTGCCAAATTTTCGTGCAGATTCGAGCTCTTTTTCTGCATTTTTTTCTGGTTTTTATGGCGGCTAGGGTTTCTGCGTGCTTCACCTAGGGTTTTGACCAGTCTTCTGAGGTCAGAAATTTTTTTCGATTCCAGATTCCTTCTGGGTTTTCCGCGATCTCAACTGGGTCGTCGTCCATTTTTTCTGGGTACCTCGTTTTCTGTGCATCGAAATTTGTGCCTCAGTTTGAGGTCGAATTTTTTTTCTGATCGCAGATTCCTTCTGGGTTTTGCGAGATCTCAACTGGGTTGTCACTAGATTTTTCTGGGTACCTCGTTTTCCGTGCCTCGAAATCCGTGTTGTCAAAATTTTCTGGGTATTCTTCCATCCTTCTGGGTTTTTATTTATCTCTTCTGGGTTTTCAGTAAAACCTCAAAATCCGTGTTCGGGTTTCTGTATTTCTGTTTTCTTTGCATTATCTTGCCTTCACCAATTTGACCGCGAGGTACGTGATGGCATCTCTCACGAACATAATGCTCGAAAGCAGCCAGAAGTTCAACGGGAAGAATTACAACACCTGGAAGCAGCGTATGTTGACGATCTTTGAATATCGTTGTCTCGATCAGGTCGTCTTGGGGCACTCACCTCGACCCACTGTAGCTGGAAAAGATCAGGATAAATGGGATGAACGCAATCGGGAAGCCATCATGCTCATCAAGCTTTCCATCACTGACGATCAACTGCCACAAGTACCGTCAGGCAAAACAGCTGCTGAGGTATGGACAACTTTGAAGGATCTTCATGAAACGTCAGATAAAAGTCGTGCATTTTTTCTTAAGAACATGCTTTTTTCAATAATGATGGACGAGAAGCACACTACTCTTCAAGAGCATCTGACAAAGATCAAAGAGATTCGAGACCAGTTGGAAGCCATTGGACGAAAGATGGAGGAAGAGGACATGGTCGTCATTACTCTTAAGAGTTTGCCAAAATCTTACGAGCATTTCATTGAGACGCTCAATATTACTTCAACAAATGTTGACTTGAAGTTTCCAGACTTGTGTAACAAGCTTCTACAACAGGATCGTTGGAGACAGCAGTTTGGAAGCAGTGCCAGTTCGTCCTCCACAGAACAGGCGTTCTCAGCCAAATCTTCTGCTAAGAACAAAGGGAAGCCTCAATCTTCTCAGCCAAAAGGCTCTGGTTCTTCACAGGACAGCAAGAAGAAGAAGAACGTTCAGTGCAATTATTGCCACAAATACGGTCACATTAAGGCTGATTGTCGCACTCGGATGGCTTCTGAACAAAAGAAGCAGGGAGGATCTCAACAAAAGGCACATGTCGCTGAGCACACTGAGCAGAAAGAGTCTGCATTCTATGCATTTATGGCCAAGAGAACTGCAGATCCGGTACATTCTTCTGCCTGGTATATCGATTCCGGGGCTTCGCGGCATTTTACTCATCGTCGGGATTGGTTCACAAAGTTCGAACCCTTCTCAGATTCTGTCATTTTCGGAGGAGGTGAAGAGTACACAGTTGCTGGTAAGGGCACTGTCCAGATTCACTCAGGAGGAAGAAATCTACTCTTTCTCGATGTCTACTATGTTCCCGGCATGGAACATAATCTCCTCTCCGTCAGTCAGATCATGCGGCATTCTCCCCAGTTGGATGTTGTTTTCAGCTCGTCCACCTGCAGCATCGTTGACCGGGAGACTCGTACTACAATTGCTATGGGACTTGAGGATCACGGTCTGTACAGACTTGCTGATTCTGGTGATTCTCAAGAGCACGCTCTCGCAGCCCGAAGTACAACCATCAGCAAACTTTGGCATCAGCGTTATGGGCACTTGAATGTCCACTACCTCTCTCAGTTATCTCGGGAGGGTCTTGTTGCTGGTCTACCTGAGATCCAAACTACAAATCATGGAGTTTGTGGAGCTTGTCAAGCTGGCAAGCAGCATCGGACACCGTTCTCGGATGGTGATTCTTGGCGAGCTTCCAAGGTACTTCAACTGGTTCACGCTGATGTATGTGGGCCAATGAATACTCCTTCTGTTACTGGGTCCAGGGACTTTTTATTGTTTGTTGATGATTTCAGTCGGAAAATGTGGGTGTATTTTTTGAAACATAAATCAGATGTGTTCAGTACATTTCAGCAGTATAAGGCCTTAGTTGAGAAGGAATCCGGTTCTCACATTGTTACTCTAAGGTTAGATAATGGGGGGGAGTTTTGTTCAGCTGACTTCTCTTCTTTTTGTGCTGCACACGGCATTAAGCGCCAACTTACCACACCCTACACCCCTCAGCAGAATGGTGTTGTCGAACGCAGGAATCGCACCATTACTGAAATGGCTCGTTCTATGCTCGAGTACAAAAATGTACCTAAGAAATACTGGGCTGAAGCAGTCTACACTGCAGTCTACCTCTTGAATCGGTCACCTACACAGGCCGTTAAGAAGATGACTCCAGAAGAAGCCTGGTCAGGACGCAAGCCTAAGGTGGGCCATTTGAAAGTCTTCGGTTCAACCGCTCATGTATGGATTCCAGATGCCAAACGTGCCAAGTTGGACTCCAAGAGCCAGACACTTATGTTTACTGGCTACAGCGACAATCACAAAGCCTACAGGTTGGTTGATGTGGAGACAGGTCGTCTCATATTCAGCCGTGATGTTGTGATTGATGAGACTACTAGTCCATTTGTACCACCAGTCCTGCGGATCAACCTAAGAAGGTTCCTGATGAGGGTGTTCGTCTTCCTCTTGGTTCCCATGATGGGAGGGCTTGGTGATGACTCTGAAGATGAGGAGTCTACTGGTCCTGACCTCGCACCACTTGACTTTCCTCGGGATTCACATCCAAATGACTTTGTTCCAGAAATCCCAGGAGATGTTGTTACTCCTGTTTCAGATGTTGGCACTTCTACTCGTCGGCCTAAGTGGTGGGCCAAGACAATCGGCGATCTTCATGATGATGAACTCATTGAGGGTCGATCAACTCGTAGCAAGAGCAACTGACGGAGTCCGCAGTCAACAGCTCTTATGGCCAACATCCACCCGGCATCTGAGCCTCAGGCATTATTGAGCCGAAATTCGAGTGGAAAAGCGGGCTATGCGAATGAGAATATCATAGTCTCTTGAAGAATCACACCTGGGTTCTTTCTAATCTTCCTCTTGGGAAGAAACCTATCAGCTGCAAATGGGTTTACAAGGTCAAGTATCATGCGGATGGTACTTTGGATAAGTACAAGGCGGATTAGTTTGCTCGAGGGATTTACGGGGAGGGCATTGACTCACGAGGAGACTTTTGCTCCCTCTGCCAAGATAGGCACAGTGCGTCTTCTTCTGGCTATTGCAGCCCAATTTGGTTGAATGATTCATGGATGGAAATCAGAGTGCCTTCCTCAGCGGTGATTTAGGGAAGAAGTCTACATATTGCTGACCTCTACAGTTTCAAGGTTGCGGCAAGAACATCAAGTGTGTGGGCTTCGTGAGCGCTCCATGGACTCAAACAGGCTCCCCGTGCATGGTACTTCAAGATTGATCAGTACTTGGTTGATCATGGTTTTCAGTGCAGCCCTTCTGACAGTAATCTGTATGTCAAACACTCTGGTGATGATATTCTATTTCTTGTTGTCTATGTTGACGATTTGATCATTACTGGTAGTTCAACACATTTGATTGCGGCAATCAAACAAGATTTGTGTCAAACCTTTGACATGACAGATTTGGGGCTTCTCCATTATTGTTTGGGTATTGAAGTTTGGTAGACCGATGGTAGCATCTTCATCTCTCAATCAAAATATGCCAGAAGTTTGCTTGACAAATTCCGGATGCAGGATTGCAAACCTGCTTCCACACCTATGGAGAAGGGGCTGAAGTTGTCAGCCAACTCTAATTCACCTCCGGTTGATGAAACGACATTCAGGCAACTAGTGGGCAGCCTCATCTACCTCACTTTGCCACTGGAGCCGGACATCGGTTTTGCGTGACTACATCTCTGGCTTCATGACAACTCTAAGGCGATCATTTGGATTGCGGCAAGAGTCTTTGAGATATGTTAAAGGAGGCGCCGACTATGGCATTACGTATGGCGGATGCAAAGATCCCAAAGCTGATTGGTTACCTGATTCAGTTGGGCAGGTTGATGGATGTGAAAAATCTACTTACGGGTATGTATTCGGTTTGGAGTGCGAGGTGGCATTACATGGACCCGGCCAAAACAGCGGTGGCTCTTTCCTCGGCCGGAAGCCCGAATATCGAGGAAGAGCGTTAAAGCAGCATGTAAAGCGGTTTGGCAAGTAGGATGCTTTACGACATCGCATGTCACAAGCGGAGACCTTCTCCCTTGTACACTGATAACCAAGGGGTGCTCAAACTGGCCAAAAATCCAGTCTTCCATGAACGAACCAAGCATGTTGAGCTTCATTGTCACTACATTCGCCAGCTGGTAGAAGACGGATCAGTTCAGCTGCAGTATGTTCCGACAGCGGATCAGACTGCAGACATTCTCACCAAGTCTCTGAGCCCCGATAAATTTGTAAAATTCAGGGGGCAACTTGGTGTTGTTGACGGATTGACCATTAAGGGAGGGTGTTAGAATATATTATTCTTATATTATTTAATGGTCAATGTTATGTTTAGTCTTTTTTGTTGTTACTGTTTCTACAGTAACTTTTAGTAGGTAGATATATTTAATATCTACAGTGCTTTATGCACTCTATATATTGTAACTTTTCTTTATGTTAATGCAAGAAGTTTTTTACCATTTCATTAATTAGCTGAGTCATTGCATGGGAGTAGAAAGGTGGCAGGATTATTAGCTTGTTTGTAGCCTTTGGTTGCTCAAATTTTAGTATATATAGAGGTGCTCATTCTACCATTTGACATACTTTTCATTCTGATTACTTCGTTGATATTTTGTTGTATTTTCCGTGCAAGTGAGTTGAGAGCTTGAGAGTTAGTGAGTTGCTTGTTATTTTGCATTAGTATTTGTTGAGAGATTTGGTAAGAGGCTAGAAGTGGAATTGGATTGATCCTAGAGGAAGTAGCAAAGCGGGCTTGAGGAATTAAGCTTGGAAGGAAGGATTATCAATTGGAGCTTTTATACAGGAATGCTGATTTCTATTCCTTTGTTATTTACGTTGGAAAGGTTATTTGATCATGTTCGCTTTGTTTGGAAAGGAATGTGTTAAATGTGTGTTATAATGATTGGATATGCTTGCATGTTTCTAGGTTGTTTATTGTATTTGTGAAACCCTTCAATTTGGTTTATACTTATAAAGATATATACCCTATATGGGAATTTACATGATTGTGTTATATTTATACTATATGTAGATTGTCAATACTAACAGAAAAGAGAAGTACTTACCTAATAAACTATAACCACCATAATGAGCTGCTTCATAAGAAAATCCTTGAGAGATAATCAGAAAGAAAGATGGAACCCAGGCTTATACCAAGAAAGCTTGATGAAATGAAATAAAAGAGGAGGTGAAAGGAAGAGAATGTCTATTGGTGACTGAAACTTATACTCTTAGAAAATGTAGCACTACCTCTCCCTCCTTCTGTTCATGGCTGTCTTTGTTCTTTTTTTCCTATATTCCTCTTCCTTCTTTTCACCAAATAAATCTCCCCTCCCTTTTTCTACGTCAGAGAAGATTATAAAAAACTTTAACAGCTGTTCTTTAAATTTTCCCCTTCCTTACATCTGGCAGCCAGCCTTTATTAAGGCTTTTAAACTATAACAAAGTTTTTAAATTATCTTCGTAGCCTTTTCCCTTAAACATGGTTTACTTTATTCCATTTTTTAATTTTGCTTTAGTCCTTTTTTCCTTTAAGATAAAATAAGGTAAATATGCTATTTAATAATGATATTAAAATTAATATCAGTTTACCCTTTTTAATTTTATTTTTTCAATAAAATAAGAGTATTTAAAAGGTCCTTATTGGAATATAATACTATTTAATAATATTATGAAATTTTTACTTCTTTATTATAATACTGTTAATATTAAGACATTATGTTATTCAATAATATTAAAAAGAAAAAATTCCAATACAAATACATATCAATAGGCAACACACTCTTGTGCTAAGTTGGCTGATAATCCAGCATTAACATGAGCTGCTCAAATTATTTAATTTATCTAGATTATATAAAGCTAAGTACCGGGTACGCCCCTTGGGGATCCCAGTCCCATACCAAACATGTGCAAGTACAAGTCCTACAACGGGAGCAGCCCACAAAAGGACCCATAGTGAACCCAGGGTGCCTAGGCGAGACCCTAGGCATACCCAGGCCGCTCTTGGGCAAATCCAAGGGGACCCAAGGGCTGCCAAAACCAAAAATTAAATAAAATGTCATTTTTTTAAAATACTTTTATAAACAAAAATCAATTTTTAAAACATTTTTATAAACAAAAATATGCCAAATACCTAATTTTGCCATTAAGTGATAAAATTATGAAAATGGTGTGCATCATGAAGGTTTGTATGGTTTCAAAGGCCTTAATTTTGGCTTGGCGACGGGGGCTCTACCCCTTGACCTCGCCTTGTATCGTGACAAGGAGCGTGCCAAGGGGCGTTGCCCCCAAACCCCCATGAGGGGCACTGCCCCTTGACCCCGTTGGGGGCATTGCCCCCAAACCCCCATGAGGGTCGCTACCCCTCAATCCCGCTAGGGGTATTGCCCCCAAACCCCCATGAAGGATGCTACCCCTCAACCCCATTGGGGACTCCACTCCCAAACCCCACTAGTTATTGGGATCTATTGTCACATAAGAAATGTAGTTGGCCGAGTGTGTGTACTTGGTCGGTTGGGAGTCATAAGTAAATAAGACTTTAGTTAATATTAATAATCCATATACTTATGTTATGTACGTGTCTTGTTAGTTAGTTGTCTCAAGAATTAAGTTCCTGATGAAGTAATTAGTTATAATGAAGGGACCTGACGGTTGGTACCTCAACCACCGCCAGCGTACTATATGTACTTGAGTCATGTAGTCGGGAAACATTGCGGTTCTACTATGCTATGCTATGTTCTGTCTGGAGACATGATGTAAATGGAAAATACTGAATAAAGCAATACATCTATGTTCTGTGCAATTGCCCTGTGATTATTATATGCTGTCAATGTTATATTTCCGTTTACTCTGTACGTCATTGCACCCGTAGTGAGTAAACATTTGGTGTCGTTGCCTAAGCGGACTAGAGAATCACTCATCATGGCAACGTAATGGGTCAATCGGCGGAAGAGCCTATAGATGCTAATGAGGAAAGGGAAGACTTGTTGACGGAAGATCTGATAAATTTGTGGAAGCTAGGCCTAAGAGATCACATACGAAGGGAATCCCGCAGGTGGGAGATCCCTGAGGAAGATATCTGGGATAGATTGGAAGTGAACGACAAAGTGGATCACCTCCTCAATTGTATGCCCAAATTGCTGGCCCATCACTTCATTATCTTACAAGACCGTCGAGAGGCAGAGGATAGGGAACACCGAAGGCAACAAATCTTGCAGCGGTACGAAGAAAGAACTAAACAAGAAGAGGAAGAAAGAGACACCAGCCGGAGACGTACGTCCGGTAATCAGCAATGATCGCCTAAACAACTTTTAATGCCCGTATAGCTGAACAAGGACAAGAACCGAGTACCGAGCAGGCACGAGACTCAGGAGGAGAAGGTTCAGCGATCACTTAGGCTGCAAAGCAAGAAAACCAGAGAAGAAGACTAAGACAAGCTGAGAAAGAATTTAATGAGGATTTAGTTGAAATAAATCGAAGTATCAGAAGAACACATGAGAATCTTAAAAGCATAGACAAATCCATTGGAAGAGCACATCAGACCTGGGCTGAAGGGAGGGACGAAGGACCCTTCGGCAACCCGTTCTTCGGCAGTCAATTTGTAGGAAGGTACGATGAACATGACAATGAACTAAGTGAATTTGATAATAGTCTCAGACGCCTTCGGGAGAGGTCTATATCGAACGACGATGAATGGCTAGTAAGTGGAAGATCTGAGCCCAGCACCCCCAGGTGGAGGGAGTACCGGAGGGAACCCCAGGAAACTCAAGGTGTCGAGGACGCTGACGAAAGATGTGGGAGTGACTCGTACGTGGCCGAGAGTGCAAGTGACGCACCAGGACGTAGTGAGCAAACCAGTCTAGTTGGGTCCAATACACAAGGAGGACACAGGGGAAAGATGGTGACTCCAGAGCGGCAGAAGCTGCCGAAGTTTACGAGGAATGGGTCAGAAGATCCAGTTCAGCATTGCAAAACATGTGAGACCATCTGGATTGCAAATGGACAGGATGATCCAGACCAGTGGCTGAAGGAATTTCCAGCAACACTCAGGGATAGTGCAATTGATTGGTACTCGAAATTGGATCAAGCACACAAAGCAACATGGAGATTATTGAAGCAAGCATTTCAAGAGGAGTTCAAACTCCTGCGGGATGATAGCGAGATTGTTGCGGAGATATATAATACCAAGCAAGGAAAGCACGAGAGTGTGCAGACCTACAACCGAAGACTCAAAGATTTGCTGGGGAAATTGGAGGCACAGTCGGCCGACGGGTTGAAGAAAAGATGGTTCATCAAGGGCTTGCTTCCGTCATTAAGAAAGAAAATGAAAGTTGTACCTCCTTCGTCATACGCCGAAGCATACAATCGAGTAATGGACATAGAAAGTGAAAATAAACCATCCTCCCGAGGGAAAAAGAAGACGGACGACGAGGAGAGTCCGGACGACGACGGTGAATCCAAGACCATACAAGCACTTAGAAAAGATATGATGCGAATGATGAAAGAATTGAAGACCGACAAAGAGAGTGTGAGGGAAGCACGAGAACTGTGGTGTACAGAGTGCAATGGGGAAGGTCACACAAAAGCGAATTGTCCAAAGAAGATGTTATGTGATATCTGCCAAGTTATGGGACATTCCATCAAGGAATGCCCATACAATTTGAGAGCAAGGGGTACACAAGTACTCTTCACTCAAGGAGAGTCGTCAACACTGCCGAACACACCACCAAAGCCCCAGTACAATAGCAATGCATCCCCTGGAGGTTACCGAAGCAACAAAAGTTTGAGAAACATGATACAGTACGATGCAAAAGGAAGGCCCATGATCCAATGCAGGAATTGCAACGAATGGGGCCACTTTGCCAGGGATTGCCAGAACGGTCAAGGTTCGGGAGGGAGATTGTGTAAGTGGTGTGGACCAAGCGATCATGAAGATAACGAATGCCCTAAGCAAAAGGGTATCCACATGCTGGAAGTAGAAGAACAAGAGGTACTGGCGATCACCAGAGCACAAGCAAAAAAGGCCACTTACCCAGATCCATGTATAGAGAAACAAAGGATGAAGGAAGCAAAAATCGAAGTGGAACTGGCGATGGTGAAGGAAAACAAAGTACATCTGGAGAAGCCAAGAACCTCTCGGCGGTCAAAGGTGGAAACCAACATCGTACGGCAGGTACTGCAGACCATCGTACCAATCAAAGTAACTGACCTTCTCCAGACTATGCCGCAGTTGGGACTGGCAATCACAAACGTCGTTGTGGATGGCAAGCAACCACGATTGGAGGAACAAAGGAAAGAATTGGTACCAGAACCGCCACCGTACAGTGAACAAACAATCGACCCAGTATTGCTCACGGCGAACATCGAGAAGATGCCAGCAGTCGTGCATATGGAGATCAGAGGGAATATCTTGACAAATACTATCGTCGACAGAGGATCGAGAGTCAACGTACTACCCGAAGACACATGGAAGAGTCTTGGGAAGATAACACTCTAGCCGCCAACATTCCAACTGGTTGGTGCTGATCAACATGGTATCAAGCTGTTGGGAATGCTAATCGCACAGAAGGTGACGATCGGGACACAACAGTTTTTGCTAAATTTTGTCGTCATCCCATTACAGAGGAAAGCGTACGGTGCACTACTTGGGAGAGGATGGTTGTTAGTGATGAAGGAAAATCATAATTGGAAGAGGAACACACTCTCGATCGAGAACAACGGGTGGAAGTACGTCATCGACTTGAAGAACTAGGCCGTGAGCGAAGAATTGGCTTCCTCTGGATCTCAATCGGATGGAGGTGAGTCGGATGTGGACGAAGGAAGGAAAGCTATGGAACCAAACACTGAAGGCATACTTGAACTCGAGAGTTGTTTGGAGGATGAGACAAGCTCGCTGAATGGCTTATTTCATTAGCAGATGGAAGACTATAAAGTGTTCCACCGAGAGTGTAACATGCTACAAATCGGAGAAATCAAGGAAGAAGAGAGACAGGGAAGGCCCAGCCAAGCACTTCCGGCCGAGTATGGAGAGTACAAAGAAAGAGTATCAAAACTGGGCAATACGCCAGTTCAAAAGTAAATATGTTTCTTAATTTTGATAAGTCCAATCTTGGACTTACAAATGGAGGACATCACTCATCTCTCTAAATCTGCAAAACTGTAACAGTTAAATATACCTGAAATATTGTTCTCTAGGGCCTATTAGTGATTCATAAACTAGGAGGAATATTTCATATTTGAGTTAATTTTTGTAATTGCTTACGATTAGATTGAACAAGGAAACAGAAATTTAATGAGAGAACACACCATGAAAATGGAGAACAAACAAATTAACATGGAAAAACCTTTTGTGGGTAAAAACTCCACCAAAAGCACGAGATACCACACTTATGTACTCCCCCTAATGGCTTAGTTACAACTGATCTCAGAACTTAGACTGATTCAAGAGCTTGGCCACATTCTCACATGACCAATTACAACTCAAATCAGAAAACTTTCAGTCGTCTGCTGCATAACAATCAGAAATGCTCCCAATGCATGAGCTATGAACATCTTTAAAGAGATACAAAGAATAGACAATCAAACAATGGCACTACTTGTGTCTCAATAGAATCCAACTTCCATGAGGGCTCTTGGGGTTCTTCCGAAACTACTACTAGGCTCCCATAGGACCTAACCTGACCTCTATATCTTCTAGTTTTTTCCAAGGACCTCTAATGGCCACAGTTGCCAATTATTCCTTCACACTGGTCAATACATGACTCAAACAACTCACCCTTTCTAAAAAACTAATCTAACACAACAGATATAGATCCCCAAGATGTTTAGAAGTTGAAAAGGCCATAAACAGAGAAAACGAAGGTGAAAAGGCCAAAATCTAGAACATCAAAATTCACTTCAGCAGCAAACTATGCACTTCTGTAACAAATTGTACACTTCCACGGCAACCTTCCTGGAGCCACAACTTTCTCTTACAAAATTGCAACATAATGCCTTTTTTCTTCTTTAAATTGCATAAAATTTTGAGAGCAATCTGAAATATGCAATAATATTCAGCTTTTGACCCCATTTGACTATTGTTTTAGGCTCTGCAACAAAACTGCACTAAAGAAGCCAACCACTGTCCAAAATTTAATGCCATGGAGCACAAAACTAAATCCACTTACAGATCACACCTCCCCAATTAGGGAGACTTTGGTTTTCAAAAGCTAGGAACTCAAAAGAAGATGACATGCGTGCCATCTAAACTGTTAGAATATATATAATTAAATATTACATCATATTAATATTATTAACATTAATAATTAACCTTGTTATTAATGTTTTTGATTAGGTAAGCAGGGATTTTGAAAGGGCCCTGACCCTTTTACATCAGGAAGGATTTAGCAATAAGTACAACAATAAGACAAATCAGCAGCAAAAAACTGCACTCGAACCCAGCAAAACAACCAAGTAGGACAGGCACCAATGCCAATAGAACAAGCCATCAGACCACACAAAGCTGCAAAACAGCAAGCAAAGAACAACCATCCCCAGGGTGGAGAACTAGCCAATCCTCAAACCTTTACAAGCAGGAACAAATGGGTCTAGATCCCAAACCTCCCTCAAAGCAAGCTTTAGAGCCAGTAAAACAAGCCAACATGGACCCGATCCCCAAAATTTCTTCTTCACAGCCAGCATAATAGGCCAACTGGCCACCGTCCAAGCCAAAATTCTTTTGCACAGGGAACCAAATTCAAAGTCATAAATAGAGGTAATGCTAATGGAGCAGAAAA
>VDFB02049217.1:76426007-76447345 GCA_007258455.2 Sequoia sempervirens
AAAGGGGTTTGACCAAGGAAAACCCCTATTCCCTAACAATCAACAAGTTTTTCTCTCTCTACATGTGTGACTGTAGATCTAGGTGCTTTGAGGATTAGGTTGCAAGGTTGAAGAAGGTCATCAAGTGGTTGCAAGGTTGTCATGTTCACAAAAAGTCACCTACAGGTTGCAAATTAGGGTTTCAAATCCAAAAATGAAGTGTGGAAGGAAGAGAAGAGATAGGAGAGAAGAATGAAATCTTAACCCTCTTAAAAAGTAGAGTGGGTTTTGCATAGTATTTTGCATGTCATTCACATTTCTTGTCTTTCTAAGCCCTAGCTTGGTGGTGAACCTTTTATTGTCTTTAATAAAACCCTAGGATACATTATTTCAAGATCTCTTTTCTCATTTCTATCTTTAGATTGAGATCTTTAAGGTTTCCTTGAGTGCAACAAGTGTAAAATAAGAACCCTACCCTTGTGCTCCATTCCTAAAAGGTGGTGCGTACTATTTTTGTTGCCATAGGTACGAGGATTCTCACGATGCACATGGCCAACAAGATGACACTTCCATATTGGATTAATTGGTGTTGATAAATGATATGATGGATACAACATTGGAATTTAATATAGGTAAATTTGGATAAGGTTAAATGAAATTTACTATATTTCCTTTTGAAATACAAGATTAATTATATTCATGTATGGTAATTGAAAATTAATCTAAATTAATTCTAATAAAATTTTAGGGTCAAAGTATAAATACCTTATGTCTAGTGGTCCTTTGGCTCTCGATTACACAATCAAGTCGAGTCCACATGTATGGAATTAGTAAATAAATAGTAAATATAATGCATGTTTCCATGAGAGCATTACTCTCAAATGATACCGTTTTTATGAATGAATTCATTTTTGGTATGATCAAATGGTGTTGAGTTAACCAAAATTGAGATCAGGAACTATATAGGGACCACATATTCACTTGTAGGTCTAGAATAAACATTACTAGGTGCAACAAACTTTGATAACTAATCTATCATATTTTGGTAGGTTTTTTCTCTCGAGGCTCTTCAGAAACTATGTTGGAATAACATAGCTTGCAAGGATCATGAGACTTGGGGAATAGACAAATGCCTTTGATAAATTTCACCTACCCAACCTAATGTGCTGGAATAGTTGGTTTGCCCCCACCACACACATGAAAAAATAATGCATGTTTCCATGATTGCACTGCTCTCAAATGCCACTTTTTTCAAAAATGTATTCATTATTGGAATGGCCAAATGGTGTCAATTTTAGCAAAACTAAGATATATCAATGTGGAGGGAACCCATATTCCACCTATAAGTGTAGATGAAACATTACTAGGTTCCATGAAATATGAGAACTACTTTGTCATAGTTTGGTAATTTTTTTCTCTTTGGTCTCCGAAGAGACTACTCCAAAATAGTGTAGGTTGTAAGGATTGAGAGACCTAGGTAATGAATAGAGGACTTTGGTAACATTTAGTAGCCTATCCCAACATTTTTTGATAGTCGATTTGGCTCCACCATGCACAAAACATAAAATATAAATGTTTCTACATTTGCATCATGCTCAAATGATGCTCTTTAGATGAATCCATTGATCATTAGAATGATAAAATAATGTCAATTTGAATAAAATTGATAGAGGAGAATATTAAGGGACCCCATTTTTAAATGTATTTCTAGAAAAAATATTTCTAAGTGTCCCTAACTCTAAGAAATACTTTGTCATAGTTTTACATTTTTTTGCTCTTAGGGCTCTTAAGATATCACTTTCAAATAACATAATCTACACTGATCAAGAGACCTAGAGAATAAAAATGGCTTTTAATATCATTCACTAGCCCAAATAGATATGTTTACATATTTAGTTTGGCCCCACCATTCATAGAACACAAACTATGTTTATTTCCATTGTTGCACTACTCTCAAATGATAATTTTTGCAAGAATTCATTTATTTTTTGAAATGTTCAAATGGTGTTGATTTGAAAAAAGGAGAAATTAATGTGGAATAATCACATATACACCTATAGGACTAGTCAAACCATTCCTATGTTCTACAAAATTTGAGAACTACTCCATAATAGTTTTCCATTATCTTGTTCTCAATACTCTTAATTGATTGTGTCAGAATAATGTAGCTTGCAAGGATCCAAGGATCTAGGGAGTGAATTGAGGCCTTGGATAGAGTTAACCTACCCACCTTGATGTGTTGGCACAATAAATTTTTCTGGATCATTCATATAACATAAAATATTCCTATTTCCATGATTGCACTACTCTCAAATGATACTTTTTGTATGAATACATTTATTGTTGGAAGAGTCAAATTGTGTTGATTTGAAATAAAAAATGAGGTTAAAGTGGATGTACCCTATATCAACGTATAGGTCAAGATAAAACATTCCTACATGTCACAAACTCTTATAACTACTTTGTCATATTTTGAGTTTTATTTGCTCTCTGGGCTCTTAAGAGACTATACCAAAATAGTGTGACTTGCAAGGATCAAAAGACACAAGGAATAAATAGAGGTATTTTATAGAATTGACTCACCCACTTAGACGTGTTGGAAGAGTCAATTTGGCCCCACCACACATAGAACATAAAATATGCCTATTTCCATGATTGCACTACTCTCAAATGACTCTTTTTGTAAGAATTCTTTCATTGATGGAATGGTCTTGAACAATGTTGAGTTGACTAAAACCAAGTGATTTTAATGTGGAGGGACCCAATATCAATTTGTACGTGTAAATGGAACATTCCTAGATGTCGTGAACTTTGAGAACTACTTCATCATAGTTTGAATTTTTTTTTCTATAAGGGCTCTTAAGGGATTACATCAAAATATCATATCTTGCAAGGATTAGAAGACCCAACCTGAAGGAATGAAGGTCTTCAATGGAATTAAACGATCCAATTAAATATTTTTTCATTGATTTGGATCCATCATACACATAATAAAAAACATGCTTGTTAAGTGCCCAAGAAATAGATTTAAGTTCCAACAAATGAATTAATCTAGATCTAGCTTTCCTTCTTTGGAATCAACATTAGAACACAAACCAACTAGGGTCTTATTATTGGATAGCTTCCTTAAAGGAGATCCAATCTATGAGGTTTTGGTTCTTTTATGTTGCAAAAAGGGAAAATTTGACATGTGTTTTAATTTGACATAAACCCTAGATCTAAAAATGCAATGTATGACATAGACAAAAATACAAAATTATAAAAAAATAGATCTTGAAAATAATGACAAAGATGAACATGCACATGAAATTGGAGCTTGAATTAGAGGGAAAAGGGTGAGGGCGGGCCCTTGTGTAGAAATGAGGATTTATGAATGCTTGAGGTAGGGTGTTGAAGGTACAAGTCTGCTATGCACTTTTCTATAACTTGTTGTTGATGAAAGTTCTAGATCTAACCCACACACATATGAAGAGAGGGAAAGGTTGTGTTGTATAGGGGTTTTCCTTAGAAGATAAACCCAATTTTGGTGTTTCCACCCCAAAAAATAGAAAATTTTGATGGTAAAAAGTTCTTACCTTTGGTTGTGAGAGGAAAAATAAACAATGATTGATTGTAATAAATAAATGATAATTGATAATGTTACCCTAGGTATGAAACCCTTCTAAAAGTGATTGTCACACCATAAGTTACCACAAATTTTTTATTGATGAATGATTGAATTTCCTTGATGACCTAAAATAGGTTAGTCTCATAAAACATAATAGATTGTTATAGCTAGCTCATGTAGAGGATAACTCATATACATCTACATAATAAGAGCATAATAGTGCATGATTGATCATAAGAGTGCCTAGTTATTTAAATGAGAGAGAAACATTGTTTATATATGCATCCCAATTGATATTTTTTGGATCTTAGATGACCTAAGATCATTATACAATACTCCAGGATTTCATTAAGATGGAGATTAGTAAGGTGATTAGATTGAATTTCAACCATGAAGGTGATCCAATCAAACCTAGATCTGCATCTTTTTGAGTTTTGGAATGGAGTAGAATTTATTTTCCTTGATTAACTTGATATGAGATGGTTGTTTCATAAAATAGGTTCTAGAATGCTCAAGTTTTCCTCAAGAATTCTAGAGAGTGTAAGATAGAGGGACCTCCACGTGCAAGGCCCTAGGTCACAGAGGGCCAAGATGCGTAAGGTTTCCCTAACTTACCTCAACTTAGCATGAAGTTTAGGGTATGAGGATGAGAATGATGAGGACTATAAAGTCCTGCAACCACTTTGCAATCTCGAGATTTGGAATGGGGTTAGGTGAGCTGGTTTTCAAGCTCAACATTGTACCTCAAATAGCTCTTTGTCAAAGGAAGAGAGTGCAGTTCCAGGACAACAACGCGATGTGTTGGCGTTTCTCAAGTGCGTTGGCATCTGTATGACTAGAGGACCGAAATTACAATGTGAACTTGTCAAAAAACAAGCTAGCAACCTAGCTAGCAACTTCTAAGAGAGCAAAATAACACTATGAAATACAAGAAATATAAACAAAGGTGATAAAGTAAATAGACCAAAGGTAGGGTGACGAAGATAATTTTGTAGAAGAGCCTATTCACTAGCTAGCTCCAAAAAGCTAGTACACCTACACACAAAAAGAGAGGAAAATGTTGGGTGGCTATATAGGTGCCTACCTCAGTCAAACCCCCATTTAGGTGTTTCCACCTCCATGAACAACCAAGGAAGCAAGATAAAGAAATAATGTAGTAAAAGGAACAAAAGCACTATGAAACAGTAAAGTGCTAACTCAACCAAGTGATATAAGGAAAGAAAGGAAAGCCTACCACCTCCACCAAGAGAACTCAAGGTTGCTTGGGGGAGAAAATCAGAGTACTTGAGCCTCTGTTGCAATGGTATTTTGTTCCCAACTTTTTCTACCAAAGTGATGGAGTATTGTGTTTGCTGCAATGGAGAGGTATTGTGTTTGCTACAATGGAGAGCCTGTATGCTTGGAGTGATTGAAAATGAGCTTGTGAAATGATAGAATGAGTGCTTGAAGTTGTGAAGAAGTTTAAAATGCTTGTTGAAGGAGTGAATTTGGAGAAGGCAGAGAAAGAAATGGCCATATTCAGGTTGGTCGGCTGAAGGGGGCATTACAACTTGACTCCCAATGAGAACTATAACGCCCCTGTAGGTTCAGCCGTAGGAATCTGCCAGGGACATAAGTGCGTCGCGGAGACATCTGCGCATTGCATGGGTGTCGACATAAATGCCTCCATTGACACTAAAAATAGGTGCCAAGCATGGTGAAAATAGTGGGCTTAGGTGGAATTAAACCTTTGAACTTGGTCTTCTATATTGGAGAGGGAAAAAGGAGAGTTTACACATGGGGTGAAAATTCACTCCTATACATTTTCCCCCACTTTAATGAGCACAAATATTGATGAGTGCTCGGTAAAGTAGATCAAGGAGAGTGGAAGGTTAGAAATGTATACCTAAACCATCGAGGAAGCAAACCACTATCTAGCATACCTAGAGGTGTAGGGAAAGTAAAGGACTCCATAGATGCTTGAAACTATGAATTTGAAGAAAGAAAGTGTCTTACAGGTTCTCGGTCGTATAAGGAAAGTGTCCCCCAAAAACTCTATAATGGAGGAAACCCTGTGAAGCAAGCGCCTTACAGGCTCTCAGGCCTGGAAGGAAGGTGTTCCCCAAAAATTCTAGCATGGAGGAGACCCAAAGGAAATGCCCTATAGGCTCTTAGGCCTATAGGGAAGGTATTCTCTAGGAACTCAAGCATGAAGAATACCAAAGGAAGTTCCCTACAGGCTCTTAGTCCTATAGGGAAGGTATTCTCCACAAACTCAAGCATGAAGAATACCAAAGGAAGCATCCTAAAGGATCTTAGTCATGTAGGGAAGGTATTCTCCACAAAATCAAGCATGAAGAATTCCTATGGAAGCACCCCACAGATCTACAACTCTACAGGGAAGGTAACCCCCAAGATCTCTAGCATGGAGGAAACCTGAGAAAGTTCCCTACAGACTCTCAATCCTGCAGGGGATCCACCCCCAAGATATCTCACATGGAGGAAGCTCAACTAAATCACCCTACATAATCTTAGTCCTATATGGAGGTGTCCCCCAAGGTCTCTCGCATGGAGGAAACTTGAGAAAGTAGACACTGTAGAATTAGGAAACAGCCACATAGGAGGGTGAGCAGACAGTTGCACAAACTATCGATAGTTTTGAATTTTTTTGAAGGGGTCCCTTGAGAACCCATCGTGAAGAGAGGGTCTACTCAAGGGAAACATAGCTCAAAATTAGATGTTCTATTTCTTGAATCGATCCTCCATCAAGGAATAGTTTTGAAATATGTTCACTTCATCAAGGAATTCAAAAGGAAGAATATGCCCCCACGTGAGGGGAAGATCAAAGTTGTTCCCAATTCAGAGGAAGGTTTAAGTCCTTTCTTTGCGAACCCCTAATGAAGGAAACACATTCCGTTAGGGTTCCAAGTTGAGAATATGATTCTAAAGAAAGGTTTGTGAGGATTTCTCAAGAGAAGATCCATTGGCCATGAATGCATTTTCTAAAAATTGAAGAGTTGAAAGATCGTTATCGCACATGAGAGGGACAACTCAAGAAAAGAAAAGATAGAGAGAAAGCAAAAGAGAGAAAAATACAAACATAGGGCACATGGGGATCTGGTTTAGTGGGGTTAGATTTGTCTGAGCTCATATAATAATAGGTAACTATGATGCAAGGTGAAAGATCATCAAACCCCAACCAGATCAGGCAAAATACATGGAAAACAAAGTTAAAATAAAAAATTGGGTCAACATGGAAGGGAAGCCTAAATACCCCCAACACTTTTCATCGTCCCCAATTTATCAAAAATCAAGCACAAACATGGAAGAATGATGATACAAATAGAAGAAGGTTTATGACACCAAAACCACACCTATATCCAAGCACCAACAAGGGTGATAAAGGTCATCTAGGCACACATCGCATGATCATGGGGGAACACATCATAAAACACACACACACACACACAAGAGATCAAGAAGAGGCCTTCTCCTAACATTGATCAACCAAGAGGTCATTTGCTTCCCACTCTAGATCATTGTAGGGGGAAGGAGGATGAGCCTACAGTGGTGGGATGTTAAGAGGAGGAGCGTTTGGCCTTATCGCAACAAGGGCTAAGGCACAAGGTCCCTTGAGGTCCTCTCCACCGAGCTTTTGTGGAGTCAAGGTCAGTGATTTCATGAAGATTGCTGACAAGGCCGAAACTTCATCCACATAGTTAAACATGCACCCCATAGGAAAACTGTGTCTAACTTTAGCAGATGGGGTAGGTTGAGCCTGAGATTCACTGCTAGGCTCGCTGAGTGACTCAGGAGTGGTGATGAACTCAAGGGAAGCTGAGATTGGCTCTGTCACTAGTACAAAACAAGTCAACATAGAACCACCTTGTGAAGAAGGTGGGCTCCTCTTACATCCTTCGTTGCTAGAAGGACCACTCTCCACCTCTTTCTTCACTGGAGGAGATGAACTCCCCACAGACGAAGATAGAGGTGTGGAGGAAGAGGATAAAAAAACCACATCAAATACAACTGAGGTATTAATCATATCCTCGAGCTTCAGAAAAGGCTGGATATCCAGAATGGAGATCAACAAAGGTGGCTTCACCGAAGGAGTGATGAACACCTATACCCCCTTGCCTGGTTAGGTGCATTTGCACTCGCAGCAGAAGTTGAAAATAGTGTAGAACTAGATTGGAGAGAAGTAGAGGGAAGGAATAGGGTGACGCTACAGGAGGCCCTGAAGTGGGGGTGGTTATCTCTTCTTCCCTCCTTTGTGAGGTGGCCTGCTCAGCTAAAATTTCCTTTCGTTGATGCTTGTGTTTGCATGCAAGGCGGTTTCTTTGACTTTTGAAGCTGGAGGTTGGAGGCTGCGAGGGAGAAAAAGGCTCCTACTCAACCATAGGAATGTCCACTACAACCGTTTCTGATGGAGAAACAAAATATTGAATGGGAGCAGGAGGAGTAGGTTATGGAATAGCGGGAGGAGTCAACTCAAGAGCCTTAGTAACGGACCTCTTCCCCTTCACCACCTTGGGAGCAGGAGTGGTAGGGATCCGTAGATCAAATTCCCTTCGGGAACCTTCCTTTTTTCCATATAAATAGTACCACGATCTGGGGTATTCATTAGGGAGATCTACAATTCTGTGCTTGGGCCTACGCCAAGGAGGAATCATTAGATTTAGCGGATATTCATCGGGCCTACTCATCTAGTACTCTTTCCAAGAGGGGGGAGAGGACGAGGCAATCCGAGGAAAGGTCACCTTCTCTTTTCCTTTACAGGAGGAAGAGGGAGCTGACATAGGCTTCCCCTCTTTCTTCTAAGAAGGGGGAGCAGTTGGCATGGCCTTCTCCCTCTCCTTTCAGGAGGAGGAGGTGACTAACTACTGCACTACAAGAAGGGTAAGTTTCAACTATCTCTTGCCCCCAGTCTTATACTTTACATAATTATTGTAAAGTAGGTCCATTCTTGGAGGAAGCAGGCCAACTGGGGAGGGCCAAAAGGGATCTAGCGGGTATCCACCATGGGACACCAAGCGTTGCTATCCAATGTCATGCACTAATTGCACGACACCTTCATGGGAAAACTTTAAACATTTGTGAATAATGGAGACAATTCCATTCATGGAAGCTAGCCAAGGAATTCCTAGCTTCACCTTGAATAGATCTAACTATGGGATAGCATCAAAAATTGTGTCAACAACCCTGGGTCCAAGTAGGATGGACAAAGTTATTGAGCTGTAAGGTTTAAGACTCATTATGCGTGTAGATAGTTGATTTTGTTTCTTCATACTCTTCATTTTGTAATGAATTTAATACTAATGTTTCTTTTGTGATAAAATTCATGTGGCTTGTAGAGTCTACCAAGACTCCTATCACAATTTTACCATTAATGCGAGTGAGAATGTAGAGAGGCGAAGGTTTATTGTTCAAGGGTAAATCATGTAATGTGAATGTAATGTCTGGTGAACCAGGTATAGGTAGAGTAGTAGGAGTCACCGTGACCATGTTAACATAGGCCTTGGGTTGAGTAACAAAATTAATGGGATCTATGATCATGTTAGCATAGTTTGACATAAATGGATCTGTGTCTATCTGCAATTCACTATTAGCTTTGCCATTGATTTGCTAGCATTTTGTTTATTCCCATCAAGACGAATGGTACCATCCTTGATGAGCTCCTGTTTCTCATGACATAGGAACATGAAACATTTGGTATCATGTCCATTAACTTGATGGTACTTGAAATAAGCATTTCAATCATACCAATTAGGGTAAGGTTCCTTAATAGGATTTGGATTCGGAAAAGTTACGATCTTATCCTTCAACAACTTCTGCAAGATAGAAGAATAAGATTCTGACAGCTTTGTGAACTTTTGGTTATGTTTGAGGCCATTGTTATCAACAACAGTCATTGTTATCAGTAGCAACAACTATATTTGTAATGGTCTTACCTTTCTTAGAGATTGATACAATGGAATTTCCCTCAGAATGAGAGGGTGGGGAAGATCCCCCGAACTAAACAACTGTCTACTGGTACTCTTGTATGGTTGCACACAAGTGCATGAAAGAAGGGTATTTCATAAGTGTGAACTTTTCTTGCCAAGGCCTTTTGTAAGTTCCCAATGAATACCTTCTGCACATCAGAATCAAGCAGCTAATACGAGATTTGTGAGAGGAGCACTTGGTAGCGTGCTATGAAATCAATAATCATTTTATTATCTCCTTGTTTACATAGGACAAGATCTAAAAAATTCATCTTCGGCCTGATATTTGCTTGAAACTGTCTAAGGAATTGATTAACAAGTTGGTCAAATGAGAAAATGGAATTATCAGGAAAGGAACAATACCATTCGAGCATTGTGTCCTTGAGAGTTTGGGGAAACAATTTGGCCATCAACTCATTGTGATGGAAGTTCATGCACATGGCATTAAAGGAAGACACGTGTTTGTAGATCTCCCTTACTGCCATATTTTTAGAAGTTAGGTATCTCCATTCCTTGGGGGAAAGGAGTGGTCAAGATTACAACTGATAATGGGTTGTGTTAGAAAAAGGGCTGAAAGATAGGTTGGGTAGAGGCTTGGGAAAGACTCACAACCTGGCTTTGCATCTTACCCATATTCTAAAGAAGAGTGTTTAGAATAGGGTCGTTAGAAGACAGAGGTCCAGAGGAACCTCCCCCAAAACCATAGCCAAGGCCACCTTCAGAACCGCCACCAGTGTGACTTCTGCTAGAACCATCATCATGACCTCCATTGGAGCCGCCTCCACCAGTATTGCCTCTACTATTGAATCCACTACCACTACCAAAGCCTCCACCACTCATCACATCGAAGCCTCCACCACTAGAAGCAATAGGAGGGGTGAAGCTAAAGCCCAAAGGGACCTTGTTTACTCTGATAGTCTCGGGTTGTTCAAAGATAGCAGGAATACTAATAGAAGGGACCACATTGGCCATATAAACAGACGTGGGAGTGATCAATACCCCTAACTGTTCTTCACACTCTTCAAAAATGGCTCCTTGTGCAAAACTTGTATTGCTTGAAGGAGCGCATGCTTCAGCAAGACCGAGGAGGCTAGTCAAAAGCTCTATGCCTGTTTGATCTTTACCCATCGTATGTTTTAATTTGCTAAAAACCCAAGCGGCCCTAGCCATCTTTGGATTTCTTTCCAAGTGGCTTTCTAAGTCGCCCAGTCCTCTAGCAAGGGCAAACACATATGCTGTAGGGATTTGAATGACCTCATGCTCGTCCATAGATGATGGTGTAGGAGACATAGGGGGAGTGGGAATGTGATTGATTTCATTAGTGAATCCCATCTCATTCCTTGACAACTACTCCAACATGACTACACTAACGATGAGACCAGAGAAAAGGCGTGTAGATAACCTAATAAAGACCTTTGTCCTTTCCATCATAAGGTGTTGTACACTTCTCCTAATGATATACCCAAAAGTTTTGGATTGGGTTGTGATGGTCATAAATCTTCACAACACTCAGGAACACAATAGTCACAAAGTACACAAGGGAAGCCTCAACACTAACAGATGAACAAATGTTGGTTCACGTCGGGCTCACCAAAATGTAAGATAGGGGACCTCCACGTGCAAGGCCCTAGGTCACGGAGGGCCAAGATGCAGAAAGTTTCCCTAACTTACCGCAGCTTAGCGAGAAGTTTAGGGTATGAGGATGAGAATGATGAGGACTATAAATTCCTGCAACCACTCTACAATCCCAAGATTTGGAATGGGGCTAGGAAAACTAGTTTTCAAGCTCAACACTATACCTTAGATAGCTCTCTGTTAGAGGATGAGAGCGCAGTTCTGGGATGACAGCGCGACAAGCTAGCGTCTCTCAGGTGCATTGGTGTCCATACAACTAGAGGATCGAAAGCACAATGTGAACTTGTTAGAAAACATGCTAGCAACCTAGCTAGCAAATTCTAAGTGAGCAAAATAACACTATGAAATATAAATGAAGGTGATAAAGTAAATATACTGAAGCTAGCTTGACGAAGATGATTTTGTAGAAGAGCTTATTTGTCAGCTAGCTCCACAAAGCAAGTACACCTACACATGGAAAGAGAGGAAAATGTAGGGTGGTTGTATAGGGGCCTACCTCAGTCAGACCCTTGTTTAGGTGTTTCCATCTCCACGGACGACCAATGAAGCGAGATGAAGAAATAATGTAGTAAAAAGCACAAAAGCACTACAAAATAGTAAAGTGCTAACTCAACCAAGTGATAAAAGGAAAGAAAGGGAAGCTTACAACCTCCACCAAGATCACTCAAGGCTGCTTGGGGGAGAAAATGAGAGTACTCAAGCCTCTGCTGTAATGGTGTTTCATTCCCAACTTGTTCTACCAAAGTGATGGAGTGTTGTGTTTGCTACAATGGAGAGCTGGTATGCTTGGAGTGAGTGAAAGTGAGCTTCTGAAGTGATTAAATGAGTGCTTGAAGTTGTGAAGAAGTTTAAAATGCTTGTTTAAAGAGTGAATTTGAAGAAGGGAGGGAAAGAAACGTCCATATTCAGGTTGGTTGGCCGAAGGGGGCGTTACAACTTGACTCCCAATGAGAAGTGTAACGCATCTATAGGTCTAGCCATAGGAATCTTCCATGAATGTAAGCATGCCATGTGGATGTCTGCGCACTGCACAGGCATCCCCGATAGGAACGCCTCCACTAACGCTCAAAACAAGTGCCAAAGTGGGGTGCAAGTAGCCGGCTTAGGTGGAATTAAACCTTCAAACTTGGTTTTCTAAAGGGGAGAGGGAAAAAGGGGAATTTACACATGGGGTGCAAATTCACTCCTATACAAAGAGAAGGATGCTATGAGGATTATGAATAAAATCCATGATTGAGAAGGCTTTGTTTTATAAATTTTAGGAAATCTAATCAATGGTCAAGATTAAATTTCATGATTAATGGATGAGAGGAAATTAAGGAGATGGGTGTGGATCATGAAGGATTAATGGTTCATAATTCATGAGATTCCAAAATATCCTTTATTTCATGGAAATAAGTTGAAGATATTTAGAATTGGAGGGAAGAATTTGAATTTGAAAAAGGAATATTCTTTGTGCAAGTAGGAGAATTGGAAGAAAATTAGTTAATTAATTTTTTTATGAAAATCAATATCCTTCAAGGATCTAGGGAAGAGTTTAGCCAAGATCTTATCTTCAAAGATGAAATCACTACATAGGACTATGTAAGAAGAAAAATGGCTAATAGGATCTCCTTTCCCACTATACTTCTCAAATCTAGGAACCTCTATACCTTGTGGTATTGGTGTTTTCAATATCTCTAGGGATAACGGGTTGGTTTTGATGTATTGTGAAGGTTGACCATTGTTGTTTTGAGTTAGGCTTGTGAATTGTTTATGAATGGATGCCACACTTTGCATAATGTGTTAAGGATGGCATCATCTTTATGATTGTAAGGTGGAGGAGAATAAGGCATAGTGGTGTATGTATGCAAAGGGAAAGAGAATTCTAAATTTGGGAAGGAGGATGGTTGAGGAGATATGGTATGTGAATGTGCAAAGCTAGAAGGATTCCTTGTGGAAATACCTAAGGAAGTGTTGAAATTGCTAGTAGGTTGAATGGTTGTGGTAACTTGAGTACTAGTGTATATAGGAATGGAAATGGGTATTGTAGAAGGAGGAATTGAAGTTCCACGTTGGCTTTAGGTATACCCCAAAGCTTGAGTACAACTAGTGATGGTAGAGATTGTGGTGTTAACAACATGCACATTGGTTGATGAGGTATGCATACTATGATCCATAGGGGGTTGATTATCAACACTATTAGAAAGAGAGTTAGAAAACCCAAGATCCACGATGAATGGTGTATCGCAAGATGACATGAGTCTCAAATTACATCTCACAATAGTATTGCTAATAGGACACCAAGTCATAAAGCTCATAGAAGTTTCAAAAACTCAGTGTACAAACCCAAAATGGAAAGAGGGTAAAGTGCAATGTAATGACCTAAAATGTAATGTGTAAATACAATTTTCAAATTCTAAACAAGGTAATATTTTGATTACACTATGCAACAATTTGAAAATGAAGTCTTGTAAATGCAATTTTGAAATTTCACAATCCACTAAATGCACCAAATTAAGTTAGATATCATGAAATTAATGAAGCAAAAACTCATCAAACTGTAATAGAGATCTGAAAGCAACAAACAGAAGCATAGAAAGGAAGATTTTAATTTCTAGAAATGTAGATTATGGCCTGATCAGGGACTCATCCACCCTATGGAAAATGGGTCCTAGATTAAGGTTTTGAAACTTATTTTTACTTATTTTTAAGTATTTTCTAGTGGTTTTTATATTCAGGTTTGTAACAACAAGTTTCAATTTGATTTTCTATAGAATGCAATGTGAAATGAAAATGAAAAATATGACAAAATGATGACCTAAAACACCTAGTTTGATTTGTAACTTTGTTTCAATGTTCAAATGCAAGTTAATATGATGTAAATGATATGCAAGATGACTAATTTTTTTGTATTTTTTAGATTTAAAGAATGCAAAATATGAAATCCTAAAACCTTTAATGAGATGCAAATTTGAATGCAAACTAGACACCCTAATTGGGATCTAATTCAATGCAAATGAATGCAAGATCTAAATCTAGGATGAAAAGGACCCTAAAATCAGAAAACTACAATGCTAAAAAGGTTAGGTTCACCAAAATGAGATCAAAATGATGAACCCAATTTTTTCTAATATTTCATTCAATATGAGGGTTATGATGTGAAAATGAGTATCAAAAATTAAATCTAACTAATTTGATAGTCAAAAGGAAAGTTTTAAGAGGGTCAAATGTTGTGTACCTATTGCAAAAAGTATTTTTTCGGACCTCATTGAGGACTCATTCACCACATGGCGAATGGGTCCTAGTTAGGGTTCTGGAAAATTAATTTATGGGTTTTATTCTTCAATTTCTGCAGTCCTAGATCCTAGTTGGGCACTGTCAAAAAGCTGGAAATAAACCTTGTAGCTTAGTTTCTGTGATTTGAAAACTTTCTTAGCAACTTTGACAACTTTGACAACTTTTGCAATTTTCTCTCCAATTGATCTTCAATCTAAAACCTACAATCACACATCAAAGGAGAGAAATTTTTTATTTTGTTAGGGAATAGGGGTTTTCCTTTGTCAAACCTGATTTTGGTAATTAAACCTTATAATGAAGGAATGCATGAAAGGAATGATGAATGAACAACATTATGTAGCAACTCACCACACCTTAATTGAACCTTGCATAAATCCGTAATCTAGCATGAAGTGGCCTCCATGGATGTAGATCTTGACCTTGAAACTTGATTAGAAACAATGCTTGAATATGATCTTGAAATGCTACATCAACACATTAGCTCAATAACATGCATGATGCATTATGAATTTGAAATGATGAAATGGATCTTGATTGTTGCAATAATCTTCTTTAAATCCACCCTTGAATGCCTTAGAAATGCTTTTTCTTTTGATCTCATGAAGTCACATAAAAATTCTAGGATGCTCTCTTGAAAATTCTAGGATGAACTTAGTGAAATAGCCTTATATTTATACATGTCTTAACATTAAATCTTGAAATTCAAATATCACAAGCTGACATCAAATCTAGTATTTGAAATAATCAAAATACCTCTAAAAACATATTTCAAGGAGAGGTCCTAGGTCTAAGTGAGGATTCATTCACTATGTGGTGAGTGGGTCCTAGCTCACTTAACTAGGACACACTTCGGGAAATGTGAAATGTTATGTGAAAATAGGGTCCTAGGAAATAGTGAGGACCCATTCACTAGGTGGAAAATGGGTCCTAGGTCACTAACCTAGGACACACACCTTCAAAAATTAAGTGTTGTGTTATGACATTTATGAATGTCAGGTTTTATCTCTCAGATTTTGTAATTAATTAGGCTTGGATTTGAATTAAAGGGGCCAATTAAGGAAAATTAACCTCAATTAATTAATAAGGCCCTAGATTAGTGTGAAAGTGTAGAGATACACTTTAGAACACCCTAAATAAGTCACCATTAAGTCCATTTAGTTTAAAAAGGCCCTAAACTTAATGTGAATGTGCAAAACACATTACAACACTAAATCAAGACAACATTAGGTTCATTTTATTGTTAATTATTCCCAAACTAAGGAAAAATGATACCTTTTCTACTACTACAATTCTTATGATGATTCTTTAAAGAATTGTTTTTTTACACTTAAAACTTGCTTTGAATAAAAATATTTGTTTTATTTTTTCTTCAGTAATTTTCATTATTTCTTTGAAAGTTAAAATATGCTACTCAATTCATAAGTTTCAATAATTATGAGATCTTTACATTATAAAATTTTAAAATCTATATCTCCTTAATTCTGCATGCATCTATATCTCCTTAATTCTACAAGCTTAACTTATGCAATGTCCCACAAATCTTTTGAGAAGTGCACATCCTAGTACACCGATAAATAAAGTTATCTCCATAAAAAATAAGAATTAACAACCCAAATATCCCTATTATATTGACCATCACAAAATCATTAAACAATACTTTGCTAACAAATACCGCCTCATCACAAAACTTTACAACTTTCAAAAAAAGAAGGTTCTGATTACCAATACTATGCACATTTTCTTATCTTTAAAAATTCGAAGTGTCGGTAAAAAGTGAAAGAAAATATTGAAATCAGATGGCACCTAATATGTGTCATTACAAATGCTTGGCCTGCATCAAATAATCTGTTTCAGTGTCTGAATGAGACCCACTGGCAGTAGAAACAAAATATACTTGTGCCAAAGACGGAATCTTATACTATTGTGTCCTTGCATAGTAGATATAATGATGTTGTGAACAAATAGATATTGATGCTAAATAAAAGCCGTTTCAATTGAAGATAAAAATTGGACATGTTTACAGATAGTTCAGTTGTAGTTTACAAGCCGCAAAAGATGCCATCTATTCATTCCTATTCACTAATTGACCACAAAAAGGATATTGCAGAGAATATTTTACTCACACGAGAGACTTCCGCTTACACAATGCAACCGACGTCGGCAAATTCTCACCTTTCTCTCTTCTGAATGATGCCTCCTCTGCTTCTGGTTTCACCCACAACATTCAACATCACACACTCTCCTCTGCTTCTGAATGATGCCTCCTCTGCTTCTTGTTAATTTATTTACCATACTGACGTCGTGCTTATGTTTATTGAAGTGCTCAAATTTCCAAACTTGTAGGGTGCAGATTCAATCCAAAGAGGTTAAAGCTCATGTACACCGCCCGTACAATATGTTTGACAGGAAAATGAAGCCATTTTATACGGTTCTTTTGAAAAGAGGGACTCCCTATATAGATAAGTAAAAATTATCATTATATATAACCCATAGAATTAGATACTACATCTTTTCTAAGTAGTATTATTTGAAATTTAGATTATTATTATATTGATTAATATTTATGAGTACATTTCAGTTACATATTGATTAAACTTTTAGTTGTGATAAAGACACAAATGGTTTTGACATGAAATTGATGTTAAGACCTTTCTTCCTTGAAAGAGGATGAAATTTGCATTACCTTATAGTTGGCACCTACAAAGTAAACAAATATTCCTCACAGAAGAGATTAGTTCAAATTAATCCAAATTACAGTAAAACTACATGTATTTTTAGAATTCAATTTTTTGAAGATGTAACATCTTCAAGAGGTACAATTTCTTCTTCTCTCTGTCCACTAGTAATGTTATTGTGGCCGCTGCTCATCATGGAAGTGAATTCTGTGACCACAGCATTCATATCGGGTCGCTCAACCTTATCAGGGTGAGCACATCTCAGGGCTATATTTGCAACAGCCAAGGCCTCGTCTAAATCAAAGCCATTCTTTTTGAGCTTGGTGTCCACAGCTTCTTCCAAACGATTATTCTCTATCATGTACCGTACATATCCTGGAATATGGAACTGACTGGAGCCTCGTGCTTGATCAACGTGCCTCTGCCCTGTTATCATCTCTAACACAACAATTCCAAAGCTGTAAACATCATGTTTATAAGAGATCTTGTTATTCCAACAATATTCTGGAGCCCAATAGCCTCTGGTACCAACTACCATAGCAGTTGATCTGTGTGTGCCATCCCAATCTACATGCTTGGAAAGCCCAAAATCAACAATTTTTGCTTCATTATCATTGGCATCTACCATAATATTCTGAGGCTTAATATCGACATGAATGATTTTATTGGAGTGTAAGAATTCAATTCCCTTGGCTATACCCATTATAATGCTGAAGCTTTGCACCCAATTGTAGGTAAATCCTACACAATTTCCTCTCAAGTAGTCATCCAAAGAACATCCATCTATATACATATAGGCTAAGTAAGATATGTTTGCTTCTATACACCAAGCATACAGCTTGTTTATGTTTATGTGCTCCTTTCCCAACAGAAGATCAACTTCATTCTCCACCCATCTTTTGGTGTGAGGGGTTCTATGTTCTATTTCCTTTATAGCCAAAACTTTACCTTGGAAGATCATCTTATAAACTCGTGCAAAGCTTCCTTCCCCAATTGGGCGAGACTCACGACAATAGCTTTTAATATAAACTATATCATCGGCTCTGAGGTTTGTATAAATTTCTGTAGGCTCGAGGAACAGTTGCTGATTGGAGGAGAGACCTGCGTGCATCTCTACAATTGTTTGCAGGTTTGAGGGTAAACCTGAATGAACCTGCTGTCGAACAGTAGCTTTCCCCTCTATATTTACAGCTGATGATGATAAAGAGGTAGTTGTTCCTTCTTTTCTGGGCTCAGGTTTGTACATCATCTTGTAGCACAAGAAGATGATTGCTAATACCACAGCCGCAACAACTGCAACAACTGCAACAGAGAAAAAATAAAAATAGTAAAATAATACCATTGCAAAATGCCTCTATAGCTCACATGTGGCAGTTACTTGCTTCAGGCTTCAGCACAACAATCCAGACTAGTTACAGTCATTTTTATTATCTTTTTAAATTTGAAAAGTTCTGATCACTTACCGGCTACAATAATGACAATTTTAACTCTAGATTTTTTTTCAAAAAGCCTGGGGGCTTTGGCCGGCACGGGAGCCTTGTCACGACCTACCGTGACAAAGAAAGAAAGTAAATATCAGTAGTCCATCAGGAAAAAAATGAAAAACAGGATTTTAGGTTTTCTTTAGAACTTCAAGATTTTACCATTGGTAGAAGGAGGCCTGGAACTCCTACTAATTGGCCCTTCACCTGTAAAAATTAAATTTTTCATGCAATAACTCAAAGTTATAGGCACCTTCAGGTATCATATAAATAAGTAAATTTATTATTTAAATTTGTTTGTTTATAATCTATGACTTACGTAGGGTGCTCAGAATTTTAAGATTTTCTATATGGGGAATTTATTTATTTTTTAAACAGGACTTTTACCCTTAGTAGGAGCAGGCGCAGGATTCTCTTGGGTTGGGGTGGATGTCATGGGCACTGCAAAAATAAAATTGTGTTGCAATATGTCAAAATAATAGCCATCTTCAAGTATTATTTAAAATTAATTATCTAAATTTCTTTGAACATATAGTGCAATGATGATTTGTTTGAATCCGTCAGGAAGTGAGCCTGTTCCAGATCTACTGTGTTAAAATAAAGTTTTGTAAATATCATTTTTTTTTAAAACAACACTTTTACCCTTCGAAGGAGCAAGCACCGGTTTCCCTTGGGGTAGGTTGACCGTCACGGACGCTGCAAAAATAAAATTGCTTTAAAATCAGTTATCTATACTAGTTTGGATATAATATACAACAATTATTTTTTTAATCCGTCCGGATCTACTATGCTAAAAGAAAGTTTTGTAAATTTTGTCAGTCTACAGAAATAAAAGAAAAGAGGACTTCGAGATTTTACCGACTGGAGCTACTTTGTGGAGGGTCGGTCGTGGCGCTGCGAAAATAAAATTAGCTTAGAATGCCTTCCTTCAAATAGTGTATAAAATTAATTATCTGAATACTTTTGAATATAACCTACAATAACGATTTGTTTCAATCCTTCGGCAGTCTGGCCCAGACTTGCCCTCAGAAAGAAAATTTGTGAATATCATTTTATATTTTATCTAGAGTTTAAAATATTTACCACCTCCAGAAGCAAGGATGGATGTCATCAGCCCTTCAGCTGCAAAAACAAAATATAAAAATGGTGAGATCATATTTTACTTACTATTGGGATATAAATTTATATCAGAAATTCAACATGTTCTGGTATTTTTAATATATTGGTGAAAACAATTAACAAATATTTTTATAAAAAAATTCTGGTCAAATAATGATAAATGTATTAATTAAAAATTTAGAGAAAATTATAAAAAGATTTTCAAACATTAATAGTTGTCATTCATAAAAATTCAAGAACCAAAAGAATTTATAAAATCAATATTTACATAAAATCTTAGGGAAAAACATTTCAAAATGATCAACCCAAATCATTATGAAGGAGCTAAAGAACCTATGAAGATTGAGCCGAAGATTGAGTAGAAGAAAATGACTCTCATTTCATGATCTTCCATTTGCAATTAACATTAGAAGCCCATTTGACCAAACAATCTACAACAACATTCCATTAACTAGGAATATGAAAAAAGGAGATAGAATCAAATTATTGTAAAAGGTGAAGAATCTACTCCACATAGGATGCCAATCTCCAAGAAGACAAATGAAACCTTCTATTATTTAGAAGGGAGACCAAAATCATGTAACCCATCTCATAAATCATTTGCTTCCAACCTAGCTGACAAGATTTCTCCAAAACCACAAGGATGGGGCAAACCTCCATCTAATTATTAATGTCAAAATTTGTACCATAAGAGAATAGAAATGAACCAAACCAACACTATTCCACCCAACTCCACCAATCCACATTACATTCAGATTGTGATGAGAAGAGCCATCAATATTGATTTTAAAAAAACTTGAGGAATAGACTATTTACATGTTCTATTCGCCTTATTAGAAGATATGCTCCTAGAGAGAGAATGAGCAAGGCCGACCCAATGAGCTAAATCTAATTACTTCAAAATCAGAATATCATAGGGAGCTAAGACTTTGTCAGCAAAATACTTAGCCACCAATTTTTTTTATTGCCCAAAATATTTTTCCATGTCGAATAATAATTTAATAACCTTGGAAGATACCATTATTTATTTCCATCCAAATTCGCCAAAGAATAAAGACGAGACTAATACTCTAGGTGAGAAAAAGTAGAGGAAAAAATAGGAAGCCTTCAATTAATTTATGGTGATTGAGGAACCTTCCCAAACCCTTCGCCATAAGAATGAAAATTCAAGGGGAGAGCATCCATCACCTTATCACCAAGTAAAATTTCAAAACAATGTCACACTTTCAACCAACAAAGTGGTTTCCAAAGAAACAATTTCACTTGAAACTATTAATTTGATACAATTTAACTTACCAATTCAAACTAGGTTCAATTTATACACAACATTCTAATCAATATATTTTTGAGAAAAAAAAAATTGATTGAAACTATCTATGTGGTAGCCTAACCCCTCTTTAGGGAGAAAGTCAACAAAAAATCTCCAAATCTAGATTTGTCAAACCAAGGTACTTTTATGAATAATTGAAAACACACTTTTGTAGAGCTTAGATTCTAGAATCTACTTTTTTTATATTTTGATTACTTTTATTGTGATTTTTTTTGAATTTATTTCAAGTATATTATTATAATTAAATAAGAGTTTGATTGGTAACTAGGC
>VDFB02049217.1:76447445-76551031 GCA_007258455.2 Sequoia sempervirens
CTTAGAAACTTTCTCCAAGGTAGACCACATAAAATTTATTTTGATAAATTCAAATTAGGTCGACAACTCAACATGCCCGTGGGTGGAAAGGAATGAGTGGACCAATAAAAAAATTAACCAAGACCAAAAAAAAAATGTCTAAGATTAACCACATGCTTCCTTAATAAAACTTTATTCTTTGAATGAAGTGTAAACACCAGGTCGACCAAACCTAATGAAAATACAAATGGACATTGTTGTACATGTGGATGACATAACATGCTTCATTATGCATGAGAACACATCTCAGATTACTTCAGATATGTCCATAACAAGTGAAACAATATTCAAACACCGAACTTTTGTCAATCCATCCAGACTGTGCAAACACATACGACAACTCATAAACATGACTTTCAGATCGCCAAACCACAGACATCTTTTCCAGAACTAAGATAACACCATTATAAAAAATATGCAAGATCAAAAATAGAACAGTGGAGGACTACAAAGCAAAAAAATTTCTCCCATTCCATAGAAGACCAACTCTTCCAGAATAGTTCACACATTAGTGAACACAACTTTCACATACCATCACACTAGAAGCTAAAACATAGGATATATCACCAAAAGATCACCATTAGCAACCCTTCAGACATGCAAAATCATAGGATCAACTTAGGAGAAATGTGGACCACATACCGAAGCACATTTTGAACACATTCATCACTTTGACTTCTCTTCTTTATTAATTTTCTCTAAAACACTTGGAAACTCAAACCAACACAATTGCAACACCATTAAGATAGCTCCATGTACTCACAACATCTCAGCAACATCTCAACTATACATATACTATTTGCAACATACAGAACTGTGTTGACGTCAATGACAACATTAACAACAACACCAAAACATGCTCATACTTGAAACATAGCTTCCATGTAATTATCCTCTATAATGGAAAAAGTAACTATAACCTATTACTTATGAAATTAATAATATTAACTAAAATAAACTAAAATAAATTCTACTATTGTATCTTTTATTTTTGAATATAATTCTCAATATAAAACCATAAATCCATGAATATTTAGTGTGTGTTTGTGCATCATAAAAACATCATAGTAAAAAATATATTATCTTGAGGTACCACATTAGTGTCTAAATATCCTCTTAGATGCATCTTAGTTACCTCATCTAGTATTTTAGATAAAGTGGTTCAAGATTCCCACTACTTTAGTAATGTTTGGTCTAATATATACCATACTTTACATCAAATTTTAAAGTAAATTAGAATAAGGAGGATAATATGGATCTTCCATATTTATGAGTATCATAGTAATTTCCTCAATTAAAATCTTAATTCTGATAGAAAAATAAAAACTCAATGGTTTATTATCTACCATATTAAGTTACTAAAATACAATATATACATACCTACTCTTGCTCAACCAAAATTTTATACTCGTGCTCTATATATTCTATTATCCACACCCAAGATATACATGGAAGCCTCAAAGTTCTTAACCTCGCATTATGCTAAAATACTATACTTCAAATCACAAATTACATGATAACCATTCTAAAAAATAATATCCCATCTACATACAATTTAGTAAAAAAAAGTTCACCATCTCATTTGCATTGAACATAATGATCCAAATTCGATCTCAACAAACTAGTCCTAAAAAAATAAAATAAAACTTCTAGTATCACATCCTAGGAGTTTTATATATGTAAATTTATTCTCGCAAATAAAAACTAACCTTTCTTGATATTAACTCCACTTATCACATTAGGATGAGTTGAAATTTTTGAAAATGATTCAACTATCCCTTTTACAAATATTTTAATTGAATTGAAAACTATGACTTATTATATCAAATATTCAATTACAATAAATTGTAGAAAATATATGTCTACATTCCAATAAATTACAAAATTATTTTAAGATAAACGAAAAGTAATAATTCAAAGGAAATTATTGTATTTTTTGGAAGCTTCTACCTTGGACACCAAGGCATCATGTAGACTTCCTTGCACTGTGTTTCCATCCATACAAATACCATACATCAAAATTCCCATACATCATGAAAACCCAAATTTACAATTCAACTTAACTTCAAGGTTGGGAACAAAAATATACTAGAAAATATTGTACAATGTGATTACATAAAAAATAATTGTGTAAATATAATTAAATAATTTAATAAAAAGGTATGAATAGTAAACAAGAACCTGCAAAGCTTCATGTGTTGGAGCAGTCTTAAAATACCTACAAGCACAAGAAAAATGGAAAATATTTTATGTTTTTTGGGGTTCTACCTAAATAAAATCCCTAATTTTGGTATTTCTACTTTTACAATAGCAAAAGTAGATACATAAATAAAAATACTTATTTTTCTTAGCCTATGTGCATCTAGAAATAAGAATAGTGACTAAGATGAAATAGAAGGGATGGGATTCCAAGGTTTCTGGGGGGATATAAATTCTTGTAATAAAAATTAGAAATGAAAACAATATCACATATATAGGTTTGAGAAATCCAATATATAAAGAGCACTTGATACATCATTTTAAAGAGTGTTGTGTTAATATTGATATTGATGTGTGAGATACCAAGAAAGAGAAAATAGATATTATAGAAATGAAAGATAAATTTAGAGATAGAGAAGAAGAGAAGAGGAAGATGTTGACAATCCAATTATATTTTTTCTAATAAATTTTCATTGAGACAAGATGGAGACAAGTATGAAAATTGACATAGAATGCTAACATGACATATTGGTGTCCTTGTGATTCAATAGTTTCTAAACAATTTATGCTAAATATAATGGGAGACTAGAAAGAAAATGGGTAAGATAAATATTATACCAAGAGGTGTCTACAACAACTAACTCCTCAAAAACTTGACAAGGAATTTAATTACTAATGCAACGGTTGAAATGAACTTAAAAAACACTATGAGAATCAACAATAAAGAAAATACAAATTATAGAGTTAAGTTGTAAGTGTATGCAATTTTTGATGCTACATTTTACCCCCTCTTTAGTAGGCCTATGAACCTATGTAAGTGTGCATGCTGAAGTAAAAGGGAAAGATACTAAAAGGAAATAACACAATAACAAAAAAAGGGATATTGTAGAAGATGATAAAATCTCTTCAATCATATGAACTATGATATCCTTGTCTATACATGGATACAGGTCAAGTGAAATATTATTTAATTCTTGATATGTATCATCACTCTTCTATTTATTATAATTTTCCCTTTTGACTTTTTGTGATGATACAAAGTGTTGAGGGATTAGAGCTCTTCCATGTTAATCTAAATTTTGTATTTGTTTTCATGTTTTTTTCCTCCTTTGTGCTCCTAGTTTATGTAGACTTTTAGAATAATGAATTTCCATCTTCTTCCTCTCATGGTATATGTGATATTGGAAAAAGGGACCTAGGTTGTAAATCACACATCTTCTAATGGTGGATGAAGCTTTCAACCCTTTGTGAAATGTGTGTTTGATGATGTGATTAAAAATTAATTTGATAATGCAATGATGTACCTAAGTTAATTATGAAAAAGTAGCAAATTGAGATTATTTTTTAAAAATATGGAATTGCAAGATATTAATAGAATTAATAATAGCGAAGAGTAGACACAGAGGAACCTAGCATATGAACTTGAGCTTGATCTAGCTAGATAGGGGCATTGGACACCCTAGACTAGGAAACATATACTCATAAGCAATTATCAGACTTATGTAGATCCCTATTTGTATGTTCCTTTTTCTCTAGACTTAATGTTAAAATTTTGTTTGTTATTGATAAAGTCCACTTTCCCTAATTTATTGACTTGTTTGACTTGAATGCTTGAATGAATAATTAGGTCTTCAATCCTCTCCAAATTCACTTAATATCTCCAACCTACACACAAGGAAGTGGGAAAAGGGTTGCATCATATAGGGGCTTTCCAAATTCAAACCACATTTTGGTGTTTCTACCTTAGCATTATGATGATGTATAAGATAACTTACACCTCAGTGAGACAAAGGCTAAATAATGAAAATATGAAAAATCAACAATTTTTGCAACTTACCACTCATATTTTCATTCCTTGATGAACTAAAGTTGTTGTACTCATCACCTTAAAGGGGAATTTGATGCTTGATTTGAAGTCCTACAAGTGTTAATTATTAGAAAATAAATAGAAATTAAACATAAACAAACTCACATGAAAGTATGATACATTTATAACATGATGCTTGACTAAAATAATGTTGCTATAATTCTTCTCTTGACTACTTTTAGGATGCTCAATTATTCTCTCAATTTCCTTAAGATTTTCTAGGATTTCAAATCATTAGAAAGACTTGTATTGATATGCAATTCTTTAATGTCCTCCAAATTAATTATTAATATTAGATAATGACTTTGTATTTTCAAATATTAAAATGTCGACACCAACATACTTTAAATTGATCCAAAATAAGTCAAGAAAGGGTGTTGGGTGCCTTAGCCCAAACCTATTATTTTAGGGCCTTAAGCATCAATAAATTATTATTAAGGCTTTATTTCCAATTCCACTTCATAATATTATTACAAAAAGGGAAAATTAGACATACAATTAGGTCCAAGCACATTAGGGGGAATTGATCCTAGTGTGAAATTATCAAGGGTAATAATTTATGATGCTACAACACACATGATTATTACATAAGTATTTTTTCCTAAGTATATGGATCTCTTGGTGTGTGTTTTTGCAATTGATGTATATTTTACATGACATCACTACACTTTGTGTTTCCATTCTATGAGCATAATGTTATGTGTTTCATGATACAACATCCTTTTCTATATTTTATTTTTTATGTATCTTTTTCTTATGTGTCTCTTTTCATAGAATTTAATTTTCATTTTTGGCTTCAATTGATGAATTTTATATAAATGTATAAACATAAATAAAATCCATAATGAATCTGATCTATCTTAAAAGATATCTAAATTATTAGATATAATTTCTCTATCCAATGAATTTGATATTGTAATGTAGGAAAAAAGTATCCCTTTTTCACACTTAATTTAGGAATAATTAATATTAAAATGAGCCTAATGTTGCCTTAATTTAGTGTTGTAATATGTTTTACATATTCACATTAATTTTAGGGCCCTTTTTAACTAAAAGGGACTTAATTGTGCCTTATTTAGGGTGTTGTATTGTGTATCTTTACAATTTCACACTAATCTAGGGCTTTATTAATTGATTAAGGTTAATTTTCCTTAATTGGCCCATCTAATTCAAATCCAAACCTAATTAAATGAAAATTTCAAGGGATAAAATGTGACATTCATAAATTCCATTACACAACACTTAATTTTGGAATATGTGTGTCCTAGGTAAGTGACCTAGGACCCATTCACCATAGGGAAAAATTTTCCAAGCACTTAGTTCTAGGACCCTATTTTTACATAAGGTTTAACATTGTCTAATGTGTGTCCTAGGTAAGTGGTATAGTGTGGTGAATGGGTCCTCACATAGACCTAGGATCTCTCTTTTGAAAATTTTTTTGGTGGTATTTTAATGATTTCAATTCCATAACTAAATGTTAGCTTGTGATATTTGATTTTTTGGAATTAATATTAAGATATGTATAAATACAAGGTCATTTTCACTTAGTTTCACCTAGAGTTTTTATGCAAGAATCCCAATAGAAAACTTATGATCAAGAGATCATTCAAGAGTAATTTATAAGGCATTCAAGGGAAGATTACTAGAATATTATTGCAGCAATCAAGATTCATTTCATGATATCAAAGATGTATTGCATCCTGCATGTTGTTTGAGCTCATATGTTGATGTAGTGTTCAAGATTAATCAAGCATATCAAATGCATTATTTCATATCAAGTTTCATGATCAAGATATAATTTCATTGAGGCCACGTCATGTAAGTTTGTAGACTTGTACTCCAAGGTTTCAGATTTGGTGAGTTGTTACACATTGTTGTTCATTCATCATTCCTTCATGCTTTTATTTATTTCAAAGTTTAATTACCAAAATGGGGTTTGACTAAGGAAAACCACCATTCCCTAACAAACAAATTTTTTCTCTCTTTGATGTGTTATTTTAGATTTTAGGCTGAAGATCATTTGGAGAGCGAAATTGAACAAAGTTGCAAAGTTGTCAAATCATGGAAATTGAGCTACAGGTTTTATTTTTGGCTTTCTGTAAGTGAACAAATGGAATTTGGGAGTGAAGAATTAGAAGAAAACAACCCAAAAACTAATTTTTAGGAGCCCTACCTAGGTCTCATTCACCATAGGGTGAATGAGTCCGTAGTGAGGTTTGAAAAAGCACATTTTGCAAAAGGTACACAACATTTTACCCTTTCTAGATCTCTCTTTATATTACTATTTCAGTTAGATTTAATTACTATTCCTCATTTGCATATTATAGCTTGCATTTTGAATGAAATTAGGAGAGAAATAGGGTGCATCATTAGTCTTCATTTCTCCACCCCTCCTTTTCTTTATTTTATTGTGGTGGATTTGACTTTGATCATTAAATTTTATGATTTTGGGGTCCTTTTCATCCTAGATTTAGATTTTGCATTCATTTTCATCTCCTTGGATTGAATTATGTCTCATTTATGGTGTCTATTTTGCATTTAACTTTGTATATCATTAAAGGTTTTAGGATTGCATATTTTGCATTCATTAAATCTAAAAATTACAAAAAAAATAGTCATCTTTCATATCATTTACATCATATTAATTTTCATTTGAAAATGGAAACAAAATTGCATATAAAATTAGGTGTTCTATGTTATCATTTTTCATGTTTTGAACTTGCATTTCACATTCCATTTTATAGAAAATCAAACTGAAACTTGTTGTAAAAAAACAAAATATGAAAACCACTGAAAATCACTTGAAAATTTGTAGAATTTCTTTTCAAATCCCTCATCTAGGATCCATTTGCCCTAGATTTTAATGCTGAAAAATTCATATTATGACCTCATCTAGGATCCATTCTCCTTAGGGTGAATGATTCCTTGATCAGGTCATAATCTAAATTTTGGGGCACTAAAATCTTCATTTCTACAATTCTATTCACTACTTTCAAACTTTTATTGCTGTTTGCAGAATTTTTGTTTCATCAATTTGATCATATCTAGCTTAATTTTGTAAATTTAGTGCATTGTGTGATTTCAAAATTCCATTTAAAAGACTTCATTTTTTAGGTTTTTAGATAGTTTAATGAGCAAATTACCTTGTTTAAAATATTAAAATTGTATTGCATTCTAGGTTATTGCATTGCACTTTATGCTCTTTCCATTTTGGGTTGGCATTGAGTTTGTAAAATTTGTATGAGATTTACAACTTGGTGTCCTATTAGAAATACTATTGTAAGACATATTTTGAGACTCATGTCATCCTATGATACACAATTCATCGTTGATCTTTGGTTTTCTCTCTTTCTATTAGTGTTGATAATCAACCCCCTATGGATCATAACATGCATACCTCATTTCCAATGAATTCCTTACCTACAACCAATGCACATGATGTACATAAAAATATTGGAAGAAGGCCTAGAAAAGTTACATGACTTTGTGCATAATGAAAACATGGATACTAGTGTCATTTCTACTTTAGATGGCCTTAGGAGAATGATTGAAATCGATAAGGGAATAGAAGTTGTGTGAGGTCTAGGTCATCTTATCAATGATAACATGTCTACCATGACTAGTTGTGCTTGATATTTGGGGTATACTCTGAGCCAAGGTGGATCCTCAATTGCTCCTTTTACAATACCCATCTCCATTCCTATATACACTGGTACTCATGTTATCACAACCATTCACCCTACCAGCAATGCCAACACTTCCTTAGGAATTTCCTTTGGGAATCCTTCTACTTTTGTTCATTCAAATATCATATCTCCTCAACCATCTCCCCTTACAAACCCTCAATTAAATTTCTCTCTAAAACCATACAAAAATCTACCTTGTTCCCCTCCATCCAATAATAGCAATAATGATCCCATCATTAACACACTTTTGAAAAACATGGTATCCTTTCAACAAAAAATTGCAACCCTAAATCAAAACAACAATAGCCAACCTTCACAATACATCAAAACTAATTGGTTATACTTGTAGATATTGAGAAAAAAAATGCCACAAGTTATAGAGGTTCCTAGATTTGATAAATATTGTGGAAAAAGAGATCTTGTTAGCCATGTTTTCGATTACATAGCTCTATGTAGTGATTTCATTTTTGAAGAAAAACTCTTGGATAAACTCTTCCCTAGATCCTTGAATAATACTACTTTAAAGTGGTTTTTCCCTTTTCAAAATAATTCAATTTGTTCATTCAATGAACTTATTGATGCCTTTTACAACTACTTTCAAATTCATATGGGTTTCAAGATGACTTTAGTTGACCTAATGAAATGTAAACAATAGGATGGTGAGAAAGTCACTTATTTTATAACATGATATCAAATACTTTAGTTACAAGTAAACATTAAGATTCCTGATATTGATGTTCAAAGTATGTTTATTTCAAATGTGTAAGACAAAATTCAAACAAAGATTGAGATGATGAGATTTTCCTCCTTCACACAGTTATGCACAATGCTTTGTGACTATTAGAATTTAGTTAGTAGAGATCAGAAAGATCCATCTAGAGCTATCCTAAAAGTGTCTGAATCTATACCTCAAAATAGTTACCAACCTTTCAAAAAACATAATAGGGGATTTCTACAACTCAATTCCCCTCAACCAAATCAACACCTTGATAAAAAAGTGGCTACTATAAAGATGACAAATCCTTTTTCCTTTGGGGATAGGAATAGAAAATTTACCCCTCTACCCAATACTCTTCATAATATCATGCTCTAGATCATGGAAAAGAATATGATTTCCTTACCTCTTGTGAAAGCTCTTGATCCTAATAATCCATTACCCTTAAACTATAGATCAAACACTTATTGTCATTACCACCAACATAATAGACATGATACAAAATATTGTAAGCATCTTAAACATCTTGTGCAATAACTCATTGATTCTAATCATCTTCTAATTGGATGTGTGGATGATCAAGGCAATATATTTGTAGCTCCTCCTAACAAAAACTTATAAATCATTACAAATACCATTTTGAAACACACTATTTCATTTGTCAAAGCTATTCAAACAAAGAATGATGTGATGAATGTGAAAACATAGATGATGAAACCAAAAAAGATGAAACTATGGACAAAGTGGTTAAAAGTAGGGGAATTTATTTAAACTAAACCCCATTTATGGACTCAACCAAAATTCTCCTTGATATTGCTTTCTCATATAATGACATAATCAAACATGCACTTGATGGTCCTCTTTATATAGCTTGAAGAATCAATGACAAGAAGAATAATTAGATATTAATTGACCTCGTTTGTGTAAAGGAAATGATCACTAAAGAATTCTTATTTGTGCATGAACTTTATCAAAACAAATATGAGAAACTGAAAGCATGGATCAAAACACATAATGGTTTTGCTTGTCCTACGATGGGCTCAATAAATATCCCTCTAAAATTCAGACCAAAAACACTAAATGTGTCATTCACCATCACCCCATCCTCAGTGCAATTTTGTGTTAAGTTAGGTTATCCATGACTTTGATCCATCAATGTCATCATGTTGGTTGTGCATGAATGTCTATAGTTTCCCTTCAGCAATCAAATCTTTACTATACATCATAGTGGCTTTAATCCTCTATCTTCCCATGGAAACTTTTCATTGAATTTTTTTTGGGATGAGTTTATTAGGCCTATTAGACCTTGTGAGGACTAATTTTTCAAAGCATATCAAACTTTTAAGTCAAAGTGAATAGCATAATTATCACTTAAGAATATTCCTCAACCTATGATTGAGATACCTGTAGACACTTAAAAATGTCTTAAATGATATCATACACTCCAATCAGGTATACTAACATCATTTTGTTTTGAAACCCATCCTCTTTTCACTTAATTGATTAAATTTTCCTAGCTATTTAATTAATTATGTTGTTTACATCTATTAACCTTTTAATTTCTTTGGGTTAATTTTACCCCCGTTAATGCTAACATGTCATCCTATTAAATTGAATAAATCTAATTATTTCATTTAAGTCCCTAATTCTTCTTATTTAATTGAATAACCTTAAGTTATTTAATTAAATATCATTTCACTTTCTCCCTTTTCAATAAATCATTTATTTAATGAATATCATCTAATTCCCCCCACTTTCAAGGGAATATTCCTCCTTTGCACATTACTCCAAAAGGAATATTCCCATGGAATATTCCTTCCCCTTTTGCACATTAATTTTTTTTTTAATTTCTAAATACCTATTTCCCTCACCCATGAGAATATTCCAAGGAATATTCTCTATATTCACTCATTTGAAAAGGGGAATATTCATTTTCTACAACAAAGTTACAAGAATTCATGTGGAAGTTAAATTACAAGACTTTTTGTGCAAGTTTTGGGTGTGTTTGTTTGAAAGAATAGCAACCTTTGATCCTCTCCTTGATCCATGTGATTATTTATTCTCATTCATTTTTGAAAATACATGATCCATGTTTCATCTTTCCTTCATCTTTGACCATTGATTAACCTTTTAATCTCAACCCTTCATTTTTCATTCATCCTCCTATAAATAGGTCACTATTTGGAGACAAAAGGATCCATATTTTAACATCAGACTTATGTTATTAAAATCACTTGCAGTTACACTCAAATTTTACATAATTTGAGCTTAATTTACTTACATATTAGCTTAGATTTCATTAATCATTTCCATGATTAAATAAATTCACAAATTTAGCATATCTCATAATTATGGTTTCAATCATTTTAGCTTAAAATTCATTTAGATTAGCTTTGCATACACTAATATCAATCATCTTAGCATAGATCATGTTAAAATAGCTTGCATCATGTTCATTTATCCTTAAATCATGCTTCATCACACATCTATCATCAGTTTCGTGAATTCTTTTCAATAGAATTGATTGGAACGGGCTCATTTATCCATAGGATTAGGAAAGGGTTTCCATTCCACATCAATGTGACACCACTCCCCCAAGAGGATAAATTTCAATGGATTAGAATAGGTGTTTCTAAATCTTTTGTAGTTTAATATGCTAAGTTTTAATGGATTCCTAGTTTAGTTTTGTTGATTGATTTGATTGGGATTGATGTTTATTGGCATAATTACACTTCGTATCCTCATGGATCAAGTGTATTCAGCCCATACTAATTCGTTAGTCACATTTTGGTGCTGGAAGGAGGGATTTACTGATCAAATTTAATGAATTTTTCTCTTGTAGTTTCTTTTTTCTTTTTTGTAGGTACAACAATGCTCTTAGAGATTTCAGTGACGCCTTTGTCAAGCGTCGCCATATAGCAACACTATTTTTGTCTGATACAATGATGCCTAGTTAAATCACTAGCACTAATTAAAACAAACTACGACATTGATACTTTTTACAAGTATTGCGGATTTTAAAATGATGATGCCACCAAATAGCGACATAATCGTCATCTTTGTCTTACTGTAGAGTGACACTATTTTTCACCAAAGCAATGCTCATTTGAATTATGGTGATGCTATCATGAAAAATGATGCTTTTTACTGGTAAGAAAAAATGGTGTGTAATTTTTAGCATGTTCTTTAAATTTTTTAGTTTGTCTAATTTTTGACACATCACTAACTTCTTTCTTTTTTTAGGCTAACTAGGTTTTTCAAGCTTGGAAAATAAAAATTTAAGTGAAGAAGCATACTACTATCATTTGAATTATCATTGTAACAAGTGTTACGAAACTTATGAGGCAATTATAAGCCATTTATGATGCTTTTTATTTCACATTTTCGAACCAAACTAGATTCATTTTGGAATTTGAAATGAACATTCAAATTGGTTAAAACTAAACCTTCACATCATTTTTCTTGTTAGATTAGAAATGAACAATATAACTTCCATACTTTTTTTGGTGTTTAAAATGAACTCTTCTTTCTTTACAAGGTTAAAATGTATAAGTTCTTGCTTTGTTGTGACACACTTGTAGTGTGTATCCATTCCCCTTACACTTTGTATGATCTTGGGTGAAGAGAAAAACTCAAGTTTACTTTGTTTCTGGTATGCACTTTCGGTATGTATCCACTCCCCTTGCACTTCATGCAATTGTGGGTGAACAAAAATAATTAAGTACACATTTATGCTTTGTGTCACCCTTAAGAGATGGCTTACTATGAGACACATCTTTCAATGGGAAACTCATAGGAATTTTCTTTGAAGCATGTTTACCGGTGAGCTATATTAAAGGTTGGGAAATCATGAGAAAGTATCTTCAATCTTGGATTGGATAACATAATGCACCTAGTACCATGCTCTAAGTGTAATGAGAATGGTAGTAAGAGCCTTAAGTGGCAAAGTGGGTGTGTATATGACTGGGTGTTCTTGGTTTGTTGTCAATATGAACCTTGTTTAAATAGTGGCCAACTTGTCCATCCAAAGAATTTATAAAAATAGTGCATTGAAATTTATTTCCAAGAAGTTACTTGCCATATCTTATTTTGGTTAAAGTGTAGAGGTTAAGACTTCATTCTTAACATACCTCTACACTCTTTCCTCAATTGCACATAAATTCATTTCTTCTATTACGCAGAGCATGATTCAAGCCTACTAAGAAAAAAGTACCAATTGAGCTAGGAATGTTATTGTTTGTGAGTTATTTTAACACTTGCTTGATTCCAAAACAATTGAAAATAAACATCAACAAGTCTTGGGTATGTACAAGATCATCATGGAAAAAAAATGCCCTTAAATGGCGAAAAATTCAAAAAAATCAAAGTTAGGCAACTTGACATACAAATTTGAATAAGTTATCTATACTATTTCAAGAATATGCAACAATAGAATATATAGAAAATTGAATGTAATTTCTAAAATACTAGGTTTATTTTAAAAAAATATACCTATTTGGTGAAAATTTGAAATTTCAATGCAGTAGTACTTAAATTTCATGGAAAAAATAAGAAGTAGGTGCATGTCTAACCACCCTAACCACAATAAAATGATAAAAAAAAAATTATAAGATTTTAGATATAAGTGGAGGACTCATGTTGATATGATGCATATTTTTTTGTAATTTTTTCAAAGTAAATAATTAATTATGATTTTTTTATTACAACTTATAAAAAATATAAAAACTTGTATGTTTGAACACCCTAACATGGTAAAAAATTCATGAAATTCTTTTTTATTGTAATCCTATAGTATGTGAATCCTATAATGTGACACATGTTTTAGATTCAAAAAGTATGATACCGTTTGAAAGCTATAGATTTTTTTTAATCAGCCTATCAATAAAAACTTTAGTCATAATTCAAATAGTAAATGAATAATAATTATATATTAAATTCAAAGTATAGAATAATTTATATTGGTGGAAAGTTGAGAATATCCTTTAAAACTTAATTTTGTTTTATCAATTTTGGGTAAAGAAAAATTTGTTAGCCACATACCCTACACATACCCATTGTATCATCACTTTTTGGCCCATCATGATCCTACACATACCCTCCTTTTAGAATTTCAAACCATCATATTCTTAGAGACTTCTAAATATTTTGGTTTATATCTCAATCCATACTTCTCAAAGTTACCTAGGTAACTATGCCCTTAACTTCATCCATTTCACAAAATGGACTTTGTGGAATTGATGATTTTTTTGACATAAACATTTCATTTGAACTTAAGAAAGAAAAGTGTTTTTGGTAAAAATAAAATCATTTAAGCAAGATAAATTGACAAATTGAACCCCACATGACCATTTGGCATCTGATCATGCCAGTTAAACATCCCAACCTCGCGATTGCTATCATTCAACCAAAATCTAAACTCATTTAAGGAGAAAAGACCGATAAAATTAGTAGTTTGAGAAGCTTCATTTTTGAAACAAAAGAAACACCCATTTAGTGGAGAAACACAACAAACATCTTAGACAAAGAAGAGGAAAAAATTGATATTATGGTTAGGCAACCCTTATTACCACCACCCGCATGGTAATAAATATCCTCTTTTCCATAATCTTAGACTTCTCTAAATGATCTCATGAAAAATAAAAATTCCCAAGAGAGGGTCTACATGTTGGCACTTCAAACTTAGGCATCATAGTCCAAAAGCTCTATCAAAAAACACCTTGTGGCACTCTATCAAAATAGGACTATATTGACAAGGAACTTTTATATATGCATCTCAAGGAATAATCTAGAGTTGTATGCCATCTTTGAAAGTCAAAACCTTGGTATTTTCCATGATCTTGAACTTCTCTAAATGATCTTGTTGGTGTCTTTTCTAGTTGAACCTTGAAATTCTCTAAAGGGTAGCCAACCCTTATGCTCAAGAAGCTTCAAATTTAGTGGCCAACAAACAAGTAAGGATTCTAAGGCCCTTACTCCTACTCTTTGGCCTCTATGCAACCAAGGAGGGTAATCCTTATTATGTTCATATGATATTTATTTGATCAAGAACATTTCTAGACATAAACAAATTCCTATAAAGTGCAAATAGACAACATCCATTAAATGTTTGGCTGACCTTTGAAAAAATTAGTATCTATTGCAAGGAATAGAATGAAACTTCATGTTGGTATGTTATAATTGAAGTTGTTTTAATTGATTTTCATTCTTGTTCCAAGTCCTAGGCCAAGTGCATTACTAATTCAATTATCTTCAAGATAACCTAATGAAAAGATGATTGCCTTATCTATTGGGATAATGGAGTTACATCTGTAATAGCCAGTAATACCTTATCAAATTAACTCAACAATTGGTGGGCTATTGATATAATACTTTGTAGTATTCAATTCACTACATTTAAAAAATAACTACTTACCAAATTGAATCCTTTCCTCACAAAACCATGACCTTGTTTTAGAATTTAATCAATTCTTTGAATTAAAGCAGAAATAAACTCATTCATTCAATTTGAACAAATGAAGACAAATGAAAAGATCATTGACCATTTCATTCATAATTTGTAAGAAAATCACATAAGAGAGCATATATTTTAGAACTAATACTTTATTCTATTACTGTTGCTACTGTAAAACCATTTTAAGATCATTACATCATGATCCATATCCTAAAATCCTTCCTGATATATTCATCAGTTCATCTATTTACAATCTACTCCTATTTGAGCTTCGCTTTTCAGCTAGACCATTTTGAGACTCAAAACTTGAACCATTGTAATTAGCAAGGTTGAAATCCCTCTTATCTAGAATAAGGGTAAAACAAGCATTGGGACGAATTAAAATTACATTTAGTTTTCATTTCAAAACCAATTTCACCTAAATTTGAGAAATTCCCTAGATAGTTATATATAATCATTTGCATAATAGGGGAAAGCAAAAGACAAAATTCCACATGACTTGACAAAGGAGAGTAACCAAACCACTCAAAGGGTACTGCTATTCATTTTTGTAGCTTCCAAACTACACATGAACATCAATCAAAATATTCTTCACCACACCTACTAGAAAGCATTCGAGTTTGCACCAAAGACAAAAAAACTAAAAATATGCAGAGAAGAGAAAAAACACCACCAAGGAAATATTATCATAAGAAAAAAACCAGGACCAAGATATAATCCTTTTCAATAAGAATTGGAATACACAAGCCCACTTCATGTATTTGTAGAAATAGGAGAAACTACCACTTCATCTTCATCAAAGTCCATCAGAGTAACCATGGTGAGCAAGTATTGGCGGTGGCTAGAATTAGTTTCAGTTTCATTGTCCGAGGGACCATCTGAGATTACAATGGGGGAATTGTTTCACCCCTTGTAGGCTCGGTTATACTTGTTTCTCCTTATTTCCTACCTCACTGACTTCACTGAATCCTTCTCTTTCAACTTGGCAGAGTCTCCCATAACAACCCTATTTCTTAGATGATAAGTGCTCTTGAAACCTTCTTGAATAGATTTCTTACCCTGGGCACTCCTCTTGCCATTTGGAATTACAAGAACTCTAGGGGTGCCTTGTTCATCATCATTTGACTCAAGTAAGGTGAGTCTCCTTGACCTTTGTACTAGGGAAAAAAATACACTAGGCTTACTCATTTTCAACAAGAATAATATGGGAATAACAAGAATTTACAATTTAGATAGACCCTTTACTAGTTTCTCTAAAAATATTTTATAGAGACAAAACACTTGAATCTTCACAATTCCAATCAACCTAAAGAGATTACAGAATATGAAACTCTCACTACCTTCTTCACAAGCTTAGAAATTATCAGCTTTTGACTACAATTGTGGAGAAACAAAAGATATCAACTCCCATTTATTGAGCAACTTGAGCAATTTAATAATTAATCCTTAAAAAATGCTAGCACGAGCAAGGAAATGATCAATTACTGGATTGTAAACCACAACCATTAATCTCCCAGATCCATTGGAATTTGCTTATCATACTTAGTTATTGTAGAAAAATTAATCATTCGTACACTTCATTATTAAATTTGAATAACCTTCCATATTTCTATAGCCATTAATGCTCACTCATGTGAAGAAAAATGACTCACATCCATATCTTTAGTTTTGAATGTCGGTTATTGATCTCTATGTGTGAGATGGTGCATTGAACGACTGAAATTTATCCAACAAGATTTGAAACTTCATTTCCATCATTAGATATCCTTTTTCCAATAGAATTATGCCCAATGGATGCCAACTCATCCATTCTAAGGGCTCCACCACCCTTCTTCAAGTGCAGAATGGGATCAACATGTTGTTGGCTTGCTAACCCTACTCCCTTTTATAAAGCATTAGTTTAATCCCGTGGGTTGAGCAAGGAATGATTGATATCAAATCTAACTGTCACATCACAACCATTGATCTGAACACTTAAGGCATTAGGCATGATAGTGGAGACTAGGCCCCACAATTGTAGTGATACACATGTCAACAATGTGCTGACCTTGCTACACTTCAAACAATATTATTTTAATCGCATGGGGCTAGCAGGTAATGGATATGATCACTTTTTTTGATCAAACAGTCAACAACCTACACATGCAAGAATGGTTATTTTTAAAAGGGGGACCTGCCTAAGTTAATGGGACTTAGACCCTCGGGAATAAAGACTTAAGACTCAAGTGATTTGGCATGAAACATTTCTACCTGACTTAGGGAGTATTAAAGCAATGGATTAATGGTGGGTGACCAATGAACCTAGACCAAGGGGTTGGTAAAAATAATGATCCCAATGGATCAATTCATGACTAAAATGACCAGTAACCAGGTGGAACAAGTCAATGAAGTGAAATATTTCCCAGGGTTTAAGACAAATAAAAGTTGAAACAAGGGTTTTTAGACCAAACCCTAAACCCTACCCTTGGGCAGAGAGGAACATAAATCATGATAAGGAAATAATTAGACTAAAATTCTTATAATTTTATAGGCTCTACTAGATCTCATGCAAAATCAAAATCCCCAAGGGAAGGTCTACATGCCACTATTTCAAACTTAGACATCATAGTTCAAAGTATATTAGAAGACATATATTTAGACAATACTGCAATAAGAACACGTTGGTAACAAGTTTTATAGACTTATTCCATTGACTAATATGGACATGTATGCTCAATATGAACCTCTCATTTAATTCAAACATGGTATTTTCCACAAATCTAGGAGTCGTAAATGATCTCACACAAAATTGAAATTCCATAGGATAAATTTAGAGGTCTTGAATGTTTCTCACCACCTTGGTCTTTGAAAAAATGGGTTCACTCTAAGTTAACATTGGGTCAAACATCTTCATCCACACCTTCATCAAAAATCCAAACTTCACTTCACAAAACTTTGCAAAAAAAATTAGAATACACCAACACTTTTGGACTTAAACTTCAATCAACCCAAATCCTAACTTAGCTACTTTGTATGTGAAATTAATTATTTTCCATGCATTTGGCTAAGTTAGTTATCATCTTTGAACTCATTTATATTGAAGGTCACAAGTCTATGCTATCAATTCACAAGTTCATAAACATCCTTTATCCAAATATCAAAACATCATACCTATGTCAAAAGTGTTTTCCTAAAACGTTTTCAAAGATCACTTCCCACATCATCCACCTTTTCATCTCCAATTATCATCATTGCTCCAAAATGACTTAGAGCATCCCTTCTACCTAGATTTGAGTCAACTAGAGAGTTTAAACATTACAAATCTCAACATAACTCTCCCATAGCTGACCCAAAATTTATGGTCAAAACAAGATCACAACACAAGAGAATCATGGAGAAAACCAAACTCACATTCACCTCAAGTGATTGAAATCCTCAAGAATTTGATCCACAAAGTCAAGTTACCCCATCACCACAACCATTGTCTCAATCAAGACCATATGAGATTGAAGATATTACAAATAACTCATTTGAACTTATTAGGGAGGGAATCATAGAATGTCAAGCCTTAGAAAATGTTGCTCTAATTTCCCCATCTTTTATTGTGCAATCATTAGCACAAGGCTTGAATTCATCCACCTTACAAACAACTCCATTTCAAAGGGTAAATCAGATAGCCACTCATATTCTTATAGCTAGTCTTGCTAAAGAATATGGTCACACTCTTCCATTTGAAGGAAACACACTCGTGGGGAATCTCAACACCAATCCACCTCAAAACACCACTTGGAAACCAACATTTGGTTCTCTTCCTATTCTCAAACACCCCTTGCATCAACATAAACCACTTAAACTTCATGAATCCATGATAGCCTCAACATATCGAGGGTTCCCATCTTCATCCATCCCTATAAGTACCACAAGTGTTCCCAACATCACACAAGGAAGTTTGGACCATATATCTCAAACACACCAACAAGGGAATGCCAATACCATTACACAAAGTCAACCATTAATGAAAATAGGGAAATCTTTACCCAACTGCCCCATTGGTTCATTTGCATTATTGGTTTCACAAAACACATCCATCTCATCCATCATCAACTTGAATCAAAATAACCCCTTGGTAACAAACCCCATCAACCAAGAGAATACCTTGACCACATCACTAACACAAGGAAATCATCAAGACATCGATCAAGGAAACATTTTTGATCAATTTCCTCAAGGTCCTCATGTGTTATTACCATCACAATATCTAATGGCATCATAATCTTTCCCCATGGTCCCTCTCACTATAGAAAATCAAATGGAACCTCAAATTTACATTCCTCCATCTCAATCCACCACCTTGCAAGGAATGTTAAACCAAGGGAACCCCCAACCTCTTATCAACAATTGGAAACCCACTTAAAACACCAATACTCATAGTCCATCATATATGTCTCAACAAACGACTAATCCTACATTGCAAGCACATGCCTTAGCTCTACAACAAGCACAAAAGGCTTATCAACAAGATATCCAACAACAATAACAAGCATCCCTAGCAGCACAACAATAGGCAACCCTAGAAGTGCAACAAAAATAGAAAAAAAAGTTAGCCTTAGTAGCACAACAAACAACCTTAGCACAACAACAAGAAGACCAACAACAAGCCCTAGTGGAACAATAGAAATAGAAAGCCCATCAAGTAGCCTTAGTAGCACAACAACAACAAGAATCCCAACAAGTAGCCCTTGTGGCTCAACAACAATAGCAAGCCTTACTAGCTCAGTAGTATGCACAACAAAAACAACAACAAAGTTCCCACTGTAATCCTAAATAGAATATTGTCAACCCAAATGCATTAGGAACATATACATCAACACCACAACCATCTTAGAAAAATCCCACACCACCATACACACCATACAATACCTTATCATATCAGAATCCCATGTACAACTCATCTACCATATCATAATATGCAACACATGTTCCTCCAAAAAATCCGCAAGATGATCTAGCATCACAACTTAAGGAGTTATCACAAGAAATGTAAGACCTCTGGATGGGCAAGAAGAAGAATCCCCATTTATAGAACTTATGTCCATATCCAATCAATCAAAACATTGCAATGATATCGTTCCCTCACCATTTTGAAATCCCCAAAGTTGACAAATATAAAGGGAGAGGAAGTATTAGGGACCATGTCAAAGAAAATGTCATTTGTATGGAGGTCACCTATAATGAGTCCTATTTGATGTGCCTCTTCCCACAAAGTTTAACAAGTCCTACCATGAATTGGTTTTCTCAATTGCCTCCATATATTAAAACCTCCCAAGAAATCATTAAAAAATTTATAGATCACTTCTCCTTTGATCTTGACATAGACATGAACTTAGAAGAGTTGTACACTCTCAAACCAAACAAAGGAGAATTGTTTTCTAATTTCCTGCAATGATGGAGACAAAGAGCTAGTAAGAGCAAGTGGCCAATTCCCGATGAACAACAAGTGGGGAGCATCATAGAAAATTTAGATCTAGATCTATCCTTCCACTTGAAAATGCAATGCATTACGTTTTATGACAATATTTTTACTAGATCCCTTAACATTGAGAGATCTTTATTCTCACTAGAAAATACTCAAGCCTACAAAGACAAAAAACCATCAGCTAGTTCAAATGACAAGCCTTGTATCTAGACTAACAAAAAGAATGTAAAAATGATGGCATGGTAGATTCTAAGGTGGTTTTGAGTGCTCCTAGGCTAAATAATGATCAAATAACTAATGTTCAACCAACTATGAAAAAAAAAACCCTCAAAAAATAATTAGGTTAACAAAATTGACACACAAAAATTACCAACACCTAATAGAAACAACTACTCAAAATGCAAGTACACATAGTTTTCAAAACCCATTGTCTCTATTGTGAAGAAATTGGTAGATTCAAACCTCATAACGCTTCCCAATTTTGAAAACTACCAAGAACCATAAGATAAAATACCTTGGTACAACAAGAATGATCTTTGTGACTTTCACAAAATCAAAAGGAACAAAACAACAAACTACATGAGGCTCAAAAATATCATCCAAGATATCATAGAGAGGAAGCCATATCTATTGAAGAACAAGCCTATATTGAGGATCTTAATATATACAAGAACCCTATGCCAAACCATATCAAAGGAAACAATATTGGAAAAGCTAAGGATCACACAAACGTACAACATACCTATTCCAATGTGGTTGCTTCCTATGATAGTATCATCGCCATCATTACCATCAAAGAGCTAAGTACAAAGTGTGGAGTCGCCACATGATGTGGAAAATTCACCATCCAAGGAGTCCCATCTCAATCTAGGGCACAACCTACTTTTCCAACATCAAATCCTAGCAAGTATAATCTCCTAGATCAGCTTAAGAAGACCCTCACATAGATTTCTCTCTTAGAGCTATTGAGGCTATCCCCCACACATAGGGAAATCCAAGAGAATTCTTTTTCTTCTTCTTCCATCCTTGAGAATATTTACATAGAATAGTTTCAAGCTATGGTAGAAAATATCACTGATCATCTTCTCACCTTCTCAAAACAAGACCTACCATCGTAGCCATCTTATAATTGTTCTTTACACCTTGAGGTCATTTTTCATAAGAAAAAGGTTAAAAGATTCTTAGTAGATGGAGGTGTTGGTTTGAACATTTGTACCCATTAGTTGATCAAAAACTTAGGCTATTCAGAAGATGTTATCAAGAAAGAAAAGAGTACCACTATTAGAGCATATGATGATCAAGAGCGAGTATCACAAGGTATCATTGCACTACCTATCCAAGTGGGACCTATCAATATAGAAACTACATGACAATTGTTAGACCTTGATCTTCCCTACAACATCATGCTTGGCCAACCCTGGAGCCATGTCCTAAAATTTGTAGCTTCAACCTACCATCAATGTGTAAAGTTTCCTTTTGAGGGTATAGAAGTTACCATCCATGGAGATCCTAAGCGTTTTTACTACTGAAAAAATATTGAGGCCAAGTTCTATAAGATCCCCCAAATACACAAGAATGACAAAGTGCCTACACTTTCTACCTCATGTGTTGACTCATCATCCCTTGCATCTACCTTAGAAATAGAAACACATGTCATGTAGAACATAATTGACATCAAATCAGTAATCCAGGATGATGGTTGTGGAAACTATAAGCTAAAAAAGGATAATTTTTTGTTTGGAGAGCTACCTCTTTCTCCCAAATCTCATGGGAAACCCACACCTAGAACCAAAAAAGTCTTTAAAACTATTAAGATGGTAGCTACTACCTTCACCAAGTGGGGGGATTTGAACCAAGAAGATTTAAATGAGGAAGATGTCTCTAAACTCCTTTATCAAGATGAATGACTTGCCCCTATTATTCCCATGGAAGATGACAATAAAAGCTTACAGCTGATGAAGGGATGGGGCTATAACAAGAATGAGAAACTAGGAAAAAATGATAATGATTTGCTAGAACCCATCGTTCCTGAGAAACACCTAAAGAATCTTGGCCTATGTTGTACTACTAGCAGGGCTACCCTTATTGGAAAAGGTACTTCTGCTAAATGGGCTGAGGCTTCCTCTTGGTTACCAACATCGTGTGATAAAACCTTAGATGACTTCCCCCTAGATGTTACCAATCTATTTGACAATAACTCTCTTTTCACGATATCCACAACATCCTCCACCCCAAGCAACCAACCAAAAGAAATAAACCTAGTATACCCACAACTCATTGACTTGGACCAATGAGGACCACTAATTCTAGATTTATTTGAAAATGATGAAGCAATCTCAAAATTCATGGGACTCCATGACAACCTACCATGGGAAGATCAAAAAGTTGGTTTTGACATATTGCTAGACACATGTGGCATACAGTGGGGAGATGATTGATTCCTTTAGTCACAAAATGTATAACTTGTAACTAACATGCAAATCTTTGAGTGAAAACCACACTGTGGAAATTTTTGATCCTAAAATAGTAAAATGAAAGGACGCATATAAGGGTGAAAACCTCTCTAAGGCACCCAAGGATGAGGGATTCAATCTCCCCCTTAGTGCGATGCATCTAGACAATTTATTAGTTCTAGTATAAAAAGACATACCAATCAAAGTGGGAAATGAAGAAGCATCAAATATCATTTTATATGTTGAATCCTTGTTGGATGAAGAACAAAAGAACCTAGCAGTGTTCCTGAAAGAGTGAAGAGATAAATTTGCATGGGAATACATAGATATGTCAAGTCATGATCCAGAAGTAGTTGTGCATTATTTAGTAGTCCATCCTAAAGCTAAAATAGTGAAGAAAAAATTAAGGAAAATGCACCCTTAGATAGCACTTTGGTGAAACTTGAGTTACAAAAGCTGCTTGACGTTGGATTTATCTAATTGATAGATTATCCTAAGTGGGTTTCCAACCTATTACTAGTTTCAAAACCCACCCAGGGCAATAGAATATACACAAATTTTAGAGACTTAAACAAGGCATGCCCGAAGGATGATTTCCCTCTTCCTAACATCAACCTCATCATGGACTTAATAGAAAGGCATGAACTTATATCACTCATGGATGGTTTTTTAGGCTATAATCAAATAATGATCACCAAGGAGGATCAACACAAAACTAAATTCACCTATTGATGAGGGACATATTGCTAGAACATGATGCCATTTGAGCTAAAGAAAAAAGGAGCAACCTATCAAAGAGCAATGAAACTCATATTTCATGTTACGTGATCCACAAAATAGTTGATGACTGTGTGGATGTTATTTTGGAAAATTCAAAGAAAAGGAGTGAGCATATACAAGTCTTGGGACCCATCTTTGATAGACTTGAAGAGTACAAGGTACGATTGAATCCAAAAAAGTGTGTCTTTGGGGTTACATCAGGGAAACTTCTTTGCTATATCGTCCCACAAAGAGCGATAGAAATTGATCTAGCAAAGGTAAAAAACATTATACACATGGAACCACCACAAAAATTGAATTGGATGAGAGGGTTACAAGGAATATTGTATTCCATTAGAAGGTTCATAACACAACTATCAAATAAAATCCACCCTTTTTCACATCTTCTACATAAAGGAATAGCTTACAAGTGGGATGAGAAGTGTGATCAAGTTTTCTAGTAAATTGAATACTATCTATTGACACCTCTAGTGCTCATACCATTGATACCAAAAAAATAATTTATCCTATATATCTCAACAACATTAGCAACATTAAGTGCTCTCCTAGCTTGATATGATGAAAATGGAAAAGAAAGAGCTATCTATTACATCAGCAGGACCTTGGTGGGCTATGAAATGAACTATTAATCCATTGATAAGGAATTCTTATGGTAGGCTTTGCTTCACAAAAATTTAGACATTACATGTTGTCTCATCAAGTAAAGCTTATTGCAAAGATTGACACAATGAAATATCTATTATTTAAAGAAACTCTCATGGGGTGAATGGCTAAATGGGTGATGATCTTGATTGAATTTGACATAGAGTGCATGGAGCACAAGGAAATAAAAGGACAAGTGACTACAAACCAACTAGCACAGGCACCTATCTATGTAGAGAATCCATTGATATGTGAATTCCTTGAAAAATCAATGTTCCATGTCAATCTAACTAATGAATGGAAAATTCACTTTGATGGATCATTTACCCAAAATGGATTAGGGGCGGGTATCCTTTTTATAACCCCTCAAGGCGATTGCATCCCAAATTCATAGAGGCTATCATTTCCATGTACTAAAAACATTGCTAAGTATGAACCCCTAATCACATGTCTAAGGATAGCAATTTAATGGAAGATACAAGAGGTGAAAATCAATGGAGACTCACAATTGGTTATCAAAAAATTCAATGATGACTACCAAACTAAGGATGACAAGCTTACTCCTTATAAGAAGATGGTCGAGAATCTCAAGGACATTTTTACTGACATAAATTTTGAGTAGATTCCTCACATGAACAACTAAGAAACAAATGCTATGGAAACAATTGGATCATTATTAGCCACACTACACAACATCTTGCAATCTGAATTCTTGGTAGAAAAAATTCTTGTACCAACTTTCAAAATCCCAGAATCTAAATTTGTGTGTGTCATAGTTGGTCCTAGATCCCCATGGAATCATGATATATTCTTCTACCTTAAGAGAGGAACCCTCCCATCCGATATCACCTCCAACCTTAAAATGACCTTTGTTAAAAAGGCGTCTTGATTTGTCATCCTACGTGATAACTTATATCACTGAAGCATCGAGGGGAAATCACTATAGTGTCTTAACCAAAAGGAAGCCTTGACCCCTTTAATAGAAGTCCACAATGGCGTATGTGGTTCCAATTCTAATAATATGACTTTAGCTAACAAACTGTTGAGGACGGGGTACTATTAGCCAACCAGGTATGTGCAGGATCATCATGGAAAAATAAGCCCTTAAGTGGCAAAAAATTCAAAATAAAATCTGAGGTAGGCAACTTGATGTAAAATTTTGAATAAGTTATCTATATTATTTCAAAATAATGTAATAATAGAATCTGTAGAAAATTGAATGTAGTTTCTAAACTACTAGGTTTATTTATTTATTTTTTAAATCTATTTGGTGAAAATTTGAAATTTCAATGTAGTAGTACTTAAATTTCAGGGAAAAAATAAGAAGTAGGTGTCTATCTGACCACCCTAACAACAATAAAATGATAATATTTTTTAATAATATTTTAGACATAAGTAGAGGACTCATGTCCATATGTGATGCACATTTTTTGGTAATTGTTTTCCAAGTAAATAATTAATTATGAATTTTCTATTACAACTTTTAAAAATATAAAAACTCGTATGTCTAACCACCTTAACTTGGTCAAAACTTCATGAAATTCAATTTTTCTTTTTTTAATTCTATAGTATGTGAAGCATAGAATGTGATGCATGTTTTGCATTCTAAAAATGTGATACCGTTTGAAAGCTATAGATGTTTTTCAATCAGCCTATCAATTGGGACTTTAGTCGTAATTCAAATAGAAAATGAATAATAACTATTTATTAAATTCAAAGTAAAGCATAATTTATATTGGTAGAAAGCTGAGAATCTCCCTTAAAAACCCTTTTTGTTTCATCAATTTTGGGTAAAAAAAAGTCGTCAGCCACATACCCTACAAATACCCATCATATTGCCACTTTTTGGCCCATCATGATCCTGCACATATCCAACCATGGAAAGAGAAACCCATCAGTATGTGTTGAAGTGTGTCTAGTTTCAACATGGAGATCTGATTTGTGCTCCGGCTTAGGATTTACAACCAATGGTCACACCTTGGCCTTTCTCACAGTGGGTGTTTGACCTCATAGGAAACATTATTCCAACCTCATCTAATGGCCACAAGTTTATCATAATAGCCACTAAATACTTTACCAAGTGGGTTGAAGCCATTCCTATGAACTACAGAATTGGGAAGAAAATTTGCATGTTTATCCTGAATTACCTCATGTTTCATTATGGTGTTCCACAAGCCCTTATCACAAAAAATGGAACACCCTTCAAAAATTAGGATGTGAAAGAGCTATGTCAATAATCCAACATCCAACACCCATTTTCTACCTCATATTACCACTAGGGCATCAGTCAAGATGAGGCTCATTCTAAAATTCCTAAATAAAATAGTCAATGAAGCTATTTGTGACTAGAATCTACAATTAAATCCTCCTCTATGGGCCTATCGAACTAGTATCTACATGCCTATATTTGCAACCCCATTCTCTCTAATCTATGGATTAGAATCAATCCTACCTATTGAGGTTGAGCTCCCATCACTGCGAGTGTCACTGCAAAACTTAATCATTGATTAAGAGTACAAAGTATCTTAGCTAAATGAGCTATAATTCTTGGATGAAAGTCATATTTACACCCTTAATCACTTTCAAGTATATCAAAACTGACTAAAATAAAGCTATAACAAGAAGATCAAGAGTCAGTTTTTCTAGGTAGGGGATCTTGTTTTCAAGTAGAATCAGAAAAATCTTCTAGATCAAGATAGTAAAGGAAATTTTGAGCCTAACTAGTTAAGTCCCTTTTTCATCACAACAAGCTATGGATTAGAATCATATCAATTGTCAACAACTGAAAGTGAACCCTTGTAGGAACCAACTGACAACTTGCATATAGAAAAAAAAGATTTCTAGTCTTGAATGCTGTAAATCTAAAAACCCCAAAAAATCATAAAAAATGACAAAATTCCAAAAAACTAATAATGATTGGAAAAAGTAAAGAAAAACAATCATCCTCTGGGTATGTGCAGGATCATCATGGAAAAAACATGCCCTTAAGTGGTGAAAAATTTAGAAAAATCAAAGTTAGGCAACTTGACATAATTTTTTTAATAAGTTATCTATATTATTTTAAAAATATGTAAGAATAGAATTTGTAGCAAATTGAATGTAGTTTCTAAACCACTAGGTTTATTTTAAAAAAAAAAATTTATTTGGTGAAAATTTGAAATTTCAATGCAATAGTACTTAAATTTCAGGGAAAAAATAAGTAAGTGTCTGTCTAACCAACCTAACCACAATAAAATGATAATATTTTTTTATAATATTTTAGATATTAGTAGAGGACTCATGTCTCGATGTGATGCATAGTTTTTGTAATTTTTTTCCAAGTAAATAATTAATTATGAATTTTTTATTACAACTTTTAAAAAATATAAGAACTTGTATGTTTGACCACCTTAACTTGGTCACAACTTCATGAAATTCATTTTTTTTAATCCTATAGTGTACGAAGCATAGAATATGACAAATATTTTGGATTCAAAAAATGTGATACTGTTTGAAAGCTATAGACATTTTTCAATCAATCTATTAATTAGGACTTTAGTCGTAATTCAAATACAAAATGAATAATAATTATTTATTTAATTTAAAGTAAAGTATAATTTATATTGGTGGAAAGCTAAGAATCTCCCTTAAAAACCCTTTTCGTTTCATCAATTTTGGGTTAAAAAAAATTCATTAGCTACATGCCCTACACATACCCATAGTATCACCACTTTTGGCCTATCATGATCCTACACATACCCCTCTAGTGAAAACCACTTTGGTGGTGCTTTGGGAAAGTACCTTGGTGAAAACCTGGTAAATAGGTGTCTCATGTAATTAAAGCACCCTAATCTATCTTTGGCTTTTTATCCTATCATTCGCTATCATCCCATCCATTTCATCACATCATTCATCTTGTTTATTCCATCACCCATATGCATCCATGTCATAGCTTGATATTGTGAAGTATCGTATTCCCTTAGTACCACTTGGCATATTCCAAAGGTCAATCTCTCCTACCTATATCAAGGTAGTCTATTGCATCACACTAGGGACAATTTGTTCTAGATCAAATTAGGTTCTTGTATATCTTAAGGTTATTTGGAAATCTCATCAAAAATCCTAAAAAAATTCATAAAACCTCATCAAAATCAAAAAACACTTGCGATTGAAAAAATCCAAATAAATTAAAAAATTTGTATATCTAAAATCCAAAAACATTCAAAAAATTATAAATTCAAAATAGAAAACATCCAAAACACACCAAAATACCTAAAAGGGTTGAACATCGAAAATCAAGAAAATATAGAACAAGAACTACGAGTCTTTGAGCTTGAATGTAGGCAAGGCCATCATTGATGTGCCCTCAAGACACCATAGGCCAGTCCTTTAGGAGTCATTCATAATAAAATGGAAATGCATCAACTGTTCATATCTCATTATCAATAAGTCAAGTTTGTCGAACTATGTGATATCTGCATGCATAACATAGGAAAGGCTCATTTTTTATCAACCCCCGAGGCCCCTAGGATAGGTCTTTTAGGTTAGGTTCTTGGTCGAAACCTTAGAAAACCCCTAAACATCCAAATATCGAAAAACCTTCAATATTTGAAACTTAGAAAAACACAAAAAATTCAAAAACCTTGGAAAACAATAAAAAGACTTAAATAATAATAATAAAAAAGAATTCGCATAAAATTTCAAATAGATAAAAAATAGATTCAATTTTTTTTCAAAATACCAAAAAAATTGAAATATTCCAAAAATTCCAAAACCATCCATCCCATTTTGCTTTCACCCGTAATGAAATTTCACCCATAATAAATCAATTGTCATCTTCAACCTTTGGTAAAAAAAATATAGAAAGAAAGTATTAGAAGTTGTAAAGTGAGAACCAAAGTGTCAAAATCTAAAGTCTAGATGTTAGGTAAACAAGTTAGTAGAGTTTACATCAATGACTTATCATACACCTTATCCTAATCAAAACATTTGATCAACATTTCCTAGGATGGATCCTTCCTGTAATGGACATTAGCATTAGAAATAACCTTAGCTAAAAATAAAGTGCAAGAGATAGAGATACCACTGACTATTTGTCGGGTATGTGCAGGATCATGATGGGCCAACAAGTGGCAATATGATGGGTATGTGGCTGACAATTTTTTTTTACCCAAAATTGATGAAACAAAAAGGGTTTTTAAAGGACATTCTCAGCTTTCCACCAATATAAATTATGCTTTAATTTTAATTTAATAAGTAATTACTGTATACACCCAAAAATGGTCACATCACAATAGTCTGGTAATTAATTAAATATTTTTAATATTTAATTAAATCTCTGAATTCAATCTACATATAAATGAATTTAAATAATTTATTTATATTGTTCATTCTTTCATTTAGATTAAATAAATAAGTTTATTTAATCTCTTTTCTTATCTATTTCTTAATTAATTAAAAAAACATTATGATTTATTTATATTAATTATCATCAAATATTCTTTTCTTCTAATTTTCATTCATAATTAAATATTCCAAATCTTTAATTAATTCTTCTAAAGTCTATTTGCAATTAAACATTATAAATATTTAAGTGAGTCTTCTATAGTTCTAAAATTAAATATTTCAAAAATATTTAAGTTCCTCAAACTCACACAAAATTAAATAAATTTATTTATTTAATTAATTAATTTGGATTATCTTCAACAACCGTGAAACAAACTTCCAAAACAGAAAATTAAAATCCTTTGTTCCTGAGCAAGCTTGTTCCCGTGGGTTGAAGACAAGCCTCCATTCTTCTCTCCAACCTCCCAACATCTTCCATCTTCTTCTCAACCTCTCCATCTCTCACCATTCAATTTTACCAGACAATTTTATAGCCATTGATCTTTGCCATCTAGGCTCTTTCCTGTGAAAGTCTATAAAAAGGATTGTCGGGTCTCTAAAAATAGGAGAAGCTTTCATACAGGAAAACTATAGCAAATTTTCAGTAGCATAACCTTCTAGTATTCATAGCATTCTAGCATCATAGCATAGCATAGTAGTATTCCATATCATGGCCTATCCACCTCATATCATAGCACTCATAATCTACAGCCCCTGTGCATAATCTATAGCCCCTGTGCATAGCCGTATCAATAGTTCACTTCACCAGCATATAGCATAGAGAAGTACTTTCCCTTTGCATACTCGTTCTGTAGGTTACCATTCTAAGAAGATTTGCTTACACAATCTGAGAGCAACAACTTCAAAAGAATTATTGGAGATAGAGGACAATGGAACGGTTCTGAAGAAGCTTTGTTTGTTTTCTTTGAATTCAATTATCTTGCTTTCTTTAGTTTAATGTTTCATTTGTGTGTTTTTTTTATCTTATTTTGATACTAATATTTCCCACACACATTTTTGGCACCCACTGTGGGGCCCTTGCCCCAATTTTAACATCTTATTGCAGATTTTTCTGATAGGTTATGGCTAAAAAGAGTGTATTAGTGCATTTAACATGCTTCAGCATAGTTCATACCCAGTTTCAGGCCTATAACTCATTCTACAACACCTGTGACTCATCTTGCAATGCTCGTGACTCATTCTGCAGTGCCCGTGACTCATTCTGCAACGCTCGTGACTCATTCTGAAGTGCCCATGACTCATCCTGCAGTGCCCATGACTCATTCTACAATGGCTGTGACTCATCCTGCAATGCCCATAAATCATTCTACAGGGACCGTGACTCATCCTGCAACACCCATGACTCATCCTACAGCACCCATGACTCATTCTACAGTGCCTGTGACTCATCCTACAGTGCCTGTGATTCATCTATTTTAGCAATTGTAATATGTAACTTAAAGTAGGATTTGACTGGATCCGACATGACCACGACCATTAAGCACTTAAAAGAATGAAGCAATCCTAGGATAGTCACTTCATCTTTTATTTTTGACTAAAAAGAACACCATGTATTTTTGAAGCAAAATCTTCATTTAAATTAGAACATTGTGATTTGGGTTTTAAAAAAGGAATATTTGTTTGCTTGTCTATGGCAATAGGTTTATGCTCTCCCCTTAACTGGGTGATCAAAATACTAGACTTTCCTTTTCAATTTCATACAAATTTACTGGTTTAATTACAACCTTTTAGAAGGCCTACCGTAGTGGGAAAAAGTACTCACCTTATAAGGAACAACCTAAGTGGGGACAACTAAAGCCAAGTTTTCCAACCCACTTTAATCAAATGTGGATGGTTGATGAAAATCCCATTCGACGGTAGTGTGCATTGATAACCATCCCCAAAGCCTTTTTTCTAAAGGTTGGGAGGTCTCTCGAAGGATTATATCATTTGCCACACCGAACAAAAACCCTTACTACGAACTTAGTGTAGTATCTAACCGAAGTCAGTTTCCAAACATCATAATAATCACAGTGCAGGGGAGGGAAGAATCTACCCCCAAGATACTCACCATATAACTTCCAAGGACTATTTTCTCAAGGGATCTAGTATCCACTTCCATCACTCTAAGTACATGCCTGGAAAAGACAAAAAAATGGGTGCCCTTTCGGGGGTGACACAGCTGTGTGAGTCGACGCAGTTCTAAGATGTGGAATATTGATTAGTATGGTGACCTACTTGAGTACTAAGAGTGAGTCTGTTTGAACTATTTGTCATGTGTAAAACCTGTTAAAACAATTTTTGAAAAACTTTTTGATGATCATACACTTGATGTTAAGTATAGGACTTAAACACAACTATTCTACAATTTGCTTGATGTGTTTTAAATACATTACTTCAATAAAGATCATCCAAAACTCACAATTACATTGATTACTCTCATGTTACAAGATTGGAAATCCATGACCTTTCTTAAAAAATCCATTCTCAAATGAATCAAAAAGCCAAATAAACCACTTAGTTACAAGAAACTATTGAAAAAAAGATGATTCTTGTACCAAAGCTGAAAGGTATTACTTAAACATAGAACCTTTATACATCGATATCATGACTGTGTTAGGGGTTTCACTGATGCTTATGCTGTAGAACCATTATACTCACAAGCTTTCTTTCAAAGAAGAGCCCTTTCTCAAAGGCACAACCATAGTCAGCGTATTCATTTTTGTTATATTCCCCAACCTGCAATTGAATATTCTACTCGTTGAAATCAATTTTTACAATAGAGAACTCAATGACATTAGGCATTTATCACAAATCCATCCTTTTACAAAGCTACGATCAAACTTCATAAAGTGAAAAATCATCCTTTTTCTTGATCTTTTGCTTAAGTTCCCACTAATAGGATTTTCATCCTTTCAACTAGGGAACAACACAAGCTAAAGGTTAGAAATATTTCAAGTCATAGAATCTTCATTCTATCCTGACTTTCATATCTATTACAAATTGCACTATTCCATTCTTTTGATCAAAATTTAGTAGAATTTGGAACAAAGCTTATGCCTGTTGTCATGAGATCTCGAAAACACATAGAAAAGGACGAAGGAGAAAATACCACAAGAAAATTGGGTGATAATAGTGAAAGAAAAGAGAATACATTTAATATTGAAGAGTTAACAGAAGAAAAGCTTCAAGAAGTAGAACAAGATCCTCGATTCCATACTCTTATGGAAAGGATTTTAGAAGGAAACAAAGAAATATATTTTCTTTAATTAGCTAATCAAGGAGCTAAGTTTCCTTCTAATTTTGATATAGAAGGGATTAAACAGAATCTTGAAACTCCTCCTAATGATCTTAGTGCCCTTACTCAAAAAATAAAAGAATTACAAGGGAAAATAAAGGAAATGCAAGGAGGTACAACAAAGAAGTATGTTTTAGATGACATATCTCCTTATCCATTTAATAGGAGTCTTCAAATGATCTCTTTTCCAAAACATTGCAAAATCCCTAAATTTGATAGGTACAATGGAAAAACTAACCCCATTGAACATGTGAGGGATTTCCGAAATATGAGTCTTGAATTTACTTATGAAGACACCTACTTAATGTGATTGTTTCAATGAAGTTTGGGTGGAGAGTCCATGGAGTGGCTTTCCAAGATCACTCCCCCCATCAAAAATTTTGAGGAGTTGATAAATCAGTTTATATCACAATACGCATACAATATCCAACACCAGATAACCATGCTTGATCTTTGGAAAGTGAAACAAAAAGTAGGGGAATCTTTCACTACATTTTTGCAAAGATGGAGAAGATTTTTTGCACAATATTCTCATCCTATTCTTGAAAAGGAAAAGATGGATATCTTCATCAATAGCCTAGATCAAGAATTAAGTTATAGGCTTAATCTTCACTATCTTCCAAACTTTGAAAAATTGATTGAAAATGTGATCACCATTAAAGGGGCCTTGGTTAAATGAGGAGTGATAAAACTTGATAATCCAAGTTCATCCAACCAAAACAACAATGATAAAACAAGGTTTTGGAACAGAAATAAAAATGTTGTCAATGGTATAGTGGATGCCAACAACCTATGAACACCATCATCCATCTTCAACTTATCAAGTGCTCCATGAAACAACCACCAAGGAAATACCAGCCAACAAGGAAATAACAATCAACAAGGACAAAAATCCAACCAAGAAAGCATGACAAACCAAAATACCAAGGATAATCGTGCTAATTTCAATACCAATCTTGGCAATACTCAAACATCAAATCTACCAAGACCTCCATTCTTTTCTAATTGAAGAAATTTTACAACTTTGGGTCAATCTCTTGAGTCTGCTCTCAAGTAGCTTATCGATAATAAGGTTATCACCTTACCACCACAAAGAGATTATGAACCACAAGTCAAACCACCATCATGGAATGATTCCTATTATTGCAATTATCATCAATGTAAAGGTCATAGAACAAATAATTGTCAAGCCTTATGAAATCTAGTACAAGATTTAATTGACAATGGTACTATCACAATTAAAGGACACCATGCCAATGATGATCACCAAGCGTTCAAAGACCCTTTACCAAACTATCAAAAAGGGGAAACATCAAATACCAAAGTAAAAAGTACAAATAATGTTGAAGACAACATAATCTGCCACATCTATGCAGATGATCAATAGGTTAATGTTATCAAAATCAAGGAAAAACAAGAATATCAACAAGTTAATGTGACTATGAGAGGACAAGAAAAAGTTGTTTTAAAAGGAAGTTCATCTAAGGTAGCTATTCCTCCTCCAAGTAATTATAATCTAGTTGATCAACTGAGAAAAACATCAGCTCAAATCTCCATTCTTAAGCTTCTCAAAATATCTCCCATACACAAGAATATTTTAGAAGAAGCTCTTGTAAACACAACCATTGACACTGATCTGGATGTAAACAAATTTCAAGCCATGGTGGGACATTTGTCTTCCCCCACTTGTCTTAAATTCTTCGAAAAAGATGATGCCTCCATGACACATCTACATAATTCATCACTTTATCTTGAAGTCATGATCCATAAACATCAAATCAGACGTGTCTTAATAGATGGAGGATCCGGTTTAAACATTTGTACCTTAAAGCTAATACATGCCTTAGGAATATCAAAAAACTCCATTGATCCACGAAGGAAAATAACTATCAAGGCATATGATGATGAAGAAAGAGCTTCTAAAGGAATAATAATGCTACCTATCAGATTGGGACCTGTTGTGAAAAATACATTTTGTCAAGTTCTAGATTGTGATCTTTCCTATAACATACTTTTGGGTCACCCATGGATTCATCATATGCAAGCAGTACTGTCAAAATACCATCAATGCCTAAAGTTTTTGTATAATGGACAAGAAATAACTATACAAGCTGACTACAATAGCACCCAAACTTGTTCAAATCTTCGAGCAACTCAAGACGCCTTTGTGCCACACAATAGGGAGGCTTTTACTACTTCTTCCAATCTACAAGGCCAACTACAAGAATTGACAAAGAATCTTGACACCAAGCTACATTTTAAAGACAATGGAATAGGTGAATATTCACTATCCCTTTCTAGTTTACCTCCTTCTCTTAGGTCACATGGTCAACCAACTCTATCAAATCAGAAGATCGCAAGAGCCTCTACATCCCAAGGTTTTGTACCAATCACAAAGTTTGATGGACAATTCATTAAAGCTAACACTACTGAGGAAGAATCCGAAGATAGGGACATCCAAAGCTAGTTATACAAAGATGAAGATGAATCTATCTTGCACATCAAGTTACCTACTGAACAATATGGTAAAGGGTATACTATCATGCAAAGAATGGGATATGAAGGAAATGGTCCTATAGCCAAAAGAAAAGAAGGAACTGCGGAGCCAATTCAACCTATTTCAATACATCCAAACGATAAAACAAGACTTGGATATGGTAAAGATACCGCAGAGTCAACTTTACAACAAGCACAACAAATTCATAAAGGAGAATAAATTTCAGATACACCCCATGGAGATGTCGCTCTACACAAATTTTATGAATCAGTGTTTCAATTGTAGAATAGTTCAGATACTGATTCCAATGAATATGAATGGGACACCATTTATAACAATGAATTTTGGAGAGACAAAAAAGTTGATACCATACACAAATATACATCCATTCTCAAACAAGGAGAAAGCTTGAGAACACAATCACTTGAATTTGAACCACGATATGATAATTACTCAAGTGAGGATGATTCAAATTTTAATGGGATTGATAATCGACAGGAAAATATCATCATAGACCTTGTCCCTCATGAAAATGATAACCATATCATGACTTTGATAGCTCAAGACCTTACCCAACCTAATGATTCCATGCCTTTAGTCTATCCAGAACTTATTGATTGGGACAATGATGCACCTATCCATATCCCTACATTCCATGATGATGAGGATATTGTAAATTTCCTTTGTTCATCTAATGAAGAAAATAATTGTTTCATTGAATAATCTTAGACTCAAGATTTTGATAGAGAAGGTATCAAGTCTCTTAGCTACAAAATAAATGAAATAAAAGATGGATCTACAGGTGAAAACTAAAAAATGACAGTGGTAGATCAAAACAAGAGAAAAATAAAGAGTGAATCTAATGGTGAGGCACTGAAGGATGAGAAACTTGACACTCTTCCCAAACATTATGAAGAAATATATTTTGTTTTGATTGAGCCCATAGAATCAATCAACATAAGTACAACAGAGTAGCCAAAAATCTTGCAACTTGCAGCATCATTAATAGTGGAAGAAGTACTGAAATTCATGGAGTTCTTGAAGGAGAATCAAACCAATTTCGCTTGGTCATATGTTGATATGCTAGGGTTAGATCCTAATCTGATAATGCATCATCTATCCATTAATGCAGAGGCAAAACCTATGAAGCAAAAACTCAGAAAAATGCATCCACATGTTGCATTGTTGGTTAGAGAAGACTTAAAGAAGCTTTTAGATGTTGGATTCATTCTAACTATTGACTATGCATAATGGATCTCCAATATCGTACCTATTTCAAAGCTAGACAAAAGGATTAGAATTTGTACATATTTCAGGGATTTGAATAAAGCATGTCCCAAAGATGACTTTCCTTTGCCAAACATAGATATGATTGTTGATTTAACTGTTGGCCATGCAATCTATTCATTGATGGATGGATTTTTAGGATATAAATAGATAAAGATTGCACCAGAGGATCAAGATAAAACATTGTTCACATGTCCTTGGGGTACCTATTGTTGGAATGTAATGCCATTTGGGCTTAAAAATGCAGGAGCCACTTATCAATGGGAAATGAAAACAATTTTTCATGATATGATGTATACATTCATGGAAGATTATGTGGATGAATTATTGGCCAAATCTCACACAAAAGAAGGACATCTTGAAATCTTGTCAAAAATCTTTATCAGAATGGAGAAGTTCAATGTTTCACTCAATCCAAAGAAATGTGTCTTCGGTGTTAAATCTGGAAAACTCCTAGGATACATTGTTTCAGAAAAGGGAATAGAGGTTGATCCAAAAAAAGTACAAGCTATAATGGATATGCTGCCGCCACAAAATATCAGTCAACTTAGATCTCTACAAGGATGTCTACAATCAATTAGGACGTTTATAGCTCAATTGGTAGACAAAAGCTTACCATTTACACACCTATTGCATAAAAATGTCCTGTTCAAATGGGAAAAAAAATGTGAAGCAACATTTAATCAGATCAAGCACTATCTCATATATCCACTAGTTCTAATTCCACCAGTTCCACGAAAGCCCCTTATGCTTTATATTTCAGCAAAAGAAGTATCCTTGGGAGCATTACTAGCATAGGAGGATTCTACAGGCAAAGAAAGGGCCATATACTATATCAACAAAACTTTAACATGTCATGAACTAAATTAAAACTTCATTGAAAAAGCTTGTTTAGCTATAGTGTTTGCTTCCCAAAAGTTGTGATATTATATGTTGGCTCATAGAGTTAACTTGATAACCAAAATTGATCCATTAAAATACCTCTTAAGAAAAGCTAGATTGACAGGAAGGCTTGCAAAATGGGTATTAATCTTAAGTGAGTTTGACATTCACTATGTAGATCACAGAGCTATCAAAGGACAAGTCATCACAGATCAGTTGGCCGAAGCACCTTTACAAGAGGAAAACCCAATGCACATTGAATTTCCTGATACAACCATCTTCACAACAATAATTAAGAAATCATGGAAATTGTACTTTGATGGATCCTACATGCAACAAGGCTTGGGGGCAGGGATTATTTTTGTCACACCTAAAGGATATACCATTCCAAAATCATATTGGTTGATATTTCCTTGCACGAATAATATGGTTGAATATGAAGCATTGCTCACAGGAATAAAGATAGCACTGGACTGGTAAATTAAAAAATTGCAAGTCTACAATGATTCACAACTTGTCACTAATCAAATCAATGATGATTATCAAACTAAAGATGATAAGTTGTTTCCTTACAAGAACATGGTGGATGATTTTAAAAAGTATTTTGTGATAATCAAGTTTTCACAAATCCCAATGATTGATAATAAAACTGAAGATGCAATGGCTACAATTGCTTCCTTGTTAAAATTATTAGAAAATAAAAAATCATATGAATTCTTGTTGGAACAAATGTTTTCTCCCACCTATGATAATCCTAAAACCCAAGTCATCTTCCATTTAACTGGTTCCGAGTCACCCTTATATGGTAAGACTTATACCTACCTGAAAGACAACATCTTACCACTGAACTTATCCCAAAACCAAAAAAGAAATTTCATATGCCAATCATCCCGTTATACCTTGATCACTGATATCCTTTACTGACATGGTCTTGATGGTATGCTCCTTCAATGTCTTGAAAGTGACAAATCTGAAAAAGCATTACAAGAAGTTCATGGTGGTATTTGTGGAACTCATTCAAGTGGTTTAACCTTAGCCAAGAAACTTATTATAATGGGATATTATTGGCCTACCACGGAGAGGGAATCCTTTGAGTTTTTCAAGAAGTGTTCTAAATGCTAGATCCATGGGAATCTTATTCATGCACCTACATAGGAACTACAACCTTTCACTCCAACATGGCCTTTTTCTCAGTGGGGACTAGATCTTGTTGGAAAAATTCATCCTTCATCATCAAATGGACATAAATTCATCATCATAGCTACATATTATTTTACAAAATGGATGGAAGATTTTCCTTTGACGACCATGACCGGTAAACAAATCTCTTCATTTATCCTGAATTACATTATCTACCGATATGGAATTTCTAATTCTATAATCACTAATAATGGGAGGCCTTTCAAGAATCAGGATGTTGATGAACTTTGTGAAAGATTTCACATCCAACATAGGTTTTCTACACCTTATTATCCACAAGTAAATGGTTAAGTGGAAACTTCAAACAAAACAATCTTGAAAATCTTGAAGAAAACGGTAAATGACGCTGGTCGTGATTGGCATGTCCAGTTAAATCCAGCTTTGTGGGCATACAGAACCAACATTCACACACCAATGGGAGCTACCCCATATTCCTTGGTCTATGGAGGAGAAGCGATCTTACCACTAGAGGTTGAAATACCTTCACTTAGAGTCTCACTCAAGGGATTGATAAATGATGAAGACTATAGAGTATCTTGTCTGCAAGAGCTAGAATTGTTAGATGAAAGACATCAACATGCAACTGATCATTTGAAGGGTTATCAATAGATTATGTCCTGTAGCTACAATCACAAAGTTAAACCATGAACATTTCAAGTAGGTGACTTAGTCTTGAAAGAAAATCCCCGCAATCAGTAAGACAGAGAAAATAAAGGAAAATTTGAACCAAATTGGCTTGGTCCATTTGTCATCATTGCAACATACGGTTCTGGGGCATATCAGTTATCTACATCAGAAGGGGACCTATTTGAAGATCCAATCAATAACATTCATTTAAAGAAATTCTATGTCTAAAAAATGCAAAAAAGTCTTGAAATTTAAAAAAAAAAAAAAACAGAAAAAGTCTTGAAAATATACAAAAAAATTAGAAAAAAAGTCTTGAAAAAGTGCAATAAAAACACATGGTGAATACCTATTAAACAGACGCTACTTGTGATCAAAATTGGCCCCTCTATCTATTAGCCTATGTCTTGCATTCACTTTACGATATCATCTATCCATATCTATCATTTGTGCATACCTATTGTATCCATATCATGCCATGGGAATTCTTATGCTTCATCATGGCTTGATGAATTTTGTACATATCCATCATATTCAGGTTGTGTTTACACTAGGGGCAGAAACACAGACTAAGACAAGAGAGGGGCAACAACCTTTTAGAATATCACAAAAAAACAAACAACAGTTTGACAAAATGCAACATCTATTGACACATCACATCAAAAACAACATCAAAACGATCACTCAATGCCAGTGAAATCAAACATGGTCAAAACAACATTAATCAAAACACAAACATCAATGTTGATAACCAAGTTGGATGATCTTAATCTGAATAATGTTTGAAATATTTTAGGCAAGATTTGAATGGTTGTTTGATTTTCTATCACATCTTTGGAGCAATTCAATGATGTACTGAACTAGAAAAGCAAGGAAGGAATATGATTTTTCTTTGTCTATTGTTTGCAAGGAAATCATTAGTACTATGCAAATTGGTCATGAGACATGCTCTACTAAGTATCATTGATGACATTTCAAAATTTGCATGGGAAACTGGTTAACTCTTGTCTGTTTATGCAAGCAATACTCAGGTCATCTCGGTTCAATTATACCTAGATGCTTGTATTAACTTGCTATATCAAAATTCATGAAAGAAATACTCAGGTCATCACTGGTGCTAACATACCCTTTGATGTTTGTATTAGCTTTCAACATTTCAATGCTCTATGATGACACAAAAAGCACAAATAAGCTCTCATAATGGCAATATTTTATGGATACTCTGCATGGTTAGTATAGATTACATTCATTCTAGAATCTGCATTTGGCATTTATAGATTTTCCCACAAGTTGGCAAAATATCAAAGTTTCATATCTTTCGAATAAATGACTGAGTACATTTTGACATTCACAGAAACATCATCACATATATCTTTCATACATATTTTCATTAGAAAATCATAAAAGCAAAGCATGCATCATAATCAAAATGTTTATAAGCATTCATAAATTGTATCATCCATCATTTCACATTCATATTCAAAAATCATTCCTCAATTGATTGCGATCATATCATGGACATTGCATCTTCATAAATCATATCATAAACATCATGCATATAGAAAATAGACACATTCATCATATAAGGAATCATCGTTGCCTTTAATAGTATCACAATATACAAAGATAACAAACATTATATCAATATGTATACAAACGCCTCAACAAAGTATCAATAACATATCATATAGAATGCACTACGAAGTGCTATCCTCTGATGCTACCTCGATCACATCTCTATTCACCTGTACAAGCTGTGGAATTAACCTCCATGTCTTTGGGAATCACTCCCATAACTACAATACGCCCATTCTCTGGAAGAATCATCAATTCAAAGCAACATCAATATCAGATCATCATGACAAATGAATCAAATTTAAATATCAAACTATTCGTTTTTCATCATCATGGAAAACAAATTTATCAAAATCCTGTTTGTTTTTAACAAATTTAGAAGCAAACTTATCAACAAACTATTTGTTTTTCATCATCATGGAAAGAAAATTTATCAAAATCCTATTTGTTTTTAACAACTTTAGAAGCAAACTTATCAAATTATTTGTTTTTCATCATGGAAAACAAATTTATCAAAATCCTATTTATTTTTAACAACTTTAGAAACAAAATTATCAACAAATTATTTGTTTTTCATCATAGAAAACAAATTTATCAAAATCCCGTTTGTTTTTAACAACCTTAGAAGCAAACTTATCAACAACCTATTTGTTTTTTATCATCATGAAATTTTTTTTTATCAGCTACTATTTTTTTTCCAACAACCTTGGGAACAAATTTATCAAACAACCATAATCAAATCAGGGCATCGCAATACACAAACAATCAATACAAAGTCATGTGTTGCAATATTAAAGGGGAAATTCTATCATTACAGGGGCATTCTAGGTCATCAATTTTTCATCTCACATCTTTTCCACATCAATTTCTTCATATCATCATTTTTGAACGATGAATCGACATCTTAAAAATCATAAAAAAAATTCCAACAAAATCTCAAAATTCAAAACATTCACAAAAAAATCAAAATCTTATCGATCCATCGTCCGAGGGGGCATATACCTATCAACATTCGACAATCAACGTTTGGGGAAAAATTCAAAATTCTTTGAAGCAATGCATAAAACACATCACTTCAAAGAGGGGCAAACAATATACACCTAAAAATGGTCACATCACAATAGTCTGGTAATTAATTAAATATTTTTAATATTTAATTAAATCTCTGAATTCAATCTACATATAAATGAATTTAAATAATTTATTTATATTGTTCATTCTTTCATTTAGATTGAATAAATAATTTTATTTAATCTCTTTTCTTATCTATTTCTTAATTAATTAAAAAAACATTACGATTTATTTATATTAATTATCATTAAATATTCTTTTCTTCTAATTTTCGTTCATAATTAAATATTCCAAATATTTAATTAATTCTTCTAAAGTCTATTTGCAGTTAAACATTCTTAATATTTAATTGAGTCTTCTATAGTTCTTAAATTAAATATTTAATTTCCTCAAACTCACACAAAATTAAATAAATTTATTTATTTATTTAATTAATTTGGATTATCTTCAACAACCATGAAACAAACTTCCAAAATAGAAAATAAATTCCTCTATTCCTGAGCAAGCTTGTTCCCGTGGGTTGAAGACAAGCCTCCATTCTTCTCTCCAACCTCCCAACATCTTCCATCTTCTTCTCAACCTCTCCATCTCTCACCATTCAAATTTACCAGAAAATTTTATAGCCATTGATCTTTGCCAGCTAGGCTCTTGCCTATGAAAGTCTATAAAAAGGACTATCAGGTCTTTGAAAATAGGAGAAGCTTTCATACAGGAAAACTATAGCAAATTTGCAGTAGCATAACCTTCTAGTATTCATAGCATTCTAGCATCATACCATAGCATAGTAGTATTCCATATCATGGCCTATCCACCTCATATCATAGCACTCATAATCTATAGCTCCTGTGCATAATCTATAGCCCTTGTGCATATTTGTATCAGCATTTCACTTCACCAACATATAACATAGAGAAGTACTTTCCCTTTGCATACTCACTCTGCAGGTTGCCATTCTAAGAAGCTTTGCTTACACAATCTGAGAGCAACAACTTCAAAATAATTACTAGAGATAGAGGACAATGGAATGGTTCTGAAGAAGTTCTGTTTGTTTTCTTTGAATTCAATTATCTTGCTTTCTTTAGTTTAATGTTTCATTTCTGTGTTTTGTTTATCTTATTTTGATACTAATATTTCCCACACAATTATTGTTCACTTTGTATTCAAATTATGAGTAAAGTCCTAATTTATAGGTTGATTGAAAAAAATCTATAGCTTTGAAATAGTATCATATTTTTTGAATCCAAAACATGTGTCACATTCTATGTTTTGCATAGTATAGGATTAAAAAAAGAAAAAATTAATTTCATGAAGTTTTAACCAAGGTAAGGTGGTCAGACATATGAGTTTTTTATATTTTTTAAGAGTTGTAATAAAAAATTCATAATTAATTATTTTCATGGAAAAAAATTACAAAAAAAATATGCATCACATCAGGACATGAGTCCTCTACTTATATCATTTTATTATGCTTACAGTGGTTAGACAGACACCTACTTCTTATTTTTTCCTTGAAATTTAAGTACTACTGCATTGAAATTTCAAATTTTCACCAAATAGATTTTTTAATTTTTTAAACAAAGCTAGTAGTTTAGAAACTACATTCAATTTGCTATAGATTCTATTCTTACATATTTCTGAAATAATATAGATAACTTATTCAAATTTTTAGATCAAGTTGCCTAACTCTGATTTTTCTAAATTTTTTGCCACTTAAGGGCCTATTTTTTCCATGATGATCCTGCACATACCTTGTCTTTGATCTTTTCATCTGATTTATCTTAAATGACCCATTACAAAGACCTCTCAATGATGTTTATAAAAATTATTTAGAGAGAAAATAATGGGACATTGATAATTATCTATCATTTGATGTGCTTGTGGGTATTCTTGTAAAATAATCTTGGAGCATACTTTCTTAGTTGTGTAGGGAAGTGGTTTGTAGTACATTGTTAACCATTGCGTACACTTTGGTATGATGTATTCTAAGCTTCTAAATTACATTCCAACTTAGTTTGCATATGTCAAGGTGTGAATAAGAACTATCCAATATGTTTTGCATATTCAAAGTCCATTACACTAGCACAATGTCATCCTAGTTATAAATAGATTGATCCATCGTATTTATGTGTTATATGAAACAATAAGGACTGACATAAAATCACAATCTGAAGATATGAGCATATCATCATGCATCTCTCATAACCATCTCTAATAAACCCTCAGTGGATCAATGACTTGTTGGGCTTTATCTTCAAAATCAATAGTCAGATCATTCATCTTATTTCTTCTATCTTCTCTCCATGTTAAGCTAGTATCATAACAGTCAACAAAATCATCATCAATGCATCCATCCTACATCCATAAATTATTATCATGTATACATGTCATAAACATACAATGCATTATCATAACATAAATGTGGACATTTTCATTATCCATACATCCATACGCATATATCATGATATCATAAAACTTCATAGAAAAGTACACAAAAGGAAATACATCCATATCATTTGCATAGGAATAATATATGCATATCATAGCATCCATCCCATAACATACCATAAAAATATATTGAAAAAGACGTACATCCATCCATTGTATTACATCCATCATCGTATATCAGATAAATATATATAAAATAGGTATATCGTATCAAATCTTATCACATCATATGCATCCATACATTCATAAAGCATGAAATAAAATACAGATCATATCAAATCCGTATCATCTCATATATATATAAAAAGACTATCATGGTACAATATCTTATCAGTATATGTATATCATAAAAATGTATAATGTACATGGGCCTATTAAAAATGAGCCTATGAGTGTATCTTTGTATCAATAATCAGGCTATAAAAAAATGTGTCTACAAAATCAAAGGAGCTCTATCCCTCAATGGCTTTGTCCCCATCTCTTGGCTAGTTTGGCTCCCTAAGTGAAGTAGAGGCACTAGGTTGAACCTAGCTGTGATGCTTTTAATTAGGCCGCCTATGGCAAGGAGGGACGTCTCTATAGTACAAAGTCCACCAATATGCTACCTTCTCCCTCGCTATACCATATATCATTGCATAGACATTGTTTGACCAACTAATCCTTGAGCCTACTAGGACTACTCTTGGGTTATTGCCTCTAGCTGCTACTGCTAGATGACCTCCTCGACCAACTAAAAATTTGATGTATGCATCAACTACCTCTCATGGTCTCTATATTGTCAGGCCTGGTCTCTCTCAGTTGTGACTACCAAAACCTGCTATTGAGCCTAATCTTGCTTAGCTGCAATCACCTACAATTGTTGTTGTAACTATTGTATCTCAACATCACCGAGGTCTGGCCCTGGCGGTGGTTGTTGTATTGGTTGTTGTTGTATGGGTGGATACTATGGTGGTTGCTAGTGCAATGGTGATGGGGGTGCACCCAAAACCTATACATCTTGTTGTTGGCCATCCTAGCCATCCTATCCTTTGCCTCATCCTCTATGCTGCCCATCCTATGGTTGGCCTCAACCTCTGCCTACTCCCCTTCCTATTTGCCTCCCTCATGGAGGTATACCTATTGGATCTATCATTCTAGGAGGGGGTACAAACCATACATCATATGCAAGTTTTTTTGTGCATTTTCCTATCCTTGATCATAGGCCAATGACCTCACAACCATCTATTGAAATCCCTCAAAAACATCATGGGATACGATTATGTGTCCCCATATCATATCTCGTGTTGATTTGAAAAAAAATGGCCATATAGGCATCATTAGACCTATCTTGTCTGTGACCAAAATGTTTGGAAACTCTATCAGGAAAGTACCTCTTGATCATAGTGTTCTCTTGACCCTGCATGTACCGAGTCTTCCATGTAAAGAATAATTGTTGTACATCATCATAAAATGTGGGAATTTCAAGCCACAATTTCCATTTGAACACTATCATATCATAAATCACTCTTCTCTAGTATGGGATACAAAGCTACCATGTGTCTTGAAGAGTGATGGCACCTTTGTACCTCTTGATGACTAGATCATCTAGCTCCACATCTACCATATGGAAAATAGGTCAAAGCATGGAAATGTACTCCTAGGCCCATATGTGTAGAAGAGTGACTCCTATACCAATAGCTCTACCATCACAACACATGAAGTCACACATATCATGGTAAAGTGAGGTGAACATCATTGGAAACCATGCATATTGAGTCCTCCAAAAAAGCATATTGTTCCATGCTAGCCCCCATCCTAGATTGAATCCCTTGCTTCAACGATCTAGGGAAACCAAACCCAAAATCACTACAACGATGACCAAACTGAAGGTCGATGAGTAAACTCTATACATCTCTAGGTCAGTTTGTGAGTTGAATAGGATAACATTGTCCTGGTCAAGGAACTCATGACATGCATCATAGCCAACATCAGTCTCATAAATAACCTCCTCTCCATGTATGGGAAATCACAAAATATGCCATACATCGTCCAGTGCCACTATTGCCTCACTGATGGGTAACTGGATTGAAAAAGTATCACTATGTCATCACTCACATAGTGCTATCATCATTTCCAAATGGGTCCACACGATGAGCATATAAGTAGTGTACCACAATCTAATCTCCCTAAGGTGCTCCTCTTGAAGCTCAGATAAATCATCAAGTCTAGAAAAAACTGAAGGCTGGTGCTCACAAGACACGAAATGCTAGATAACCTCCTATACCCATGAAGCGCACAACATTAAATTTTTCTAAAATTGGCCAAAGTTTGGAGTTTTTATCCCCCAAATGACAAAAGCATCACTATTTACAAAAGCGTTGCTATTTAAAAAAGTGTCATTATAGTCCAAATTCCAAACAAGGACATTGTATACATTAAAATTCCAATCATTTCTAGCATTTCTCATCACATCCACATCACCATTTAGAATTTGGAAACCCTAAATCAAAATTTCAAATTTGGCAAGTGCATCGTATTTTCACCCACACCACAATTTGAAATCTAGAAATCCTAATTCCAAACCATGAAGAGCATTGCTCATTATAATAATGTCACTAAAAATGAAAATAGCATTATGGATTCTCAAAAAAGTGTCACAATATAGTGACGCCACCCTAACCTAAATTTAAAAATATAATAAATGTGCTTAAAAGTTAGAATACAAGAAGATTTTCAAATTGCATACTCGTGTCCCTATGCCTAGAGGCCTCTTGTACGCTCGAACTTGATCGAAAGTGTGTCGTAGGAGCAATCATTGCACCATTTTGTTAGGAGGTTAGAGCTCAAAATTCAAGAATTCTCTAAGGCATGAATGCACAAATGAATTTAAAGTGACCTTCCATCAACTATTTGTGCCTAAAAATTAGGGTTTTTTCGCTAATTTAACCATGTAGTTCGGGTATTTCACCAATTTGACCAAATTTTCCAAATTGGAGCTTATTTTGCTCCATTTTTTGCATTTTTGGCAATTTTTTTTGCATTTTAGAGACTTTTAAAACCATTTAGGCAACATTTAACCTTTGTTGAGAAATCAACCCAAAATTCAAAATTTCTACCCAATTGCTCAAGGGGGCAAGGAACTAGCTTATTCCTTCCACTGGGGAGTGGGGCATCTAAAAAGAATATATATATATATATATATATATATATATATATATATATATATATATATATATATATATATATATATATATAGATTTACAACATTAGTTTAATCTGAAAGAGTGTTACTCTTTGATTCAACATAACAGGTACCTTGCTTCAAAGAGGGGTAAAATGTAAGCACTTTAAAATGTCCTGAATGATATCATACACTCAAGCTAGCTATACTAACATCATTTTGTCTTGAAACCCATCCTCTTTTTGCTTAACTAATTAAATTTTCCTATCTATTTAATTAATTATGTCATTTGCATCTATTAACCTAATTAATTTAATCAAGTTAATTCACCCCCTTTCATGCTAACATTTTTTCCTATTAAATTGAATAAATCTAATTATTGATTTTAAGTCCGTAAGTCTTCTTATTTAATTAAATAACCTTAAGTTATTTAATTAAATATCATTTCACTTTCCCCCTTTTTCATTAAATCATTTATTTAATGAATATCATCTAATTGCCCTTAAATTACATAATTAAACCTTTGTTTAATTATCAATTACTAGTAAATCGAATTCCCCCCACTTGCAAGGGAATATTCCTCCTTTGCACATTCCTCCAAAAGGAATATTCCTCCCTCTTTTTCACATTAAAACTTTGTTTTAATTTTCTAAATACCTATTTCCCTCACCCATGAGAATATTCCAAATAATATTCTCTTTCTTCCATCATTTGAAAAGGGGAATATTCCTTTTCTACAACAAACTTACAAGACTTCATGTCCAAGTTAACTTATAAGACTTCGTGTGCAAGTTTTAGGTGTGTTTGTTTGAAAGAATATCAACCCTTGATTCTTTCCTTGATCCATGTGATGATTGATTCTCATCCATTGATGATAATCCATGATCCATGTTTCATCTTTACTTCATCCTTGAAAATTGATTAACCTTTTAATCTCAACCCTTCATTTCTTATTTTTTCTCTTAAAAAGAAGTCACTATTTGGAGACAAATGGATCTATGTTTTAACATCAAACTTATGCTATTAAAATCACTTGCACTTACACTCACATTTTACATAATTTTAGCTTAATTTACTTGCATATTAGCTTAGCTCCCATTAATGGATTCCATGATAACATAAATGCATACATTTAGCATATCTTTTAATTAGGGTTTCAATCCTTTTAGCTTAAACTTCTTTTAGATTTTCTTTGCATACACCAATATCAATCATCTTAGCATAAATAATGTTAAAATAGCTTGCATCATGTTCATTCAACCTTAAATCATGCTTCATCACACATCTATCATTAGTTTCATCAATTATATTCAATAGAATCAATTGGAATAGGCTCATTTATCCACGAGATTAGGACAGGGTCACAATTCCACATCAATGCGACATCACTCCCCTAATAGAATAAGATTGAATGGATCATAGTAGGTGTTTCTAAGGATTTTTTAGTTTAATATGCTATGTTTTAATAGACTCCTAGTTTAGTTTTTTTCATAGATCTTATTAGGATTGGAATTTTGTGGCATAATTAAGCTTTGTATCCTCATGGATCAAGTTTAGTCGGCCCATACTAATTCATTGGTCATAACACATATGATTGACAAAACCATGATTGAACCAAAATCCCTCCCAAAAATCTAAGAGAAATTTACCATTTCATATAAGAAACTCTGAGATGACCAAAAAAACTCGTTGTGCCTCCTAAAATCAAACAATTTTACAAATCCAAAGAGAAATTGATTGAACAACTTCCTATGTTTCATTATGTTCCTTCCATAAGGGAAGAAAATAAAACTATGGTTGAAAAACCCACTCTTACACAATCACAAATCACCAACATATTGAATCGAAACTAAAATGCTAGAGAATGTAGGTGTAGATGTTGTGCTATTTCTTGTATCTTACAAACTAAAGAAGAAAAGAGTAACACAAAAAATCAAAATCAAAAATTTCTTGAAGTAATGCATGATGATTCTATACACTTGTTGAAATGTAAACAAGAAGCTTCAATGGACATTACCATTCGACCTCTTGTGGTGATTAATTTAGATGATGACATTGAAAATGCAAAGATTGATGAGCAATTGCATAATGAGTTGAATTCATTGTTGGGTGATCCCACAATAGCGGTTTACAATTTTTGGCCAAACTAGACACTAAAATAATTTTTTTAACTAAATATTAACTTTCGGGCACCTATAGCAACTAAACCATGAGGAATTTGAAGATAATGCAAACTAAAGTTTTGTGAATTTTTTTCTATAGATTCTAAATATATTTTTTTCAAAAATTTTGGAATCAGATTGCACTTTTTTTTCCATCTCCCTCAAAACCTAGTTTTTTTCAGAAAATAACATTTTTAAAAAGTGATGCTCATCGTATAATGCATAATTTTTTTCCATGAAGGATAAAATTCTAATTCTTTCAAATTTAGATTTGTAACTCTGATATGTAGTTCTTCCACTTGGTTTGATAGTTTTTTATTGAATATTTTTTCTTTAATCAAGTTTTGAAGTCAAACCAACTACAATTCAGACATAGCGCGACTGTACAACGCGTAACTTTTTTTGTATGTATCAATTTTTATTTTTTTTGGTTAGATCAAGGACTTCAATATTTGGTGCACTAATATTTTTTAATATTTTTTTTCATAATATGCTATTTTTCCACACGTGCAGAACAAAGAGCTTGATTTTCGGTGAAAAACCTACATTCACAAGAAATAAAAAATAAATATAATAATAAATTTAAATTTATTTAAAATTATACTTTTTGGGAAGCTGATATTAAGGAATACATACTTACAAAAAAAAAAATTTAAATTAATTCATTTGATCCACCAAAAGATAAATCAAAAGTGATTTTTAATCAGCATTTTGATAGGTGTAAAGGAGACTCTGTTAGAGGTATGGTTTAAAACTAGCGGGGTTCTATCCAAGGGGGTTTGATTTAAGGTAAGTTTATCAAACCATCTTCAATTGTAATGCTTTAAATGGAAATTTTTAATGCTTAAATGATTATATTTTCTAAAAATATGTGATTTTAGCAAAAATTAGAATCTCCCAGAAAATGTAAACTAGCTTTGTGGGATCACCCTATTCTCTTCTTCCATGAACATAAATAATGATAAGAGTGTTGAAATTGGTGCATGTCCTATTTTGTCGCTTGATGTTGTCCCTTTGGCTATTTTTCCACTTTCCATATATACTGATCAAGGTTGGGATGCAGACGACCTACTATAGGTTGACTCATAGTGCCTTACTAGTATTTTTCATTTTTTTCTCTTTCATGTTTCTTTATGTGATTGCATGTGTATAATGTGATCCCCTATACTGTCTCATTTGATGCATTTATCTCTCTTTTTGTACATTCCTCTATATGAATCTATATTCTTAAATATTTCATAAACATTTTATCTTTTCACTTATGTTGTGCTTTCCTTTTGGGGATGATGCAAGGTGTCAAGACATTTAGGTCTCTTCCATGTTGACCCAGAAGGATTTTTCTTTGTTTCTTCTCTCTATGTTTCATATAGTTCTATGAGTATTTGGGGAATGATGGCATTTATGTTCTCTATAAGAACATTGTAGCAAAGATATACTAACCCCAAATCCATAGATCCCTTATGTGTTTTTTGGGCCAACCCCTCCCTCCTTTTTTGTGGTGTAGAGTTATTTCAGAAACATATAAATTCACAAAGGGATTTCTGAGGAGGCTCTCATATCTTAGGATTGAACATTGGCTACTTTAAAGCAATTTCTCATAGCAATGTTGTTAGCAACCGCTATAAAGTGGGGGCATACATGTATAATATGTTTCAACATTTTTTTGTATTTCATTGTGTGATTTTCTTTTTTCTTGTGATGTGTCCTTTTTTTGGTGGTTTTAATGGGTTTGATGTCCTCCAAGAGTGCAATATTTCTTAGCGTAAGATTTTCCTCATAGTGGTACTGATGCAACACATTTCATTCCCTAAGTTGAGAAAATTTTACTATTAATTTATCCTCCCTCAGAGACATTAGGAATGATGATCCCTAAGAAGAAGAACTTACAAAAACTAAGAAAAATCCCTTTGAACAAAAACCTTTTAGTAGCATTATTATTCATAAGTGTTAGCATAACATAGCTTGTTAGCCTTATGAAGCTTGAAACCCTAATTTCAAGGCTACCAAGCATAATGCACCTTGCTTGCTTGTGGAGCCTTGCATTGTTAATAGGTGTTGCATAATGCAGCTTGTTAAGCACTATGGAGCTTGAAGTAATAAATTCAAGGCCACCTAGCATAACACACTGTGCTTTCCTAGAGAGCCTTTCCTAGCATTGTGGTGCCTTACTGAAGTTATTAGGAGGATAGCTCGATGTGTTGTGGGATCCTAATACAACTCTCTCATTTTCCACCCTTTTGGGATATTCACATGTATGAGCAGGATCATTGATGGGCCAAAAAGTGGCAATATGATGGTTATGTGTAGGGTATGTGGCTGATGACTTTTTTTTACCCAAAACTGATGAAATGAAAAGGGTTTTTAAAGGAGATTCTCAACTTTCCACCTATATAAATTATGCTTTACTTTGAATTTAATAAATAATTTTTACTCATTTTCTATTTGAATTACTACTAAAGTCCTGATTGATAGGTTGATTGAAAACATCTATAGCTTTCAAATAGTATCACACTTTTTGAATCCAAAATATGCATCATATTTTATGCTTCACATACTATAGGATTAAACAAAATGAATTTCATGAAGTTTTGACCAAGTTAAGGTAGTCAGACATTCGAGTTCTTATATTTTTTAAAAGTTGTAATTAAAAATTAAAAATTAATTATTTACTTGGAAAAAAATTACAAAAAAATATGCATCAAATTGGGACATGAGTCCTCTACTTATATCTAAAATCTTATAATAAATTAATATTATCATTTTATTGTGGTTAGGGTGGTCAAATAGACACCTACTTATTTTTTCCTTGAAATTTAAGAACTACTGCATTGAAATTTCAAATTTTCACCAAATAGACTTGTTTTAAATAAACCTAGTAGTTAAGAAACTAGATTCAATTTGATACATATTCTATTCTTACATATTTTTGAAATAATATAGATAACTTATTCAAATTTTTACTTCAAGTTGTCTAACTCTGATTTTTCTAAATTTTCATCACCACATAAGGGCCTAATTTTTCCATGATGATCCTACGCATACCATCACCTAGTGGAAAACTTGAGGTTCCACTATCCCAAAGTGAGCATGAAAAAATAAAACCAATGCCTTAGATGTGTTTCACATCATGTTGGCTAGTGTAGGGTTGATCTTCCTAGTCTTTGATGTTTTATGATTGTGTATCTTTGTCATTGTTGCATACATAAGTGTCTTCAATGTCTACTTTAGTGTCAGTTTGACATTGGGTCATCCTACCACTAAAGTGGGGGGAAAAAGTAGTGTAGGAAAAATTATCCCTTTTTCACACTTAATTTGGGAATAATTACTATTAAAATGAGTGTAATATTTCCTTAATTTAGTGTTGTAATATGTTTTACATATTCACATTAAGTTTACGTCCCTTTTTAACTAAAGTGACTTAATTTTGCAAGTATGAGCCAATTTGGTGGTGTTGTCATTAATATTTTCATTGATGTCAACATAGTACAATATGTTGCAAATTGTTCATGTATGGTTGAGATGTTGACATGTTGTGAGTACATGGAGATATCTTTATCATGTTTTATATGTGTTGTGGTAATAAATTTCCAAGTTCTTTTGAGAAAATTAATAAAGAAGAGAAGTCAAAAGTAGGAATGCATTCAAATTGTGCTTCGGTATGTGCTCCACATTTCTCCTGTGTTGATCCTATGCCTATGCAATTTTGAACCTATCATTATGGTGATCTGATGATGATATATTTTGAGTTTCAACTTTTGGTGAGATGGTACATAAAATTTGTGTCCACCATTATGTGTGTCCTACTGGAAGAATTAGTGTTCTATGGATTGGGAGAAATATTTTTGCTCCACAATCCTATGTTGTCTTGTTTTAGATCTTACAGATCTGGGATATATGTCTTTTGAAGGATTTTTTTATGCTCTGGTGAAGAAGGTTGAAGTTTGGTAATTCAGAAGTCATGTTTCTATATTCTAGTATAGGTTTGCATTATCTAGATGATCTGGTGAAATAAATTCAGTGATTGAAGCCTATTATTTTTGTTGTAAATGTATTTGGAAGGCGTTGAGATGTACTCTCATGCATAATGAAGCATTTTTTGGTGTTTTCATGTCATCTTCTTGTTGGGAAGCATGTGAATCAATGCTATTGGAAAAACAAGGACAAACAACTGAGAGTGGGGGTGAATTAGTTGTCACAGATTATTTAAAATTTTCAAACTTAAGTTAACTTAATCTTAGATCTAATGAATGAACAATAAACCACAAACAATCAACACATCAAAAACACATAAAACACCAATATTTTTACATGGAAACCTTGTTAAGGGAAAAAACACGGTGAATTTCAGTCCACAATATTATACCCTGTTAAAAGTATAATGAAGAATAATCAGAATTCACATGCATTTAGGCACATTTCCTAGAGGTCACTGCTCAAATACAAGAGGGATCATTTCCCAAAGAAGACACAGTTTCTTAGAGAAATTTAGATTAGATCCACAGGGTATGAACTGAGTTAATAGCTTCTACAAAAGCCTAATTACAATTCCAGTTAAGCACAAAAACACTCCATCACACTTCGCTCAAACTTCATCACACTCTTCTCTACAATCAAATGATTAGGTCACTATTTGAAGAATTTATCTTTCTTTATCACTTCTTTAGTACGTAACTTCACACAAATAACTACTCTTATATATCCACAACATGGAATTACATAAACAACTTCATCGGCCAAAATAAAATATAAAACATATACACAATGTCAACCCAAATTTACAAGTAAATTTTCAATATGAATCAAACACCATCATCCACAAGATAATGAAGACTTAAAACAATATCCTTGAGAACACCAAAAATTTAAATTTTAATCTCCAAGGATCCATAATACGTTACAACCACCATTTTAGAAAAGAACATAAAAACCCAAACACATAAGAGAAAAATATCGACCAAGAGCACACCGATCAACGCAGACATGCAAAAAAAATAGAGCATGATATAGAAACATCCAAATGCATCAAGAACCATTAGAGAGGCATCCACAACAATTGAAATTACTATAATCACATCAACTTCAATAAGGAACACTAACTGAAGCAACAAAAAAATGTTAGAACAAAACTGTTCATAACATGATTAAATCTTCATGCAGACCTCTAAAACTTTATGTGGATAAACTAAATACACTCTGACGAGGGAGCAAACCCGAGACACAGAAATAATGCACACAACTAGCAAACTTTCTTATTATTCAATAATGAAAAATCTTACATGCAGAGGATCACAAATCCTCGAGCTCTGTGATACATGCAAATTACAAACTTACAGAAAATTACCCAGATCCCCTTTCACAGCATGCGAACTTCTTTCCCCAAAAAGTTACCCAAAAATCAGAAACAAGTCCCTAAATAGACCCATTTCGGTTTGGAACCAAAAACAACCTTCGAGATAAGATTTTTGATGATTTGGCGCCAAAATTACAATTTGAAATTCAAGATAAATTCATAGTTGAAAATTAGCACATTTTTAAAATATGCACCAACTTCCGGCAGCCATAACTTTTAATCCGACCGTCGGATCTTCAATGATAATACCTTTTCGGAAAGCTCTCGAAAAGACGATTTTCTGCAAAGTAGGCCTTTGGCGGACTACTTTGGCGTTTTCGCAAATTTTCAGGCCCATCCGGGATCATTTGGTGCCTCAAACTGAGCTCGGAAGGTTTTTCAGGTCAAAAAGCAGAAATTGGAACTTGAATAACTTTCAAGTCATGAATGATCTTGACTTGATTCTTTCACCAGACTGTGTATTTTTCCATCCTGAACCTTCCCATAAATTTCTGTCTTCCCACGACTTCAAATGCAAACCTGCTAAAAATAGCAGTTGAGCAGAAAAAGCAGAAAAGTAATTCTGAAAGTTGGAAACTCTTATTCGATGAAAAGGGTATCCAGAAATACAAAAACATCTACAAAAAGAAAACAACAAGAACAAAAGTGGAAATCATCTTTTTGGGTGATGCAAGATTGCCCTCACACCACTGGATGCTCCTGCATCACACTCAGAAATAATCCATTCAATCCATAATGACTGATCATCAACGTACTAAGAAATACACCTTCAAGACCTTCACTATTCCACTATCAACTTGCAACAATTTACTTAACAATTTTCTCAATATTCTCGTCATATACAACCTACAATACATAAATGCTAATAGTGTTGACATAAATGAAAATGACATATCAACAACACAACCATAGCATCCAACAATATCCTCCTTTGGCATTGATGGCAACACATGAAGTGAAAAACACCATCAACATAACTTTCAATCCACACTTACTCCACCTTACATTCTGACTCTTCTCCTCATGTTGTTTTTCACATTTCTCTTCTCCCCCCTTGATAGCAATGGAAAATATAAGCATTATCTTTCCACATACAAGATTTGAACCAAATATTTGCACATCTGAATACTCCGCCTTAGTAGCAACCATGGAAACATCATTTGGATCAGAATATAGCTATGAAGCACATAGACTGGTGCAAGTAAATACATCTCTAGTTCTTATCAGGAGGGGTAATCACCCCCAACATCCCTCTAAGATACTAAAAAGTATCCTTTGGCAACAACTTGGTGAAAATGTTTGAAATCTATTCTTTGATAGGAACATACTCTAGTCTGAATTCTTTCTCACTAACTTTCTCCCTCAGGAAGTGAAACTTGATTGATATATGCTTGGTCTTAGAGTGTAGCATCAGATTCCTTGATATGTTTATTGCACTTGATTTGTCATAGTATATGACAATAGGCTCATCATATACTACTTTGATATCTTTTAGCATCTTTTTCATCCACAACACTTGAGTACAATTATTTGCAACAACAATATACTTTGCCTCAGTAGTAGATAGGGATATGGAATTCTTCTTTTTACTCAACCAAGACACTAGCTTCTTCCCTAGGAAGAAGGAACCACCACTAGTTCTTTTCATGTCATCTACATCTCTTGCCCAATCTGCATTAGTATAGGCACTAAGGGAAGATCATCATTTTTAGGATACCAAAGCCCAAAATCAATTGTTCCTTTAAGGTATCTAAAAATTCTCTTTACAGTAGTCACATGAGATTCTTTTAGATCAACTTGATATCTAGCAACCGTACACACAACGTTCATGATGCTTGGTCTAGTCTAATTTAAGTAGAGTAATCTACCAATCATTTACCTGTATCTTGTTTGATTTTCCTTAGGAGAATCATCATTTTGTGTTAACTTGCACCCAGTTACCATGGGTGTACCAACAGGCTTTAAGTCTTCCATTCCAAACTTATTCAACAACTCTCTCACATATTTGGACTAAGATATGAAAATATCATTGTCCAACTGAGTGACTTGTGATCCCAAAAAGAACTTTATCTCTCCAATCATACTAATTAGAAATTTACTTTTCATTTCATTAGCAAACTTCATACATAGATCATCAACAAAGAATTAAATAATCAACTCTTTATCATGATCCAACTTAAAAAACAAGTTGTTGTCAGTAGTACCTTTATTGAATCCAAGCTTTAGTAAGTATTTATCTAGTCTAGCATACCGGGCTATAGGGTCTTGCTTGAGTCCATACAGATCTTTCTTCAATCAGAAAACCATGTCTTCCTTATTAGTGCAATACCCCTCGTGTGGTTGATACTCTTTGATAATATTATGTGTTGGTTTGGTACCTGGTTTGTGATAGTGATTAGTTCACTAACTTTGTTGTGTGAGGATTCATAGTTTGGTTAGTTTGCTACACTTGATATTACTTATGATGTTTGATGATACATTATGTGGTGATTATATTATTTGGTTATGCTATGGTTTTCATTAATAATATATATGGTGATGATGTGATTCTATACTACTATGGTTTCTAATGTGTTTGCTAGTGAGTCTTGGTGAAAGGACGAAGTGGCATCACTTGCTTTCAAGTTCCCTACTACACTACAATTACCTTTCATGGTGTGTCTGCAATGGATATTTACATGCTACTTGGCATTTGTTTATATGCAGGATGTAGGTACAGGACATCGACTCCACCTGCTTGGTAGGTCTAAGTGTTTCCCATAAACCCAATGTGTATGATGTTGAAAAAGGGATTTGATAAGGAAGTTTCCCCATCCCAAGTCCATCACCTCATTGTGAGTCTTTTAGTGTCATGGTCTTGACCTTGTCTTTGTCTCAGTATTGTTGTTGTTTATTTATTTTATTTGTGGATAGTTGTTATTTAATTTATCCTTATTTTATTTGCGATTAATTAATGTTATCTTGTAGATATGATTAATTGTATGTACTTGTAATTTAGTTAAAGGTTGGATATAAAATATTGCAAATTAAAAGATATTTAATTAATTAAAAAGGATAGAGGAATTAATTTAAATAAATAATGTTTGTGATAATTGTAATTTTCTTTTTCAAAATATTAATATTATAAAATCTAAGGATAATATCATGTGAGGATAAATCTGAAATTAATGAATTTTAATTAAAATCTGTGAGATAAGTGTGAGCTTTTAAAGCAATAAAAAGAACCAATGGATGGGTTGGATTTTTGGAAAAACTAAAAATTAAAAAAAAAAAAAGAAAGAAGATCTTTATTTATTTTTCCTTATTTTATAGTGAGAAAAGAAAAGTTTCTACACACATAGAGGAATGATTTTTGGTTGTGTCTCAAAAAGGGAAAAAAATAAGTTTTTGTGCTTCTTTGTAAAAAAAATGTTCTTGAAATAAATATATTATTGATCCAAAAGTTAGCTGAAAGAAGAAATTGGAGAAGGAATTGTAGAGGAAATCTATTTTTGTAAGAGGAAGAAGGGTTGCAGTGTTTGGATTTGACATCAAACGAAGGACTCCAGGATCTTTTGATATATATTTGTTGTTTTGTTTTATTAATTCATTAGTTTTGTAAGGGAAATGAAAATCATGTCTACTATACTCTAAAATCAATATCTATGTTTTGGAAAAAAAGGGTTTTGTTGTTGAAAAATTGCTTGTGTTAAACCTTTAAATCTTCTATAGTAATCTATTGTCAAATATCTAAATTCTCTTCAACAAATGTAGTTGTTAAATTATTGGTTTGAAATAAAAAAAATCAATTTATTATGGGGCTGAATTTGTATGCCCAGATTTATTGTGTCTGGAGAAAAAAACCAGACTGTTCATATTTTATTGAAAAATAATCTTCTATTAATAAATAAATAAATAAATCAGAGGTTTGTAACTTTCCCTGGGTTTTGTGTTTTTGTTTATAATTTTTTTTTTGTAAATATACATAACTTATAATTCATATAATTTATATATATATATATAGATAGATAGAAATGGAGGGTGGAGTTGTCGCGTACCACCCCCACTCCCCCTAGGGTTGTACATAGCTACCATACTAGCATAGGCCGCACACAATAGTCAAGGCTGCTGGACGTAGCCATGTGGGGGCTGCAACCTCTCCATAGGGAGGTATGTAGTAACCACGAGCTGCATGGGGTTTCGAGTTGCTTTCTTTAAAAAATTATTTATTTTTATTATCTTTCTTTTTGTGATGTTTATATTTTATATATATAATATATATATATTGCTCTAAAATACAATGAGGTATATGGGTGATTTTATGATATGATTTAAATGCATGATTTTTAATAGATGTTTAATTTATATATATACATATATATGTATATATGTATACATGCTTAAAATCGTGATATATATATATATATATATATATATATATATATATATATATATATATATATATATATATATATATGTGAAAATTATGGAATAAATTATATAATGTTAAACTTGCAATGTTATAGTTTAACTGAGTAAATTATAATTAAACTATGTGTTTTAAGTTAAGTTGAATATTCTTGAGTAAATTAATTTATTTTCTGGGTGAAATTATTGTAAATTGAAATGTGTTATATGGCATTGTTTTACGTAATTGTGTACTCTCAAGATTATTTGTTGAAATCCCTTGAGTTAGTTTATCCTTCTGTAGTAGCTTAAGTTGTTCGTTAGGGACTTCCAGATGTGGGGAAATTCATGTTTTATATTTGATCTTTTAATTTGATATTTGTCCCTATTCTTGGCTATAGTTGTGACTTGATTTTTACACATGGGTTGTACCATTTTTATGGGTGTTGATTTATATGATTTTGGTGAGATGGTTTTGCCTCCTAGATGTTCCATTTGTGGTTCAGTATTCCTGTTGGTACAACCTATTGATATTGGATTTTATGTTTTGGGTTCTAGGGAGAGTGGCTCTACGTGGGCATCAGTGCACAAAGGGGCTGTTAGGATAACCCATGTTAGAGTTAGAGAAAAAAGTGATAACCTAATTAATTAATTAGGGGGTGGGTAGTAAAAAATTAATAAGATAATTATGGATGCTTCGTCCACTTGTTAGTACTTTAAAAGACTAAAGGTGGGCTGAGAAGGCCGTGGTTGGCAAGTTCGTTGCCTCATCTTCACAAGAGGTTAAGGGTTTCGCATGAGTTACCCTATGGAGCAACGCCTTGAGATATATAGTCAGGATAACCATAGATGGAGGCAGAACCTTGTGATAGGTTTTCTGGATAATCCATGTAAGGCCATGTGACGACACTCTCCTCTAGCATTCCCTTTGAGTTTTTTAATTTAAATCCTCTAGAAGTGGTCTATTGTTATGTTTTGGAGATTTATTGTCGTTATGAGATATTTCTTTGTGTTCTCTTGCTTTTCATGTTTGGAGTTTAGTCTTGTGTTACTGTTTGGATGTGCTTGGTTAGGGATCTTTCCTTATTTACTCCTAGCATGGGGGTGGTTGGGTGGAATGTGCTACGCACCCCGTTGTGTCCCGTTATGATGCAGTTGTACCATTTAGTGCAGAGTTTTGTAGATGTAGTTTGATATAGGATTCATATGTTACCAAATGTATATTTGTACTCCAGATGTATTTTAAGTATTGATTTATCACTCCCATGTGCATTGGGAAGACTTATGATGTAATTTTTTATATGTGTTCATTGAGATGTACTATCAGACTGATGTAATGTATTATCATACCATGTAAATCATTCTAGAACTACCATTTGTAAATGTTGTTAATATTATGTTGTATCTGTGGAGATATGTACTTAATATTTCCATGATTAATTTATTGTATTTGCATGTATGGTTTTATATGGATTATTCTTATTGTTTTGGTTATTGTTAATGAATGTTTTTAAATGATGATATGTGAATGAATGGATTATGTAATTGGTAATTTAATGTTCATCTATTAAATTGTTTATGGCATAGTTTAGGTAATGTCACCTCATGTACCCCAAGGGACTTATATGTACAACTTGAAACATTGGTTATGTTGGAAAACTTAAAGTACATTCCTTATGTTTTAAAAAAAAATTATTGCGTTCTTAGTTATTCCATTGGGGTTTGCATGGCGGGGTGTTACAACATGTTATTAGATCCTAGGTTCACACACTAGGGCACTATGAGCCCATTGTGTTGACCTAGTTGACTATACTCTTGAGGGTGTGTCATTTCATTTGTGTAATATGAACTTGGTTATTTGAGTTTGTTTCTAGGTGATGTAGGTCCAAAGGTGCAAAAATCCGGTGGAAAGGATAGGACCCTCAGTATAGTGCATAATGCACCGATATTCTTCATACTAGAAATGCATTTTTGACCCGTGTGTTACCCTTACGTCACTTTTGTGTAGTTTTGTAGCATGTTCTCTGTGAAATTAATTTGTGTGTGCATGCGGTGAGTGTGGATTTTAAACTAAACTCTATCCATTAGTGTTTTTCTAAGATGAAGATACAAAAAACACCTTGAAAGAAGGTCCATGATCTAATAGTCAAACCACCATGGAAAATTAGACTTCGGTATGATTATTCCAAATGCTCCATGATTTCGGACTTGGAGACTTTGGACGAAGCTCGAAGGAGACTTCTTCGAGAAAGAATGAAATGGACGCCTTCCAATAAGGAAGTCGTTAAAGCAGCCAACCTGGCTAATTTGAAAACGAACTAGTCAACCTTTGCATGCTTACCCTTACTTGTTTAATACCCCTCGTGTTGCTAATATTCTTTGATACTATTATGTGTTGGTTTGGTACTTGGTTTGTGATGGTGATTAGTTCACTGAATTTGTTGTGTGTGGATTCATAGTTTGGTTGATTTGCTGCACTTGATATTGCTTATGATGTTTGATGGTACATTATGTGGTGATTAGATTATTTGGTTATGCTATGGTTTTCTTTAATAATATATATTGTGATGATATGATTCTATACTGCTATTGTTTTTGATGTTTTTTCTAGTGAGTCTTGGTGAAAGGACAAAGTGGCATCACTTGCTTACAAGTGCCCTACTACCGTATGATTACATTTCATGGTGTTTCTGCAATGGAGATTTACATGCTACTTGACATTTTTTTATATGCAGGATGCAGGTACAAGACACCAACTCCACCTACTTGGCAGGTCTAAGTGTGTCCCATAAACCTAATGGGTATGATGTTGAAAAAGGGAGTTGATAAGGAAATTTCCCCATCACAAGTCCATCACCTCATTGTGATTCTTTCAGTGTCATGGTCTTGACCTTGTCTTTGTCTTAGTATTGTTATTGTTTATTTATTTTATTTGTGGATAGTTGTTATTTAATTTATCCTTATTTTATATGGGATTAATTAATGTTATCTTGGAGATATGATTAATTGTATGTAATTGTAATTTAGTTAAATGTTGGATTTGAAATATTGTAAATTAAAATATATTTAATTAATTAAAAGGGATAGATTAATTAATTTAAATAAATAATGTTTGTGATAATTGTAATTGTCTTGTTCAAAATATTAATATTATAAAATCTAAGGATAATATCATGTGAGGATAAATATGAAATTAATGAATTTTAATTTAAATTTGTGAGATAAGTGTGAGCTTTTAAAGCAATAAAAAGAACTAATGGATGGGTTGGATTTTTGGAAAAAAAGAAAAGAAAAAGAAAAAAAGAAAGTAGATCTTTATTAATTTTCCCTTATTTTATTGTGAGAAAAGAGAAGTTTCTACACAAACACATGAATGGTTTTTGGTTGTGTCTGGAAAAAGGAAAAAGATAGGCTTTTGTGCTTCTCTATAAAAGAAAATTGTTCTTGGCAGAAATAGATTATTGATCCAAAAGTTAGCTGAAAGAAGAAATTGGAGAAGGAACTCTAGAGGAAATCAATTTTCGTAAGAGGAAGAAGGGTTGTAGTGTTTGGAATTGACATCAAACGAAGGACTCCAGGTTCTTTTGATATATATTTATTGTTTTGGTTTATTAATTCATTAGTTCTGTAAGGCAACATAAAATCATGTTTGGTATACTCTAAAATCAAAATCTATGTTCTCAAAAAAAGGGTTTTGTTGATGAAAAATTACTTGTGTTAAACCTTTAAATCTTTTGTAGTAATCTATTGTTAAATCTTCTGAATTCTCTTCAACAAATCTAGTTGTTAAATTCTTGGTTTGAAATAAAAAAAATAAATTTATTATGAGGTTGAATTTGTATGCCTAGATTTATTTTGTGTTTGGAGAAAATTTTATTTATTTTATATTTGGTGGGAATATATAAATAATTTTTTCTTTTCTTATTGAAAAAAATCTTCTGTTAATAAATAAATAAATAAACCAGAGGCCTGTATCTTTCTCTAGGTTTTTTTTTTTTAATAATTTTTTTTTGTGAATATGTATAATTAATATTTTGTATATAAAAAAATATAGATATGAAATTGGGGTGGAGTGGTCGGTTGTCCCCATACCACCGCCACTCCCCCTAGGGTTGTACGCAACCACCACAGGTTACTGGATGCAACCATGTGGGGATTGCGGCTTCCCCACAGGGAGGTACACAATAACCACAAGCTACGTGGGGTTTCGAGTTGTTTTCTTTTAAAAAATTCTTTTTTTTACTATGTTGCTTTTTGTGATATTTATATTATATATATATATATATATATATATATGAATACCTATATATATATATATGTATGTATGTATACCTATATATATAAATGGTTATATATGTAGAAATTATGGAATAAATTAGATAATGTTAAAATTACAATATTATAGTGTAATTGAGTAAATTGGAATTAAACTATTTGATTTAAGTTAAGTTGAATATTCTCAAGTAAATTAAATTATTTTCTTGGCGAAATTATTGTGTATTGAAATGTGTTATATCGCGTTGTTTTATGTAATTGTGTACTCTCGAGATTGTTCGTTGAATCAATTGTGGTTTTATCTTAGTTGGAATTATGTCATATGGGAAAGCCCTTGCGTTAGTTTATCCTTTTGTAGGAGCTTAAGTTGATGGTTCAGGACTTCCAGAGGTCAGGAAATTCATGTTTTATATTTGATCTTTTAATTTGATATTTGTCCCTATTCTTGGCTATAGTGGTGACTTGATGTTTACACATGGGTTGTACCGTTTTTATGGGTGTTGATATATATGATTTTGGTGAGATGGTTTTGCCTCAGGGATGTTCCATTTGTGATTCAATGTTCCTGTTGGTACAACCCATTGATATTGGATTTTATGTTTTGGGTTCTAGGGAGAGTGGCTCTACATGGGTGTCAGTGCACAAAGGGGTTTTCAAGATAACCCATGTTAGAGTTAGAGTAAAAAGTGATAGCCTAATTAATTAATTAGGGGGTGGGTAGCAAAACATTAATAAGTTATGGATTCCTCATCCACCTGTTAGGGCTTTCAAAGACTAAAGGTGGGCTGAGAAGGCCATGGTTGGCAAGATCGTTGCCTTGTCTTCATGAGAGGTTAAGGGTTCCACATGAGTTACCCTATGGAGTGGCACCTTGAGATAGGGAGTCTGGATAACCATAGATGGAGGCGACACCTTGTGATAGGTTTTTTGAATAATCCAAGTAAGTCCATGTGATGACACTCTCCTCTAGTGTCCCCTTTGAGTTGTTTTATTGAAATACTTTGGAAGTGGTCTATTGTTATGTTTTGGATATTTATTGTCATTATGAGATATTTCTTTCTATTCTCTTGCCTTTTGTGTTTAGAGTTTAGTCTTTTGCTACTATTTGGATGTGCTTGGTTGGGGATCCTTCCTTATTTACTCCTAGCATAGGGGTGGTTGGGTGGAATGTGCTACGCACCCCATTAGGTCCCCTTATGATGCAGTTGTACCATTTAGTGCTGAGTTTTGCAGATGAAGTTTGATCTAGGATTCATATGTTACAAGATGTATATTTGTATTCCAGATGTATTGTAAGTAGTGATGTATCAGTCCCACGTGCATTAGGAAGACTTATGATGTAATTTTGTATATGTGTTCATTGAGATATACTATCAGATTGATGTAATGTATTACCATACCATGTAAATCATTCTAGAACTACCATTTACAAATGTTATTAATTTTATGTTGTATCTGTGGAAATATGTACTTAATATTTCCATGATTAATTTATTGTATTTGCATGTATGGTTCTATATGGATTATTCTAATTATTTTGGTTATTGTTAATGAATGCTTTTAAATGATGATATTTGAATGAATGGATTAAGTAATTGGTAATTTAATGTTCATCTGTTAACTTTATATGGGATATTTTAGGTAATGTTACCTCATGCACCCCAAGGGACTTAGATGTGCAACTTGAAACATTGGTTATGTTGGAAAACTTAAAGTACATTCCTTATGTTTTTTAAAAAAATTATTGTGTTCTTAGTTGTTCCTTTAGGATTTGCACAATAGGGCGTTACCATTAGTCTATTGAAATCCATCCAACTATTCAACATATACCTCTTCTTCTAACTCACCATTTATAAAGGTTTACTTCACATCCATTTGATAGACTTTGTAGTTCTTATATGTAACATAAGCAAGAAATGATCTTATAGCTTCAGTTCTGGCAAGAGAGGAAAAAGTTTCTTCAAAATCAATACCTTCCATTTGTGAATACCCTTTACATACCAGTCTTCCTTTATTTTGAACCACTTCACCTTGTTCATTAAGCTTATTCCAAAAGAACCATTTAGTACCAATCATATTTTTATCTGTAGGTTTGGGAACAAGAATCCATGTATCATTCTTTGAATGATTTTTCATAAGTTCTTCCTTCATAGCTTCCATCCAGTGTTAATCATTACAAGCTTCATTGACATTGTTAGGCTTAGTCTTGGAAATCAAGAAAATTCTCTTCTCCATTCCTTCTATTCTACACACCTTTATTCTTATCTCCTATAGTTTGATCTTCAGAATGATTTAGCTTTGCATACCTCATAATTTTAGGATTCTCTTAAACTTTTGTTTCTTTTGTTATTTTTTATGCACTTCCCCTTGCCTCTCCTTCCAGAATTTCTTGATTTACTAGAACAATATGAACTTGATTCTTTGTTTGAGCATTCCTCCCTTTGTTTGTACTATCTTGCTAGTCATTTGAATCATATCCATAGTATCTAGATGATCTACCAGAGTCCTCATCAACTCTAACATTTGCACTTACAACCATTTTTCTCATTCATCTATTATAGCACCAACAAGCCTTTCTTTTAGTAGAGTAAACTAGAAAGATTCCTTCATCACTCCTTGCATCAAACTTGCTAATGTCCTCATCTCTTTTAATATAACACTTGCTTCCAAAGATCTTGAAATATTTAATAGTAGGCTTATAACCAAACCACAACTCAAAATGAGTCTTACCAGAAATACCATTGACATTTACTTGGTTTATAGTGTACATAGTAGTGCTTACATCTTCTCTCCAATATATGTGAGGCACATTTCCTTCCAACACCATTGTTCTAGTAGCATCTAGAATTGTTCTATTCTTTCTCTCTACAACTCCATTCTATTGATGGGTTCAAGGAGTAAATAACTTTCTTTTGATTCCATTCTCTTCACATAAAGAATTGAACTCCAGGTAGGTGAAATCAGTACCTCTGTCTAACCTAAGGCATTTGATCTTCAGACCTGTCTCATTCTCTACCATAGCTTTGAAACTTTTTAACTTCTCTAATTCTTCACATTTTTCTCTTAAGAAAGAAACCCACATCATCCTAGAGTAATCATCAAGAAGCAACATAAAGTACCTTTCTCATAGATTTCTAATTCTAGAGGGACCACATAGATCAGTATGCACCAGCTCTAGTACTCCATTAGAATGTTGTTGTTTGCTCTAAAAAGAAACTCTAGTCTTTTTCCCTAGATCTAATATTCCTTGCATATTGTGTTAGTAGGCTTCACTAGCTTAGGTAGATCTCTTATTGCTTGAGTGGAGCTTACCTTAACAATGTTATCAAAATTGACATAACACAAACTCCTATGCCATAACCAAATTTCATCTACTTGAGCAATTAAACAACTTTCATTAGCAATTAGGTGAAAAATATTACCTCTTGTCTTTGTACCTAAAGCAATTAAATTTTTAGAGCTTCCAAGTATCCTACATCTTCAATCTTTGAAATGAAGATTGCAACCCTTTTCCACCATCTGTCCAATACTCAAAAGGTTATGCTTCAAGCCTTCAACATAAGGGACATCATTCGTGTTATGTTTACCACCAAGACAAATAGATCCTCTACCAGGAAACAAAACAACATTGTTAAATCCAAATCTTACAACCGCATTGTCATATTTCTCTAGACTTACAAATTTTCTTTTGTCACTAGTCATATGATGTGAGCAGCTGCCGTGAATAACCCACTCATATTTTTGTTCAATTTAGGTTGCAAGAGCTTTCTCAACTTTAGCAAATTTAGTAGCCACTGAACCATTTTCCTTGATAGCAATGAAAATACATTCATCTTCATTTCCATTTTCTTTATTAGATTCTTCATTAGTCACACATTCTTCAACATAATAACATTTCTTTTGAAATCAAGGTTTGTTAGCCTTAGACCTAGGAACTCTTTTAGGATGTTGTGAAGAAAAATGACCTATTTTACTACAAGAGAAACATTTAATAGGAATCATTCCTTTATACTTACTTTATCCTCTACCTTATTTCTTTAGAATCAGTTCTCCTTGCTCTTCTAGCTATCCTTCTTCATCTTCAAGTTGTTTCATCGCTTTCTCATACTTGAATGTATTTATATAACTCTCTCTGAGACTATTTATTTGTTTGTTTCTTCTAGATATAGAGGCCTTAAATGTAGATTCAGTCTTGGGGGCACAATCACCAAATTCACTCAAATGACACTCTAATCTGGCTTTCCACAGAGAGTAGTTTGTTGCATTGAATCTAGGACTGTCGTTCTTGTATGATGCCATTTAAAATCACCTCAAGCTTTTAAAATTCTTCAAAGGAACCTAGTATGATACCAATTGTTGGAAAAACAAGGACAAACAACTAAGAGGGGGGGTTGAATTAGTTTTCATAGAATATTTAAACTTTTCAAACTTAACTTAATCTCATATCTAATGAATGAACAATAAACCACAAATAATCAAAACATCAGAAACATAGAGAATGCCAATATTTTTATGTAGAAACCTTGTTAAGGGAAAAACCATTGTGGATGTGAGTCCGAAATATTATACCTTGTTAAAATTATAATGAAGAATAATGGGAATGCAAATGCATTCAGGCACACTACTTAGAGGTCACTACTCAAATGCAAGAGAGCTCACTGCTCAAAGAAGACACACTATCTTACAAAAATTTGGATTAGATCCATAGGGTATGAAATGAGAAAATATCTTCTACAAAATCTTGATTAAAGTTCTGGTTAAGCACAAAAACACTCCTTCACACTTTGCTCAAACTTCTTCACACTCTGCTATGCAATCGAATGATTAGGTCACTATTTGCACACTTTATCTTTCTTAGGTACTTATTCACTACATAACTTCACACAAAAAACTACTCTTATATATCTGCAACATGGAATTACATTAACAACTTCTTCAACCAAAAAAAAAAAAAAACATATACATAATGTCGGCCCAAATTTACAAGTAAATTTTCAATGTGAATCAAACATTGTCGGCCATGACATAATGAAGACTTAAAACAATATCCTTGAGTGTGCCAAACATTAAAATTTTAATCTCCAAGGATCCACTATACGTTACAACCACCATGTCATCCAAGAACATAAAAGCTCAAACACACAAGAGAAAAATCACCGACCACAAGCACACCGATCAACATAAATGTGCAACAAAGATAGAGAATGATCTAGAAACATCCACAAGAATCATGAATCATCAGAGAGGCATCCACAACAATTGAAATTACTAGAATCACATCAACTTTAGTTAGTAACACTAATTGAAGCCACATAAAAACTATCAGAACACAACTATTCATAACATGATTAAATCTTCATGCAGACCTTTGAAACTTTTAGTGGATAAAATAGATAGACTCAAAAATAAAAAATTTAGACCACAATGAGTGATTGTCAACATACTAAGCAAGACACCTTCACGACCTTTATTGTTCCATTGTAAACCTGCAAGTCTTTGTTTAATAATTTTTTGAATATCTTAGACATATACAACCTACAATACATAATTCTAATAATGTTGACATCAATGACAACCACATATTAGCAATGCAACCACATCATCCAACAATTTTTATTTGTGTTTTCATTAGGATTTTTCAATCTAGTGTATACACTTCATTCGAAGAATAAAATTTAATTAAGGAAGCGTGTAGAAGATTCAAGAATATTATTGGTTAAATTTTTTATTGGTCCACTCTTATTCGTTTCCACCATGGGAATTTAGAGTTGTCAACCTAATTTAAATTTATGAAATGATGTATTGTGGTTGACCTTGGAGAAAGTTTCTAAGTTTGAGAATAGTATAAAAGCAAGTTGAGTTGTGAAGAATTGTATGACAGTGTGATGCAAAGTGACGAAAGTGTGCCACAAATCTTAAGAGAAAAAGTGTGTATGAGTGAGTTGTGATAGCACTTTTTCAATGTGTTGAAGGCAGTGAACTGAAGGTTTCTCTAATCCTGTGAATGTGCTTTTATTGTAGTGGTGGATTTTTTTTTCTCTTTTGTATCTGTAGGCAGTGAGCCTCCCTATTGGAGAATGAGTCCTTTGTAGGTAGTGAGCCTTTGTACTTGGATAGTGAGTCCTCTTTTGGGCAGTGAGCCCTTGGTAGTGAGCCTTTGTATTCAATCTATACTGTTTATATTGTGTGTTGACCCTCATAGTGTTTTTTCCCTTATTGGGTTTTCCACGTAAAAATCTAGTGTTCATTGTTTTGATTTACTTTATCTTATTTATTTTTCATGATCATATTTAATAATAGAATAGTGTGGTTGAAGATTTGATAAGTGATAAATTTGTAAGTTTGAATTTGTGTGACAACTGATTCACCCCCATCTTAGTTGTCCTGCACCTGTTTAACACTTAACTGTTCCTTATTTAGGCTGTTGTAAGGTGTATCCATAGAATTTCACACTAATCTAGGGCTTTATTAATTGGCCCCATTAAATGAAAATTCCAAGGGATAAAACCCAAAATTCATAAATACCATTACACAACAATTAATTTTGGAAGATGTGTGTCCTAGGTTAGTGAAGTAGGACCCATTTTCCATAGGGTGAATGTGTCCTAACTTAGTTCTAGAACCCAATTTTTATATAAGGTTTAACATTGTTTGATGTGTGTCCTAGGTAAGTGGCCTAGGACCCATTCACCACATGGACAATGTGTCCTCACTTAGACCTATGACCCCTCTTTCAGATATGTTTTTGGTAGTATTTTAATGATTTCAAATCCATAATTCAACTTGGCTTGTGATATTTTAATTTCAGAAATTAATATTAAGATGTGCATAAATACAAGGCCATTTTCACTTAATTTGAGCTATATTTTTTATGCAAGCATCCTAATAGAAAAATTATGAGCAAAAGAGCATTGAAGAGAAATTTATAAGGCATTCAAGGGAAGATTCATAGAATATTTATTGTAGCAATCAAGATTCCTTTCATTATATCAAAGATGTATTGCATCATACATGTTGTTTGAGCTCGTATGTTGATGTAGTGTTCAAGATGAATCAAGCATATCAAATGCATTATTTCACATCATGTTTCATGATCAAAATATACATTCATTGAGGTGACTTCATGTAATTTTTTATATTTTTACTCTAAGGTTTCAATTAAGTTTTGGTGAGTTGCTAGACATTGTTGTTCATTAATCAATCCTTCATGATTTTATTCATTTAATGGTTTAATTACCAAAATGGGGTTTGACCAAGGAATACCCCCATTCCCTAACGAAAACTATTTTTCTCTCTTTGACGTGTGATTGTAAGTTTTAGGATGAAGATCATTTGGAGATCAAAACAAAAGAAAGTTGCAAAGTTTTCAAATTTGTGAGAAAAGTTGTCAAATCACAAAAACTGAGCTACATGTTTTATTTGTGGCTTTTCGACATTGAACAACTTGAATCTAGGAGTGAAAATATAGAAGAATAGAACCTAGAAACCAATTTTTAGGAGCCATACCCAAGACCCATTTTCCATAGGTTGAATGAATCCTTGGATCTCCCTTTTCATTACTCTTTCAATCAGATTTAATTAATGTTCCTCATTTGCATATTATGGCTTGTATTTTGACTGAAATTAGGAGAGAAATAGGGTGCATGATTAGTCTTCATTTTTCCACACCTATATTCCTTTATTTTAGATATTTAGGGCTTCAAATGTTAATATTCACAAAAATTTTTTAGACTATCTTAGGAGGAGACATACACACCTTATTCACATTTTACATATATGGATATCTAGGATAAGATGAATTTCATATAGAATTTGTAAATTTACCATAATTTCATCTTTATTTGCAAGGATCACTAGTTTTTTGAAATATTTTAGAGAAGTGACAAGTAAATTTGATAAATTCTTCTTAAATATCAAAAATATTTAAAAAAAAAGATAACAGAAGGAGAAGAATAAATAGAGAGAGAACTAAATTTTTATCAATTTCACATGATTACACTTCAAAACTATGAGCAAAGACCATAAACTAGTCTATTGTTCATAAGAATTGTTCAACTATTCATAAAAAGGTGCAAATATCTAAAGAAAAATGACATTGTGGATAAATAAATTAAAATACAACTAAATAGTGGCACAAAAATTGATATCTAAAATAGTGATAAGTGTTTATGATCACTACAGATTTATAGTTGAATATGAAAAACAAATGGGATCAAATTCTTAATTTCTATAATTTTATACAAGTAATTTTATTGACCAAATTAGAGGAAACCATGAAGTAAACAAGAATTGATAATTATAAAAATTTTTGCTCCGCAAACTTTAAAATTTACAATCCCTTAAAATGATAATGATGAAAGAGCATCACTATTTGTAAAGTGATCCTTTATCAACAAAAAATACTTATTTTCTTGTAGTTTATTCTATATTTGCCTATGTATCTTGTTCTAAATTTAATCATTTTAATATCTCAACTCATGGAGAATGATATTGGTTCTACATGAGGTCATCTATAATGCATCTCAGTTTCAAGAGATTTTCATTCATTTGTAGAATGTTATCACTCTCTAAATTTTATTGTCATTCTCATTCAATAGAATTTGGGGTCGACCTAGTCCAGACTTGTTGTGCAAGCCTATCCTAGAGCATGTAGAGATTAATGGAACATGTCCCTAGCTTTTAGGTCCGAGGGGAACTTTATTTGAGATCACAATTAATTTCATTTACCGATGGGTTATCTTTCATGTTCATTGTCTAACCTATATGTTTAAACTTGCATTGGGTTGGTAAACTTGTGAGGCTGATGTGGATCACCATTGGAGTTGGAGATTCATATTTAAGATAATTTGTAATCCTTTGGAAAGAAATTAGTCATGATGAATTAAGTTAGGATAGATAAGTGTGATCTAACCTGCTAGGTTGTGGAATGTAATAATTCCTTAAACCAATTGTAATAACTTGAATGCCCTTGTAGTAGGCTTATTATCCCTAATTAGTCCACATATGAGGCATATGATGCATGTGAGACTTCGATTTTGTTAGTCAATTATAATCTATGTTTGTTAAGAATTTATTGTGTTAATTTTGTTGTGTTGAACTATAAGCTGCATGGTTAGATCATCCTTTATGTGCCCTACACCTATGACTGCACCAAGTGGTATCATAGAATGTTTGTGAGTCCTAAGAAGGCATTACTTATGGTGAAAAAATTAGAGAACTAAGGAAAGTTCCATGTTTTTTCAATAATTCACCAACTATGAGGTAGTTGATACCTTGTAGATAGATCGTTGAATTTAGGAAGTTGCATCAGATCCAAAGAGAGAGATGCCTCCAAGGAGAGCACCTGCTATAGTGAGGATCATTGGAAGTGTAGTGTAGAAAATCTTATCCTCTTGAAAATAGTACAATTTCACACTTAATTTGGACTTATTTAGCACCCTTGCATAAAATACCCCTTTAAATCATCATTAATAGGAACCTAAGACCCTTTATTTTGGATCTCAAGGCCTATTTGAACTAAAAACCTGATAAATCATCAAAAACATTAAAATTACTAACAACCCACCTCAAAAATCTACGGTGGGACTCATATGCCACCTTGGGCGTATGAGTCCCCTAGGTGGGACCCATATGCCACAAGTGGTGTATGAGTCCCATTTGGGGACTTTATAGGATTTGAGTAGGAAATTAAACATTTTAATTCAATTTTTTGGGTGATGTCAGCTTTTTAGGTCTAAATAATGGTAAATTAGGTGTATTGCATATATAAACAAGCTTCTAATTCACTATTTCATCTAAGCAAGAATTTAGATGAGTGAAATCCAGGCATTCAAGAGGATTCAACCATTATTCACAAGAGAATTCAAAAATAAGAAATCAACAAAATTGAAGCTTTGCTACCAAATTATTGTGTTTGTGTAGGTCTTAAATCTCACTTTCATTCAATATCTAGCATTGTCAAGGGTTGATTATGGTTTCCTATGGTGAATCGTGATGGATTCTAGGTTGGGGAGATGCAACTATCCATCAAGCCAAGCCTAATGATTTGTTTCCTAAGTGATTTCATCCTCCATTATCATTATACGTTCAACCTAAGGAAGGTACATACATCATTAGAGCTTATTTGAGTGATTAGGGATCTCTCAAATTAAGTCTTTCATGCCTATGTTTCATTCTTGCATCTCATTCTAGCACAATAGAATAGGGTTGCATTGCATTTCAAATTTCCTAATCTTAGAAACACTTAAGGTTAAGTTTTATGTTCAAATTTGGATTCAAGATTCATTGTTTCTATCAAATTTTAATTACCAAAATAAGGTTTTGACCGAGGTAAACCCCCATAAGAAAACCAATTCTATATTCTATTTTGTCGGTCTTTTTATAGGTTCAGATGTAGAAATTAGTTTAGAAGGGAAGAGAAGAGGTTGGAGCATAGATCTGAACTTTGAATTCCTAAAAAAGTGGAATGGGATTGATACACCAGAAGTGGTGTATGAGTCCCACTACAAGAAAAATTCCTGATTTTCACAGATTCTGAATCTATATTGTCAAAAACCTATTCCAGACTAGAAACCCTAGTGTGGTACTTATATGCCCAAAGTGGCATATGAGTCCTAAGGTGCCCTAATTCCATAATTTTTAGTGTTTTAGAGCTCATTATAGGTCTCTATAGGTTCCCAAGTGCACACCTCTAACCTTGCAACTCTCTATTCTGATTTACATGCATTTTAAGGTCATTTAGTGAATTCTTGCATCACATTAGGTTTGAGCATTAGGTCTTGCATTTCATTAGTATTTTCAAGCCCTAGATTGGTGGTGAACCCCTCCTTGGTTTATAATCAGACTGTAGGATAGCCCTATTGAAAGATCTCTTTCTCCTTTGCATACCTTAGCTTGAGATCTCTATGGTTTTCCTTGAATGAGAGAGTGAAGAGGATTATTATTCTATCTCCCAAGCATAGAAAATTCCATAATTTTCTTCCTTTCTAGAAGAATGGATGAATTGTTAGATATGATGAGAGTAATGAGTGTCTGATTGGATGCTATAGAAGAATATAGAAGAAGAGGGCTAAACCCTTGACATGCTGATCAAAGTGATGATGATGAATTAGATCATGTTGTGAATTGAAATGAAGAAAACATAGAACAAGAAGAAGATTGAGATCAAGTAAAGATGTTGAAAGCTATTTCCAAAATTGGTAAGAGACCTAGAATTGAATTTTAAAATTAGGTAGGAAATTTAAACCTTGAGTAATTTATTGATTGGATCAATGATATGTTAGAATACTTTGAAGATGAATAAATTGAAGATGCAAAAAGAGTGAGATTTGTAAAAATTGTGTTGAAAGGACATGGTACTAAATGGTGGAAGGAAGTTCAATTGGATAGGAATAGAAGAGGAAAGGAGAAAATTATAAAGTGGGATAGGATGGTGAGAAATTTGAAGAATCAATTTATACCAATTGATTATGATCTTGAATTATTGAGAAGATTACAAAACCTAAGGCAAAAGGAGAGATCTATGAAGGAGTATATTGAAGAATTCTACAAGATGATCATTAGGGATAGATATACTGAACCAAGAAAAGAGAAAGTTGTGTTGTTCAAATGTAAAACATTCAATCCCTCATTAACTTTCAAACCCTTTTCAAAATTTAAACCCTCATCAAGCATTAGTATCAAGCATTATTGGAATGTACACATGTGAAACTACAATTAAAACACAACCATACACAAGAGAACACTAGATTTACATGGAAAAACCTAAGTATGAAAGAACCACGAAAAAAATTAGATAACATATATATGAATAACAATAGAAAATATATTTAGGTTAACTACCAAGGGCTCACTACCCTAGAAAGAATAAAGGCTCAAGTTGTCGGCTGGCTCACTTTGAAGAAGAGAGAAAAATAGAACTATTATGGAGAGATTGACTATCTCAGAACAATAGGACAATCCACCACAACTTTATCCCATCTGTAACATTTGGTTCATTGCTTCCAACAACTTCAAACACAAATAAAATGCATATGGGTATGTGCAGGAACATGGTGGGCCAAAAAGTGGCAATATGATGGGTATGTGTAGGGTATGTGGCTGATGGATTTTTTTTTACGCAAAAATGATGAAACAAAAAGGGTTTTTAAAGGAGATTCTTAGCTTTCCACCTATATAAATTATGCTTTATTTTGAATTTAATAAATAATTATTATTCATTTTCTATTTGAATTACAACTAAAGTCCCAATTTATAGGTTGATTGAAAAACATATATAGCTTTCAAACGGTATCACATTTTTTGAATCCGAAACATGTGTCACATTATATGCTTCCCATACTATATGATTAAAAAAAAAATGAATTTCATGAATTTTTGACCAAGGTGGAAAGACATATGAGTTATTATATTTTTTAAAATTTGTAATAAAAAATTCATAATTAATTATTTACTTGGAAAAAATTTAAAAAAGTATGCATCACATCAGGACATGAGTCCTCTAGTTATATCTAAAATCTTTTAAAAAATATTTTCATTTTATTGTGGTTAGGGTAGTTAGATAGACACCTACTTAGTTTTTCCCTGAAATTTGAGTACTACTGCACTGAAATTTCAAATTTTCACCAAATATATTTTTTTTTATAAAATAAACTAGTAGTTTAGAAAATACATTCAATTTGCTACATATTCTATTCTTACATATTTTTGAAATAATATAGATAAATTATTCAAATTTTTACATCAAGTTGCCTAGCTCTTATTTTTCTAAATTTTTCATCACTTAAGGGCATGCTTTTTCTATGATCATCCTTCACATACAAAGACACCTTCTCTTCACTGCATATGGAGTCATGGTAATTTAAGCTCACACTCAAATCACCACACTTGATCACATTCACATCTTTCACACATTTCTTTAACATCTCCAACAACTCACCTTGCATTTATTCCATACATGACCTAAACAATTTTAATTAGGTTGGCCTTAATGAAACTTATGCACCTCAAATGTGCAACACCAAATAGGTCAGCACCAAACACCTCCTCAATGGAAAGAAGTGAAGGTAGACCATGCCAAGTATTAAATAGGACCCAAATCTACATCCACACACTTCCAAAACCAAGAAACAAACTTTGTAATTAGTGCTAAAATGTTAGGTTGGCCAAACCTGAACTAACACTAACAACCAACCACATATAGGCCTCTACAAGTCCAAAAACATGAAACTAACCACATAGAAACACTCCAAAATGTTCCAAAATATTCCACATCATCAGAATATCCAACATCACTACTCTAACCACTTGAAACTAAATACTACTTACATCCTACATATCAATATACACTACCATTGAACTCCAATATAAGAATTGAACTTGCAGAGAAACTAAACATAATAAACTCCAAGGGAAGATAAATACTGACAATATAAGCTTGCATGTTCCCAAATCTGCAAGATAAGGAACAAAATCATGGATTTAAATGTGGAGCAGTTCCATTTCTCTCAGACAACCCTCTTCATAAACAAACACTTTGTCAAACACAAATTAATCTACCACACAATCCAAAACCTAAAACTCTAGATATGGATCCTTTGAGCACCTCTATTCATCATATCCAAACCACACAAGAATATTTTCAACCACGAATACATGTGAAGCACAACACTAAAGACACCTCTATCACACTAGACACACTCATTTATTCAAATTTTCTCAGAAGAACTTGGAAACTAAGTGAACCAACTACATCGGAAACACCACAATCATCTCTTCATCATATCTATAGAATAAAAAACATGTCTTCATCATATCTATAACATCTACAACACCAACAATCTCCACACTATTGACATCAATGACCAATTACTAACATAAAAAAACAACACCTACAACATACTTGCAACAATCTTCCCCTTTGTCATTGATAACAACTCCAACTCTGAAAAAAACATCAACAACAAAAGAAACTATAAATTAAGCAACACTCCCCCCTATTGGGGTACACTTCACTCTCTCCATTTACCTCTATTATTCAAATACTATTTTCTTTTCAATCATCAATTTCTCTCCCCCTATTTGAGGAGTTATTCAACAATTACTCCCCCCCTATGTTTTTTATATTATACTCTCCCCCTTTTAAATCAATGGAAAAGGGAAACATATTTCTTTTCAAAACACTTGCATAATTTTTTTCTTTTTTTCTCTCCCCCTTTGACATTTTCATGCATCACTTTGACACCACTTGCACATTTATCTTTAGGAAACACTAGCAAGAAACTACTCACTCCCCATTGCTCTTCTCCATAAAAATCTCACTACTTTACATTTTCCACTACTCATTATTCATTTCTCCCTCTACCACTTCTTCTTTTATGGAAAATCCCCTTAGGTACACAAGATATGTTCCACCTACTCCCCCTAAGAGGTGGCATTCATTAGTCAAGGACCAAAAGTGTATCTTGAAATTCTTTCCTAGACATATGGACCACTTATGCATCTAGTTGAAAGGATGAGCAATAACCCCTAACTTCTATTGGAGATAATAAAAATTTTCTTTAGGCAGAACTTGATCCTTTGTTGGAACATACTTCAACTTCACCTCATTTTTTGCAACTTTCTCCCTTAGAAAATGATATTAGTTAGATATATGTTTTTTTCTTGAATGTATTATTGGGTTCTTTGAAATATTGATAGAACTTGTATAATCACACAAGATAGAAATAGGTTCATCATATGATACTATGGTATCCTTAAATGTCTACTTCATTCACACCACCTGTGTACATCATAATGTTGATACAACATATTCTACCTCTATAGTAGATAATGACACTGAATCTTGCTTCTTACTCAATCAAGAAACCAATTTGCTTCTAAGAAAGAAAGTACCTCCATTTGTACTTCTTATGTCATTTATAAAACTTTCCCAATCTACAATTGTATTAGCACTCAAGGAGAAGTCAATATCCCTAGGATATCATAAGCCAGAGTTTGGAGTCCCCTTCAAGTATCTAAATGATACAGGAGCATCCAATAGTGTGGGGAAATCTTGCATCACCTAAAAAAAAAAATTCTTTATTTTATTTAGTTGTTTTGAGTCCCACGATGGAAATTTAGGGGTATAAGACTGTCATGCATCAAAATAGCAAAAAATAGGCACTTACTATTTTTAGTAAGTTGGACAAAATGGGCTCATATGGATGTAAAAATTTACCCCAAGGAGGAAAGCTGAAAAATATTTCCGGTCATGAAAGAATCACCTCAATACACTGCACCGTTTGGGAGAAATTGAATTTTTCATCCTAGAAAATTTCTCCAATGTAGCTTCAAATTCAAATATAAAAATTTAGAGGCCCCAAAATAAATCAAAAGGTGGCCAAACCAACCTATGGTGGGTTGATGCATTGTAGAGGTCACTGCAAGCTTTCCAATGATATGCAATAATACTAAATCAAACACCCATATCAAAAGTTATGGCCCCACAAAGATGGTCCTCTAAAAGGTGAATTTCATAAAAAAATATTCCTAGGCTAGAAACCAAATGGTGAAACCTTTGGCACCAAAATAAAAGGGGAAATTTTCACTTTCTAGAACATTCTAGGAAGATTATTGGGGAAAATAAAAAGAGTTAAGTGGGGATTGTAGGAGGTGGCCCTGATAGTGTAGATTATGGCTCTAAATAGTAGATTTTATTTTCAGATTTGATTTTGTTCTAATAAATCAAGCCCATGAGACTACAACATGTAAGTTTTGAATCTATAATTTAATTTTCTGAAAATAATTGAAAGTAAGTCATTTTTTTTCTCACATCTTCTATGTTGGTATCTATTGTTGTGATTTTTGTGGGTTTTGGGTGGTGTGGTCCTCATCACTAAATAACCTTTTAATTGCTACAATATTTGGCTCTCTTGGATCTTCTTCGAATATTGCAACAAGAAAAACTAAATGCATGATATGTAGTTTACTAGTAGTTAGATATAGCAGTTCACCAATCATTGGTATATACTTGCTCTGATTTGTCTTAGGAGATTCATTACTTTTTCTCAACTTACATCTAGTAACCATAGGAGTGCATATTAGTATAGAATCCTCCATTCTAAATATCTTTAATATTTCTTTAATATATTTGATTGATAAATGAAAACACCTTTTTCTGTTTGACTGGTTTGTAATCCAAGGAAGATATTCATCTCCCCACACATTCAAATCTCAAACCCTTCCTACATCTCATCTATGAACCTCCTGGACATACCTTTATTTCCTTGATTATTTCATCAACATACACTACCACAATCAATATTTATTCTCCCTCAACATTTAAGTAAAGGTTGCTATCTATCTAGTACATTTTTTGAATCCTTGTTGTCATAAGTACTTATCCAACCTTGCATACCAAGCTTTGGGAGCTTGTTTGAGTCCATAAATTCCTTCTTCAACCTACAAACCATATCAACATAATTTGATAACTAAAAAGTTTCCAATTTTAAAGTATAAACCTCTTCTTCTAACTCACATTCAAGAATGAAAACTTGACATCCATCTAATACAATTTAAAGTCTTTATGCACTGCAAAAGTTAGAGACATTCTAATGGATTCCATCCTTACCACTGGATAAAAGGACTCTTCAAAATATATTCCTTCCACTTGTGAGTACCCCTTATATACATGTCTAGCCTTATTTCTAACAACTTTTCCATCCTCATTCAACTTGTTCATGAAAACCCACTTAGTTCCTTTCACATTTTTAATTGTTGGCCTTGGGACCAGTTCCCAAGTTAGATTCTTTTCAATCTATTCCAACTATTCTTTCATAGCCTTGATCCAATTCAAGTCTTTGCATCCTTTAGTCACTATTTTAGGTTCTACCTCTAAAATTAAGTGAAAGGTTACCTATTATTTTTTCATAGTTGCTTTTCTCATGGTCAACACACCTTTGCTCTTATCTTCAATGATATAATATTCAAAATGATTATTTTGTACATACTTAGGAGTCTTAAGGGTATTTTCTGGAGCTTCTTCCTCTTTAACTATCATCACTTTTTCCCTTTCTTCATTTTTTTCTTCTTCATTGTAAGGTCACTCATCAAATTCATATCCCTGTATCAATACAAAACTATTATGTGTTTCTTCATTAAACTTGACACTTGTAGTCTCAACAATTCTATTTAGTCTTTTATTATAGAATCAATAAGCTTTGCTTGTTGTACAATATTCAAGGAGGATTCCTTCATCAAATCTTAAATCAAACTTTCCTAGGTTATCTTTATCTCTTCTAATATAGCATTTTCTTCAAAAAAATCCTAAATATTTCATAGCAGGATTTTTTCCATTTCATAACTCAGAGGGAGTCTTTGAACTATTCACTCCTACTTGACCTTTGTTAAGAATGTAGACATTAGTATGAATAGATTATCTCTAATAGATGTCCAATATATTTTCTTCTTTCATCATATTACTTGCTGCTTCTTGAACTATTATATTCTTCTTCTCCACAAATCCATTCTGTTGAGGGGTCCTAGAAGCTAACAAATTCCTCTTAATCTCATGATCTTAACAAAAACTATTAAACACATTGGAGGTGAACTCACCACCTTTGTTAGACCTTACACACTTCATTTTCAAATTCATTTCATACATAACCATAGATGCAAAATCTTTAAACTTATCTAGAGCTTTTGATTTTCGTTTGAGAAATATCACCCAAGTTATTATGGAATAATCATCAATCAATAACATGAAATACTTTTCACTATTATAGCCTCTTATTCTTGTAGGTCCACATAGGTCTATATGCACCAAATCCAAATGACCTTTTATCCTTATCGTTGCAACAACCAAAGTTTTAGGTCTTCATTTTTTGATTTAACAACCATCATCCTAAAACACTAAATTCTATCCTTAGATGCACATTTGTGCTACACTATAAAGATTATTCTAGATACCCTTGACATAAAGAAAACCATCTGTTTTATGCTTTCCATCAAAACTAATTGAACCTTTTCCACATATCTTGGAAAATGTATCATCACCAGACATAACATGAATACCATTATACTTCTAAAGTTTAACAAAATACTCTTATCACCTATCATATGATTTTAGCATCCACAGTCAATTATCTAGTAATTGCACCCCTCTCTTACATGAAAATTAGTCATGATAGTTCCTTCACTGTTTTGAACTATTTATGAAGCACCTTCTTCACACATCTTTCAGAATTAGTAGAATTATTTCCAACATTTAGAGTCATGAACAAACATTTATCATTGTCATCATTAGGATATTTTAATTCCTTATCATCAGATACACCATTGTCATTTTCACTATAATAACTCTGCTTGATAGGTTTTCCATTATGATAATTATGTTTTTTATTTAAAAATTTGATTCGACATTTAGAAGCATAATAACCTATCTTTTCACAAATGAATCATTTAAAGGTTAAATTTCCCTTGTATTTTCCAGTGCCCTTTGTTAATATCATTACAAAATTTCCTTCCACTTCATCAAGATATCCAGATCTAATTCATCTACCTTGCAAATCTTAAAGGTAGTTTCTTTCTTTCTAGCATCCTAACCAAACTCTCTTAATTTGACTAAGAAATTAAAGAACCAAACATTTGATCTCTAGAATAATTATCCACATTTTGAGCTTCCTCAACAACAAAAACTTTAGAACTACAATATTTAGGAATAGTTCTTATTACCTTTTTCACAACTTTACTTTATTCTAGCTTACCACCAAGACAATTTATGTTATTAACAACTTCATCCACTCTGAACATGTAAGCTATAATAGCTTCATCCTAAAACATCTTCAGGGTTTCAAATTTAGCTTTGTAGTTTTGCATCTTTGCTTGCTTTACCTTGTCATCTCCTTCATAAATACTCTCCAAATTTGTCCAGATCTCTTATGTAATTTTGGGGCGTATCACTTTCCCAAGTACTAAATCAAAAGTCCACTCAATATAGCATTTCTTTCTTTTCCATTTTTCTCATAATCCTTGATGTTATCATCACTTGTTGAACCAACAATAGGCATAGTATATACTTTTTCAACTAATTTCCAAACACTAAATTGAAGAGAGACTATAATAGACTATATCCTGGCTTGATAATAAGCGTAATTTGTTCCATCAAACACAGAAGATTTGATAACCTTCCTATGTACCATCCAGATCTATCTCAAGTAGTTAAGATTTATGCAAGGAATCATAACTTTAATACCAATTGTTAGATTAAAATAAAAAATGAGAGGAGATGAATCAATTCTACATTCACAAATTCAATCCCTCGTTAAGTTTCAAACCCTTATAAAAATTTAAACCCTCATTAAGAATTAGAATAAAGTAAACATGTGAAACAACAATGCAAACACAACCATACACAAGAGAACACCAGATTTCATCTGGAAAACCCTAAGTAGAGAAAAACCATGGTAAGTATTAGCTCACATATATATGAATAACAACACCAAAAACAATTGGGATCACTACCAAGAGCTCACTACCTAGAAAAGAAGAAAGTCTCAGTATTGTGTGGCTCACTACGAAGAAGAAATAATAATAGAAGGAATTATTATACAGAGATTCAATATCTCATAGGAATCGGAGAATCCACCATTGTAACTTTATGCCATCCACAACCTTTGGATCACTACCTCTAACAAATTCAAGCTCATTGAAAATGTAGACATCTTCTGCTCACTAAATCTACAATCATGGAAATTTAAGAGTGCACTCAAATCACCATACTTGATCACATTCACATCTTTCACAAAATTTATTTTTAACAATTCCAAAAACTCACCTTACATTTATATCATTCGCATCATAAACAATATTAATTAGGTTGGCCTTAATGAAACATATGCACCTCAAATGTGCAACACCAAATAGGTCAATACTAAACACCTCCATAGTGGAAATAAGTGAAGGAAAACCATGCCAAGGGTTAAATAGGACCCAAATATACACCGACATGCTTCACCATGCTTCCACAAACAACAAACAACCTCCAAAATTAGAGCTAGCATACCAAGTTAGCCAAAATTGAACTCACTAACAAGTGACCACATACACATCTCTCTAGATCTAAAAAAATCATGCCAACCACATAGAAACACTCCAAAATGTTCCAAAATATTCCACATCATCAAAATATCCAACACCAATATCACAATCATGTGAAACTGAAGAAAACTTTCATCCTACGCACCAGGATGAATTTCCACTGAAATCCAATATAAGAACTAAACTTGCAAAGATACTCAACACCAAAAACTCCAAGGGAAGATAAATATAGACAATGTAAGAATTTTCCTAAATCCAAAAGATAGGAAAAAAAAATACGAAGAAATGTGAAGCAATTCCATTTCTCCTAGAGAACCTTCTTCACATGCAAACACTCTGTCAAACACAACTCCCTTTTCCACACAATCCAAACTACACAAGCATATATTCAACCATGAAGAAATGTGGAGCACAACACTACACACTCTTTTATTCATTTTTTTTCTCAAAAACACTTGGAAACCAAGTGAACCAGCTACATCACCAAGACCACAAACATATCTTCACAGAATACAAACTGCACAAGCATATTCTCAACCATGAAGAAATGTGGAGCACAATACTAAACACAAATCTCTCACACTACACACTCTTGTATTCATTTTTTCTCAAAAACACTTGGAAACCAAGTGAACCAGCTACATCACCAACACCACAAACATATCTTCATCATATCTATAACATCACAAAAATATTGTCATCACATCTACAACATATGCAACACCAAAAATCTCCACATTGTTGACATCAATGGCAACACTTGTAGCATACTTGCAACATATTAATCATCAAAGTAGGATAATATATGAAATTGATTAACAAGATGGTAGAAATGAGTAAAAACATGTAAATTAGTAAAAACGAGGTCATGGACCATAGGTGGTGCAAGAAAAAATTTGGAACATGACATAGTTGGTAAAATGTATCAAACAAGGCCTGTGAAGAAAGACTAAAATACAAAGCAATAAGAAAAAGAAAAAAATAAAAACTATTAAAATAGGTATGCCCATTAGTCATGGAAGAAGACTAGAAGGATCATCATCATCCTCTAAATGATCATCTTCTTCCATAAGTGTGTCATCATAATGTTATTTATTAATTCTAGCATATTCTTCTTCACAAATTTACTTTTCTATTACTTGTGCTTTTAGATTGATAACCTTATGTGACTTTTATAGCCACTTCCTACAAAGTCATTGCTAATTGGTTGTACATTATTTTTTCTCAATTCTCCCACTTTTGTTTCTTTACTTTTGGTGGTTGTGTATAATTATTTGGAATTTGTTGAACAAGTTCAGTTTCCTTTGGAATCTATATATACTTTTGACCATGAAGCATTATTTTTTACATTACTTTTCCTTGTATATCATCGTTTGATTTAACAAATAATTTCTTCTCATAATGATTATGTTGATTAATTAAATGTTGACCAATTCAATGCTCTTTAAGCTTTCATAAAATATCTATCCAATTTGTTTTGAAATTTCCTAACTCACCCAAGTTTGTCTAGTAAAAATCATGTACAACATCACCCATCTTGTATGGTATATATTTTTATGTTTTTGAATTAACATGTCTAAAAAAAAGTGTGTAGTATTTTTTTTCTTCTAACAATACCTCTCAAATTTAAATACCTTTCTTCCTTCACATAAAAATTGAACATATTGTTCCAAAACTAAGCAAATGACATTAATTTTTTTTCTCCATGATCTTCTAAATCATATACTATATCTATCTAAAAAAGGTATCACATGACAATAAATGAGCAATTATTTACCGCACACTCTCAAGTCTGGAAGAATGTATGCCAAAGTATTAATGAACACTTTATTAGTCATATTTTTATGTATTCCCTAAATACTCATATTCTTGATTTCTAATATGAATATTAACTAAAATTTCTATATTGCACATATTGTATTTTGATTATACATGATCAATTTATCCCAATAGTTTATACCACCTTCTAAAAGGAAGATTGTGCCCCACCTACATCATTGCATGAAAAAATAATATGACTACCTGATATGGAATTATTAAACTATAAATTACTATCTGAATTTAAATAAAAACTAGTCATACATTATATTCAATAATGTAATTATAAAGAGGAGTCCAAGGGTTGGTAGAGAAAATAAAAGATTAGACAATGTAATAAAATTAATAGAAATAATGATATATTAATATAACCATAATCAATAGTTACACATCCCTAATAATTGTGAAAAATGATATAATGCGATAAAAAAATTCAATATAAAAAACCCTAATCGAAAATAAGGTATAATCTCTAGGTAAAACTCTATGGAGTACAAGAGTAGACATGTTAAAAAGAGTTATATTAAAATCAATATAACTCAATTAAATAAAAATAAAATGGAAAGAAGATTTAATTAATTTTGGAGATTTACAAAATGAAAGTTTGAATTTCTTTTCAAATGAAATACAATTTAGGTGTACTTAACTCTTAATTTGGTAGTGTAGAGGAGGGGGACCAACCACACCAAGACTCTAGGTCGTGGAGAGATGAGAGCGGAAGGCTTCCCTAATCTACCTCAACCATGCAAATGTTTTAGGTCAAGGATAGAGAATGAAGAGCACTCTCAAGTGCTTCTGTCACTCTATGAACCCAAGAGTTTGAATGGAGCTAAACAAGCAGACTTTTGGAACTTGAACCATACCACAAAAATTTCTCTACTCAAGGATAGTAGTGCGGGTCATCGACAATAGCGTAGCATCTCTCAAGGGAACTAGAGCCCGTACGACCAAAAAATACAAGAGTATAGGACAAGGAACACAAACCTACTAGCGCTTTAGCATATAAGGTTTAAAGTACTAATTGAAATGGTAACTAACGAAATGAGTAAAATAACTAAAAAGATGATATAGAAGTGACAGAAAGCAAAGGTGATGAAGATTAACTCATGAGCAGTCTAGTTCGTCAACAAGTTCCACACGAATGTGTACCTACACATAGCCAAGAGAGGAAAAATGTTGTGGTTGTAAAGAGTTTTGTGATAGTCAAATCCCTACTTTGGTGTTTCCACCTCCACAAACAAGCAAAATATCCACGAGATAGAAAATATGGTAAAGAAAGTAATAGAAAAGATACTGCATGATAGAAATAACACAATGCTACATAAATCAAGTGACAATGCTATGGAAATGGAGAAATGAAACAATATCACCTTCTCAATCAAGGTTCCCTCAAGCACATAGAAGAGGATGCAAGTTTGGTAAGGCCTACACTACCACAACAATGAAGGAGGAGTCCCACAGAACACCAAGTCACAGCTCGAAGAGTGGCAAGAGTACAACAAGAAGTGGAGAAGATGTGTAAGAGCTCAAGATTTTTGAAGCACGATCAAACCAGCATGAGAAATTGTGTAGAGGCATAAGAATTGTTGTAGGGATGAAGTGGAAAATGAAAGATATCCATTTGAAGGCCCATTAGGATGGAAAGAGTCATTCTCAGTTTGGCTAGAAAGTGCATAGGCGTTACTCTTCGTCGCCAATGGAGAACATAATGTCTTTCTGGACTTCAGAGTTAGGAATCTTTTAGGGACAATAGTGTGCCACATACACATCCACACACCGTGCGCGCGTCTTAGACAAAAATTCCTCCACTGACAATAAAAACAAGCACGAAGTGGGTGGGGTATGGAATGAAGATGTGTATTTACTTAGTCGGATTTGATTTTTCTAAAGTAGGGGGTGTAAAAGGGGTGAAAATTCACTCCTATACAAGTAGCTAACCTAGAAAAAATTAAATCTTGACTAATACTTTTGCTAATTAACCTACAAACCTATATTTAATTGTTAACCTAAATTTGATACTTAACTCTTATTATAATTTAATAGTTATCTTACAAACCTACCCACGCTAATTTAATAGTTAACCTACAAACCTACTTGATAATTCTATTCACTAAAAACATTAGTATATAACACCTAAATTGCTTTATCGTTACAATTACATACTTTTTAAAACAATTTAAAGTCAAGACAAACTGAATATAAATTAAACATTAAAGTGTCATATATTCGATAGCTTAAACTACGAAGGCGTTCTTCGAAAATAATGTGTTAAAAAATTAGGGCCATGAATTTCTCAATATATTTCCATGCCGTGTTTATGGATAAGGCTTCACTATGTTGTATTTTGCAGAAAATGAAGACAAGCGTGCTCTGTCAAATAGAAACGACAACGGACCATAGATATTTAAATAACAAGCTTTGAAGAAGTAAAACGCCATATAATATAAGCTTTGACTGGCATGAAATTTAATTATATTCTGAGAGGGCATTTTCTTTCAAGGATACATAAATTGCGACGCGTTATACTTCTGCACCTCTTTGAATTGAGAAACTACGAGGAAATGGTCAGAAGATTCGCGTATTTTCAATTTAAAAAGAAACAAAAGACAAATCATACAGCGAATGATTGACTGGACACGTTTACAAAGAAAGCGATGCAGAAACGCAAGTTAAGATCACAATGAAATTTATAAGTTCCAAGTGTTCAGACTTCATCCAAGGCATTTACATCTTAATGTTTTCTGTTTTTCTATGGTCGCTAAAAATTTTCAGGTAGGTTTGTACATCAAAATAGTATAAAATAATAATATCTTAACATATAATGTTTTATTATTTTGTAATTGTTATTTTTTATATTTTTAAAAATTATATAGTTTTATTTTAGGTGGTAAATAATGTAAAGCTTTGTTATTATTTAATTATAAATGCGTAGAATAAATAAAGTTTATTATTTTTATGTCATTAATGTTAATATTTCATTTAATAAATGTTAAATTTCTATGTTTTAAATTTTAACATGAATATCTAATAATTCTACTTAATTTTTCATTTTTTAGATTTTAACAATGAAATCTAAAATTAGATATAATTTTTCATGTTTTAGATTTGAGCATGAGTTTTCAAAAAAAAATTCATGTTTTCAATTTTAATACACAAATGAAATAGTTCAATTTGACATTTTAAATTATGGATTATAATTCAATATTAGAATATAGTAATGTCAAAATTGTGCATGGATAGTTATTATCTTTTGTCTTGATAATATGTACTACTAAAAAAAATATTCATTATATTGTGTAGTGTAGAAAAATGTACTCCTTTATGTTTTAACATTTTGTTTGGGTCCCTCAATTAAATTGGAGTTAATTATGCCTTAATAAGCCCTATTTTACATCTACATGCTTAATAAATTACATTTTTTGAAGGGGAAACCTGACAAAAATTAATGCCAACACATAACAATTTACCTTGAGAAATGTAAGTTCTGGGAATAGGGACGTAGGACCCATTTTCCCATGGGAAAATGGGTCCACCCTCGACCTTTGAACCTAAATTTAAATTATGTTTTTGGCGATATTTTAACATCTCTAAATTCAAAATTTCATCTTGGCTCGTAATGTTTAATTTTTCATAAATTAAGGATAGATACCTATAAATACAAGGTTATTTTATCAAATCAACTAGAAGATTTTCAAGAGATATTTCACAAGAAGTAAGATTATTGTGAAAGATCAAAAAAAAAATTCTCAAGCATCATGCATGTTTTTGGAGCTAACATTGTAATGTAGGTTTTAAGTACCAAATCAATATTCAAGCTATTAAATCAATATCACATCAACAATCAAGCCATTTCATGCAAGTTCTAATAAGTTGTAGTCCTTTAAAGGGTTTCAAATCAAGGTTTTCGTGAGTTGCAACATAGGTTTGTTCATTCATCATTCCTTTCACACTTCATTATTTCAATTCAAAGTTTAGTTACCAAAATGAAGTTTGATCAAGGAAAAGCCCCATTCACAATAATAATAATTTGTCCCTCTTTTGTTTGTTTTGTAGGTCCTAGGTTGAAGAAAAATTGAAGAATGGAGATCTCTAAAGTGCAAAATTGCAAAAGTTGTCAAGATCACAAAAACTCTGATCTTAGATTTATATTTCTCATTTTCGAGTAAAACTAGTGGGAAATTACATCTCATATTTGTCTTCAGAGGCTCCTGACAATTTAATTCAAAAAATTATCTTAGGACCCAATCGCTATTACTAGACACTTAGCAGCCAATTTTTTAGACATGTTTTAAGTATCTTCTGCTCATCCAATTTGCACAAAATTGACTATTTCTATTAGAGCTAGATGAATCAGGTCTTAGTTTATAGATTTAAGGTCATTTGTTATTTTATTCTCATCTCCCAAAATTGTTGTTTGAGATTTATCCCCTATCTACACAGACATAAAGGAATTTGCTAGATCTTCCATAGAACTGATTCACCAAAGGGTTGAAAGTTAACTCTATCTTAGAGGATCTCATTTCCTGAATGAAATAGAAGAAGGTAGGTTCATCACACCCCATTTTTTCCTTTCTATTTATAGTAAGTTTGTTGAATCATTACAAATTTAGTAGAAAACCCTATGTTTTGGTGAGCCTACACCCCTTTTCTATGTTTCATTATGTTGAACATGACATTTTGAACATTGTAATTTTTGATTTGGAGATCATTCAAAGCCTAGATCTAGTATTTTTATAAGTTTGCATTGCATAGCATTAGTCTACATCTCATTTAGGGTTGTCAAAATTGTATTAATTTCCATTGCAAAAAGGCTTTTAAATTTAGATTTTACATTATTTAAAATCTAAAAAATCCAAAAAGAATGCATGCATATTACATTAATTTTTAATAGTGTTTGCATATTAGTGTAATTTTCATCATTCATATTCAAAAATTGAGTCAAGATTGCATTTTAAAAAATTTCATTGTTCATAATTTTTCCTCCATTTCACTTGCATGTAGACATCAGATTCTGGAAAATTCTTTCACAAAAGTTATAGTCTAAGACCTAGAACAGAGAACACATACAAAAACTCAGAAATTGCATTTTTCATTTTCTTCAAACCCTACACAAAGACCCATTCACCCTCTCAAGACCATATTTTTTGGGTATTTTGTTGATTTTTCTACTTCCTAGATCCACTGGTAAACCACTGTTTTAGTCTATCAATTTTTGAATTTTTTAGTTTATGCATTAGGTCTAATCATCCAATTAGTTTAGGCATTAAAAATTTACAATTTATTTGCATATTTTAGTTGTGGATACTTTCATATCTATGTACATTTTTTAATTTTCAGTGTCATTTTGTTGTTCAACTAGATTGATTTGCTTTTAATAATAATTCCAAAGCAAAAAAAAAATAAAAAAATTATAAACCTTGGAGAAATCATATCCTTCAAACCCTTTAGTTGTGATGAATTTGACATATTAGATGAATCCCTTGAGGACTTCATCTCACCTAGATCATCCACTCAATCTTAAGTGAAAGAGGATGCAATCATAGACAATCATGACAATCCTAATTGTTCTTCTCCCAATACCTCTCCTACTTGTGAAAAAAGTATCTTGGTGTTAGAAGACCTAATTATTGAGCATCATGAGAACCTTTTTTTCACTCCTTCAATGCTACATTTATCTCAACAAATAGTAAGATGGATGGCATAGATGAAGATGTTAAGTTCACATTAGATCCAACCTCACTAGAAGGTCATCTAGGTAACTCAGTTGAGGTTATGAATGCAAAAATTGGATATGCTTTAATTAGTGAGCCTCTTGAATCACCTCCCATCATAGGTCCTAATAAATAATCTTAAAGATATATCTTAAACTTTACAAGGAAACTCAATAGTAAGAATGTTTTGCATCGAATGAGTTATAATATCATTGCTAACACATATAATATAAGGAACAATAGGAAACCACAAAACACTCTCACTTCATTACCATTGCCTCAACCTATTTTTCCTAATGTTGCTCATTTTCCTTTACACAACGGAAAGGAGTATGACCTTGTTGAACAACTTAAAAATACTCCCACTAAGATATTCTTCTGGGATGTTATTCAAACATCACCTACATAGTAGAGGATGCTCCAAGAAGTTTTGTAGAAGAATGATATACAATTTTCTATGAAATCAAATGATGTACCCGCCTCTTTTTATTTTAAGCAAGTGACAAATTTAGATATCACATTCCCTCGACATGAATTACCCTCACGTGAGGTACAAAATAAATATGATGCATTAATGATAAATGTGATAATTAATGAAATCACAGTTAGGTGCATCATCATAGACCATGGAGAAGGTCTTAATGATTGTAACATTGATCTCTGAGATAAAATTGGTTCAGACAAGAAGATTATTCAACTCAACGATGCTAATATTTGTGGCTTTAACAATGTTAATAGACAACCATTACGAATGATCACATTACCCATTGATGTCATACCTAAAATTTTTCCTACCCCTATAAATATGATACCAGGACCTCTTTGAGATAACCTTCTCCTAGGGAGACTATGGATTCATGCCATGAAAGGAGTCTCATCTACTCTTTAGCATGAAATAAGATTTGAATACAACAACAAGATATAGATGGTTGAAGTAAATGAAAAAACTATAATTCACAAGTTCAACATGATCATAACACTTCCAAATGCCCTAATAATTTGATTCCAACCTCAAAGTTATAACCTATACATGTTAATGGTAATCCTAATTTTATTTCATCTACAAAAAATATCTTAGGTTACGGTTGATCCCACAATACTGGTTTATAATTTCTGAGAGATCTTGATTTATGATAAAATCACATATTTTTAGAAAATATAATGATTTAAGCCTTGAAAATTTCCATTTAAAGGATTCCAATTGAAGAGGGTTTTATTCAACCACCTTAGATTAAACCCCCTTTGGTATAACCCCGCTAGTTTTAAACCATATCTATAACGGAGTCTCCTTTAAACACCTATCAAAATATTGATAAAAAACCACTTTTGATATACCTTTTGGGGGATCAAATGAATTAATTTAAAATTTAATTTTTCTAAGTATGTAGTCCTTATTATAAGCTTCCCCAAAAGTATAATTTTAAATAAATTCATTCTTATTATTATATTTATTTTTTATTTCTTGTGAATGTAGGTTTTCCATCGAAAATCAAGCTCTTTGTTATGCACATGTGGAAAAATAGCAAATTATCAAAAAAATATTTGAAAAATATTAGTGCACTATATATTGAAGTCCTTGACTCAATAAAAATAAATAATTGAATTTTGATATATACAAAAAATTTATGTTGTATACAGTCCGCCTATGTATGAATTGTAATTGGTTTGACTTCAAAACTTGATTAAGGAAAAAATATTCAATAAAACACTATGAAAGCAAATGAAAGTGCTAAATATTGTAGCTAAAAATCTAATTAAAAAAAAAGGATTTTATCCTTCATGGAAAAGATGTTATGTTTTATAGGGTGAGTATCACTCCTTAAAAATGGTGTTTACTAAAAAAAACTAGTTTTCAAAGGATATGGAAAAATAAGTGCAATATGATTCCAAAAAAATTGAAAAAAAAGTATTGAGAATCTAAAAAAAAAATTCCACAAATCACTAGTTTTCATCATCTTCAAATTCCTCATGTTTTAGCTGCAATAGGTGCCAAAAAGTGAAGATTTAGTTATAAAAAATTAGTTCACTGTCCAATTTTGCCAAAAATTGTACACTAGTATTGTGGGATCACCTTGACGATTGGGGGCCATTATATTTTACACCTTGTTTCAAAGAAGAGCAAAAAATATCACCCTCAAAGTCCAAAGAGTCATATACAAACTATTCATCTTCAAACACGTATTTTAGGGATGATTAGGGCTCATTAGATTGTACACACTCCTTTATGGGAGAGTACAAAATCTCACAATCTAAATCAAAACAACCTTATATTTCATTTTCTCAACTTGGTTCTACATCACCCCATGGTGTTGATACAGGATCTTCAACTCCCATCCCTCATGAGAGGAAGATACATACCTTCACAAAGATTAATAAGGATTCATGTGATCATGAAGAAGGAAATACTTCTTAGAGGTTTAAAATCTCTTCATCTGAGTTGGAAGCATGTTATAGTCTCTAATAGAAACTCCTTTTATCAACATGGATATAATGAAAGCATGGAAAAAAATGATAGAAATCAAGTGAAGTCTATACTATACTTAACATATCTAGGCTTCCAACCTTTATCTTCATCTTCATCTAATGCCTTATCATCTATTATGTGTATGACATGTTGTACTAAGAAAGAAATATCCACTACTATTTATCAAGAAACTATCTTGTTGAGGCTTCTCAAAGCCCACTTGATTAATCTTCCTCCAAAACCATGAAAGAAATTTTACAACAAAATATAATTTTGTGCTTATCACAGAGTTCATGGTCATTCTAGTAATGAATGTAAGGATTTGAGTAATAAAATTCAACATCTTAAAGATTGTGGTGCTCTTCCTTGTGTTGATGCACCTATTTCCTCTTATTGATATTGATTTTCATTTTATCATATTGCTCATCAGTATGTGGAATTAGTAGCTTTATGTGTCTTTCTCATTACCATTTATGGTGGTATAACTCTTTGTATAACTATCTCTCTTCACAACAACATGATATTTATTGGTGGTTATCTTTGTATCTATGATTAGGGGGCAAGGATAACTAGTTTTTTGAGGTGGGAATTTTCTTCAAGGATCACATCTTCCCCTCTTTCTACTTAAAATATCAACATAGCAAGTATATTGACATTTTAAGTGGGGGCATATGGTCCCTCGTTCATTGTTCCATGTTCCCTTCTTAGTGATGATATCATACATCTCCTAGGAAGTGTGGCTTTTACATTAGCATTATTTAATTGGCATTGGAAATGTTTCATTTTGGCATTAACATTTTGACATTTCTTGTTGAATTTAGTTTAACTCTAGCAGAGCATATTGATCATGTTGTGTGGAATCTTATCAAAGTTATCATGAGGTATAACTTTTAGTATAGTTGTACATATGGGAGCCTGCAAACCTAGAATGACTTTCCCATAAACCACCTTTTTGGGGCTCACCTAGTGGATAGTGGATTTTCACTAGCCCATGTGAAGGAAAGTTTGCTTAGTGGATAATGGGTTTACACTTGTAGAAATTTTTTTGACAAAAAACTAAGGTTTGATCCACATCAAGTTGGAAAAATAGTCGAGGCTTGATCCACCCATTTTTCTTTTCTTTTTCTTTCTTTTTTTAAGTCTTTGACATTGTATGCTTGTGTATCTTTTCTTGCTATTGTATAGCATACATCTTACGTGTGTCCCTTTGTGCTTATATTGGTTTTCCATGGGATCTTATATCTTGGTGTCTTTTGTAACCTCCTTGATCCTTGTCATTCTATCCCATCAATATTTGTACACATCAACTATTCTTGACACATATTTGTCTACTTTAGTGTGATTTCATGTTTGCGCTCAATCTTTCACTAAAGTGGGGGCTAAATGTAGTGTAGAAAAATGTACTCCATTACATTTTCACACTTTTTTTGGGTCCCCTTAATTAAATTTGATTTAATTATTCCTTAATAAGTCCTATTTTACATCTACAATCCTAATAAATTACATTTTCTAAAGTAGAAACCTGACAACAATTAATGTTAACACAAAACACTTTACCATGAGTAATGTGTGTTTCAAGAATAGGGACCTATGACCCATTCGTGCATTGGAAAATGGGTCCACCTTAGACCATTGAACCTAAATTTAAATTATGTTTTTGGTGGTATTTTAACATCTCTAAATTCAAATTTTCATGTCGGCTTGTAAGGTTTTATATTTAGGAAATTAAGGATAGATACCTATAAATACAAGGCTATTTTATCAAATCAACTACAAGATTTTCAAGAGAGATTTCACTAGACCTAATATTATTGTCAAAGGTGTTCAATAGTATATTTCTCAAGAATTCGTTGCAACAGTCAAGATCTCAAGCATCATGTCAAATTTATCAAGCATCATGCATGTTTTTGGAGCTAACATTGTGATGTAGGTTTCAAGTTTTAAATCAAAATTCAAGCTATCAAATCAACATCACATCAACAATCAAGCCATTTCATGCAAGATGTACTAATTTGCAGTCCTTCAAAGGGTTTCAAATCAATGGTTTGGTGAGTTGCACCATACCTTTGTTCATTCATCATTCCTTTGAAATTTCAATATTTCAATTCAAGGTTTAATTACCAAAATCGCGATTGACAAAGGAAAACACCCATTCACCAAAAAAAAACAATTTTTCCCTCTTGTGTTTGTGTTTTAGGTCATAGGTTAAAGAAAAATTAAATAGTGGAGATCTCTAAAGTGCAAAATTGCAAAAGTTTTCAAAGTTGCAAGAAAAGTTGCCAAGATAACAAAAATTCAGATCTCATATTTATTTTCCATAATTTTTGAGTGAAACCAATTGGAAATTACATCTCATATCTATATTCAAATGCTCCCAAAAATTTAGTTCAAAAGGTTGTCTCAGGAGCCATTTTCCAGTTTTGGACACTTAGTAACCAATTTTCGAGGCCAATTTTAAGTGTCTTCTACTCATCTAATTTGCACAAAATTAACTACTTCTAGTAGAGCTATGCTTCATCTACATGAATCAAGTCTTAGGTTACATATTTGAAATCATTTAATATTTTATTTTTGTCTCCCAAAAGTGTTATTTGAACTATATCCCCCATCCACACACACATAAAGTAAACTGGTAGATATTCCATAGAATTGAATCACCTAAGGGCTTAAAGTTAATTAAGTTTTAGAGAATCTCATTTACTAAATGAAATAGAAGAAGGTAGGTTCACCACACCCCAATTTTCCTTTTCTACTTATAGTAAGTTTGGTTAGGCATTCCAAATTTAGTATAAAACCTTATGTTTTGGTGAATCGATGTTATTTTTCTATGATTCATATTGAAAATATTGGAAATTGAATTTTTGTTTTATTTCATCATTTATATGTGTGATAAATTTATGATAACCACTTGTTTTTCAACAAGAATGAACAAAAATATTAAATTAACAATAGATTACAAAGTAGGTTTCCTATTTTTCATAGCGTTGAAAACTATAGTCATTTTAAGGTAAAAGTGATTTTTCACATTCTATATGGAACTTTATCTAGTAACCTATTCATTCATGTATTTTAGACATCCTCTTTCCATAATTCTTCCTATCAACCTAGGATAATGTGTCAGTACTACCTTAGAATTTTTTAATTCATTGAACATCATCAAAATTACTCTAACAAGTGTTCTTATGTTAGACATATCCTAATTATAATAGATCCTAAACACCCAAAATAAATTTTGTTGAGTGTGAAAGAGTTGGAAAGGGCTACTAAGCATGCTATTCAAGGTATTTTTCTTGAAATTTTAATTCCCATTTTTTTCTTCTAATTTTGAAGATATAATTTCAAATTTCAGCCATGGAAATAAATTAATCTTGAAAATTAAAATTAAATGAGTCAAGCTACACTTTAATTTATTTTCTATTCCATTTTATAAAAATGAATTATTGTTTTATGCTTGAAAGGGAAGTAGAGGATGGCTCTAATAAGTGGCAAGTGGTGAAGGAAGGGTCAAAGGCTTGGAATTGATAGAAATCCCCCAAATAGGGGCTTATGAGTTTTTTTGTTTCCCTTCCAACACTATCTTAGTACCTAATTTCTATCCTATGTTTTATGTAATCATAGTTTGGTTTTATTTTTCTTTTCAAATCATTATTATTATCATTCTTTGGCATCCTTCTCTAAGTCCTTGTTATTATTATTATTATTTCATAGTTTGGTTTTATTTTATTATTATTTCATAGTTTGGTTTTATTTTTCTTTTCAAATCATTATTATTATCATTCTTTGGCATCCTTCTCTGAGTCCTTGTTGTGGCCCTAAAATTCCACTATAAAACACAATTAAATGCTAAGAACATCTGAAAACCAATGTAATCATGAGCGGAAAAACCTAGGGAAACTCTCCAAATGATCTTGAAAGGGAAAAATATGATAATATTTAGAGAAAGTAAAAAATCAATTCAGGGCATTCTTTTGGGGCATTCCGTTGAAGACCCCAAAGAGGTTAGATTCTTAACAATTAGTGAAGAAGGCATGTGAGAGGAGAAGTTGGATTTTGGTGGAGAGGATGAACCTTCCACTCTTATCCCTAGAATAATATTTATCTCCCCTAATATAGAAATGTTTTCTATCACTAATAATGAAGAAAAAAATGAATTGTGATATTTCTAGCTATGGTAGATATGGATAAAATATCAACAAGGAAATATCTTATTGAGTGGTTTAAAATTGTTTGGAAAGAAAAGTTATTCTTTTAGTTTTCATTTTGTCACATGATATAAAAGGACTAATTTTTAGATTTTTCAAAGATCATGTAACACAAACTAAAATTTTAGACAAATAGTTCTAGACCATAGGAAATACATTGTTTTTTGGGTTATAGCTTGATCTCTAGAATTAATTAATGAAGAGATTTTAGTCCTCTTGTGTCCTAGATGAGTCATAGTTAAAATTTTCCGCCCTCAAATATGGAATTTTTTCCACATTTACTTCCTTACATGGTTAAATTCATGAGTAGAGAGAACCAATTCAACCCTTATACATATTGATGCAAGACTTCTAGTCTCACTGGTACTTGGAGTTGATATCCTAAAAGTAGCATATATTGAATTAGGTGGAAAATTATTGAACTATGGATTTGAAATTCTCAATGGATTAAATACACGTTTCCATTGTAAAAAGGAAGGGCATCACTAGAACAATTGAACCATAATAATAAAAATTGAATGGAGCCATAAAATCCATTAGAGGAACACTAGTAATGAATTTCAAAGTAAGGAAAATGGGAACAATCCAGATATGAATGATATGGATAATGATAAAGAAAACACAAATGTAGAAATCCTTAAGGAAGATAGCACAAAAAGTTCAATAAGGAAACTAGTTGTGAAAGTTTGGTCTTACCTCTAGAAGGAGGTGGAAAAAATGAGATCACTACATAGTTGGCAAATAGACTTGAACCTAGTATTGATGGGGACATGAATTATGCTATGCATAAGGTAGAAAAACACTTCCTACACACTGGATCCATACAAAATACTTTGTCTCTTTTAGTGTATTTATCCCCCCTTTCCCTAAACCTACCATGAGAGTTAAAAATAATGTAAAGAAGATTGTATTAGATGAAATTAAATGTAGAATAGTTAAGGTAGAAGAGGAAAATATAAAAAACCATAATAAAGAAAAGGAAGGATAGTATTCCTTAGTAGCCTAGGAACCTTCTAGCATTAATGATGGATTTTTTGAAAGAATGGAGGAACCTATTTTATCATGTTATCATTGATGTGAACATTGATTGTTGATAGTTTGTCTAATTTGGTGAATAAAATGGAGACATCTTAATCTGATATTTTGATCCATAATTTCTCATGTAATAAGATCTTATTATGAGGTTATAGTATGTTATTCTTGACTACTTTGTGCATCCATGATCAATATTTCAGTAATTTTTGCTAAACAAGTTGAAGGCTACAAGTAAAAATAGTTTAGCATATAGTTTTTGCTTTATATAGTATAAGTGTGTATGTGTAATCTGGTCTGCATTCCTTGGTGATTTGGATGAAAATTTGAAATTTTTGGAGATATTTCACAAGTTTCAATACACTATATATTTTAGGTGGCATGTACTTATATGATTAGTTGGATCGTTGGGGGTTGTTTAGTTGGCTTATTTTGTGATTATGTCTAAATCCTAGGTGACCTAATGCTTGATATATGTTGTGGAGTTTAAATAAGTACGATGGATGTTAAGAGGATCTATTTTAGGTCCATGCTAACCTAAATAAAGTATTGCATGTTTGGTTTGAGCGTGAATATGTTTTCAAATCATGTATGTAGTCGACAAGGTAGTTTTGAATTAAAATAGGGCTACATCTAATTAGGTTGACCTAATTGATGTATGCAGATGTATTAGGTCTATATGTATTAAATTTCTAAGTTATAGGATGAAATAATATGATATGATATGTGAAGTGATGTGAGATTTTATGATTTGTATGTGTTTGATTCAAATAAGAGAAAAAGTGTTGTGAATGTTGAGTGACTATAAAGTAGATCAGAGTTTTCTATTTAGATATTGAAAGAAACTAAATTCAACATAAGGAAGGTGCACTTTGTATTAGTTCACATTTTGGCAATGTAACCACATTCTGTTTTGTATCTATTTTTGGTTGTGAGCCTTATTGGATAGTGTGTCTTAATAGTGAGTCTCTATAATATCTTATAACCAGTTATAATTTATTGTGTGCTAATCTTCATTGTGGTTTTTCAATTTTTGGGGTTTCCACATAAAATCTTTGTGTTCATGTGTAATGTGATATTGTATGTGCTTCATGTTTTCATTCATAGTTGTAGTTAAATATTTTTTGTTAATTGGATGGTTTACGTTAAAATGGTTTGATAGAATATTGATTCACCCTAGCTCTATCTATTCTAGGTGTTCAATAATTGGTGTCAGATCCTAGATCATTTTTAAGAATCCTAATAGGTTAAGGAAGATCTTGGAGGTTGAACACATGGCTAATAAAAAGTATCCTATTCCTTTAGAAGAAATCTCTATAATTGAAGACATAGAAGATGACTGCATGATTGAAAAAGAAGAACTTAAAGCTTCTCTTAAATACCTTGACAAAATTGAAGGTGAAAATAAATTTTGAAGGAATATCGAGAGGAAGAAAATAAATGCATCAAAAGTTGAGAGAAAAAATCAAGAAATTTAGAGAAAGACATAGAGAAGTCAATAAACAATTGAAGAAAGAAAATGAAGAAATCACCAAACTTAAGGTACAAGTGGAAGAAAATAAAAGAATTGAGGGTTTTTTAAATGCAATTGTACAAAGTAAAAATGATGAATACAAAAGACTTGAACAAGAAGTGGTAACTCTGATATTATATCTAGAAAAGGAAAGATACCATGAAGAAAAATTAAAATCAAGTTCTACAATGCTTGATGAACTAATTGCAAGACATAAACTATCTAAAGATAAAGGTGGTTTAGGACTTGAAGAGGGAGAAATATCAAATAAAAATAAGAATCCTAACAAGGTTGATAATCAAAAGAAAACTCAAGGTAATGGAAAAAAATTAAGAAATCAAAGAAGCAATTCTAGAAGAACCCCTATCAAGCAACCAAATGCTTAAAGGTACCCATATTTTAAATGGTATTTTTTTTCATGCAATAAATTTGGACATAGGGAAATAGAATGTAGAAGTAGAATGAATTAAAATTTTGGATCCTTCTTTGGAAAAAAAATTGCATGTATTAAAATTGGACATTGATCTTTTGAATGTAGAAATCAAAGATGAATAGATATAATTATGATGGTAGAACGATTCAATATTTCAATGGTTACTATTATACATGCAATGTATTTGGACACAAAGATAACTAGTACATATCAAGATTGAATGGGGATTAGTTTGGTCAGAAAATTGTTGTATGTTATAGTTGCAACAAACCTGGACTCATCTCAAGATTTTGCAAAAGTAAGAATGGAAGGTATACTAATCTAGGAAAGAGGAATGAACCTATGCAGATAATTTATCCTATTGAAGTAAAGAAGGAAATGGAGGAGATTTGGAAAAAGAAAGAGGAACCTAAGAACAAAGATGAATCAAATGTATATGTACCTCCCTCTAGTGCAAATAATTCCCTTGAAAAGTAAACCTAAGCATGGGCATAGTGGGAGAAATAACAAAAAATATAACAACCCCCTAGAAATATGAGGTGTCAAGGAGTGACACAAAGATATATGGTGTAAAATTATAAGCTTAAGGTTTTCAAAAATAAACTAGCATAAAATATGCAAATCTAAAGAATGTAGAGCATTTTAGGGTTTACAGTGTATTAGTGAAGTGTTTACCAACTTCTTGGAAATTTAAGCATTCAGTACAGAATTAGGGAAAACCGGTAAGATATAAAGTAAATTCCTGAGTTTATTTTAATCACTTTTGTGTATTTGAAGAAAGCAGAGTGAATTGAAAGAGTTTTGAATGTGATTAAAAGGAATTTGGTGCAAACCCTAGATCTTATTGAGCACATAAAAGGTATTTATAACTACCTATGCTATGTGGGCTTGAAATAGAAGTGATTTTCTAAGCATTGGAGTTTGAATTGAAGTTATAATGACTACACCAACTATAGTCAACATCACTGAGAGACCTAGACCTAAATGCAAGAGATATTCAATGAAATTCTTTGATAATGACCTTGATGATGATTTTTCAAAGATTCCTCATAGGGTTTTACCCACAAAGGACACTATGACTTACATACATGGAAATTTGGATGAATATAAGGGTAAGTGCACCAAGATGGTTCCAAAAAAGGGGGCTTATGTGACCACTTTTTTTCTTCTGAAATTAGGAAATACTGACCTTGGACGTGAAATTGAGGATACTTACACTCAAAATTTTGAGATGGAACAAAAAGGACGATTCAAGTACTCCAGGGCTACTTTCTAAACTACTAATTTATTTTGAAACTGGTTGAGATTAAGGGGTTCAAATGAGGGATATACACAAATTAGTGTTGTTTTTGTCGAAAAACATAACATAGCAACTCTTGTACAACCCTCATACGACAATTTTTTTTATAGTATTTTTAAAATCGCTACAGTCAGAAGTTAGGTAATAGTATGTAGTTGATGCACAAATTTTTTGATAATTTTTTAATGAATGTTTTATTTCTTACTAATTTTTGAAGTGGAAACTTCCTGAAAAACAATTTTTTGGCCATGCTACCCCTACAAATTTTGGAAACTAATTGATTTAAAAAAAAAAAATTGTAGAATGGAGTCTAGTTTCTAAAAATGTTTTTTTTTTAATTTTGATGAACAGTTAATTTATAACAAAAAAACACCAAACACTACTTTTTGCCGAAAAAGAGACATACAAACAAAAGAAATTATGGACATGAACAACTTAACATTGTCAGAACGTGAACCTAACATTACCCTGATGTTCAATTTTTTTGATATTGAACCACGTACAATCTTGACAATGAGCACAAACCTGACTATGTGAAATATTGTAGAAATTGCAAAAAAATGTCTCTAGTCATTGGGAATTCCCTCCAAGCCTTCAGGTTGGTATTCCAAGGAAAATACCAATCCTAAGGCTCGAGGATTCTCAAATCAAGAAATAACATGAGCACGTTATAACACAATCACATTATATGTCAATTTTGACATAGTTTTTGTTTGTGGGGAGCATGTCTAGCAAGACATAACATGAGTGTGGTATAATGTGGTCGTGTTATGTCTTGGCTTATGTTAAATGCATATTGAATATATGTTTATATATTTGTATGTTTGTATTCACTTGTATGCTTGTATCTCATGTATGTATGTATGTATGTATGTATGCCTATATGTATGAATGCATGTATATTCTATGTTTTCCTACTTGTATGTAAGATTGTATATATGTGCATGTACATGTATGCTTGTATGTATGTAGGATTGTGTGTACATATGTATTATGTTTGTATTCATGTATTTATGTATGTCTTTAGAGGGAAGGAGAATTTTAAGAGAGAGAGAGAGAAAGATCTAGAGTTGACTAGGTAGGGTGGGAGAGGGAGAGGGAGAGGGAGGTGGAGAGAGAGAGAGAGAGAGAGAGAGAGAGAGAGAGAGAGAGAGAGAGAGAGCAGGGGTGCAAG